>JAQMYJ010000002.1:32032084-32045374 GCA_030014305.1 Clarias laeviceps | reverse complement strand
CGTTTCTGTTTAGTGGGCGTGGCCTGTGACGTATTATCATGCAGCTCCCACTGAGCTCCTGTCTAGTGTAAATGCGGCACCTGGCACAAGCACCAGTGTAGTGGAAATGAGGTAAAAGACTGGACTTTGGAGTGATGGAGAAAGGTCATGTGACCTGCTGAGTCCAGGTTGAGGTTATTCCAGAGCGGTGGGCGTGTCAGGGTAAGTAGTGTGTAAGAGTGGATCTGGAAGCATGAGGAATTATTTTTACTCATGAACTGGTCACAGTATTTATTTATTTTTATTATATTGAAAGATTTTTTTTTTATTTTTTGTCAAAGGACTAAATACACAACGTTTTTAATCTTTTCTCTTTTTCCAAATTCATTTATTTTTGTGGCATCCTATAGCAAATTATTTTTGTGTTTTTTTTTTTTTTTTTTTGTATCATGATTCAGTTCACCAAGGCCAAATCCACATGTACACCAGTATTGTATAAAACGCAGCTCATTGGCGTCTTCGCCTGCTTGGTGTTTGCCTGCGGTTGGGTTCGACTGTAACATCTGCCTCATCCTCCATTCAGTTCCTTTCCTCTCTACTCCTGTAGTCCTAAAGAAACTCTTCACATGCGTTTCTTCCTAGTCCTCTTTAAAGTGTCCTCTGTGACCTGTACAATGACAATGTCTTCCTTCTGTGTATAAGAAAAAAAAAATCTTTTGTCCACATGAAGATGGAAAAAAAAATCCATGTTAAAAAAAAAAATCCCCTTGTACATGTAGATCAGGCACAAATCTAATCTAATCTGACGACCACAGTGCTGTTAATTAGATTAAAATAAGGAAATAATTAGAAACTTGGACAATGTAAAGTCTACTTCAGTCTGGAGTGTGATGTGTCTATTAAAAACAAAATATTGCCTCATTAATACTAAGTGCTTAAAGTTTCTCAGCTATAGTTGTTAAATATCCGATAACATCAGTTATCTAACATTTGGGAATGTTTCCTCTCTCTCTTTTTTTCTCTCAGATCTTCCTGAACAAGCAGCCGAACCCCAGGAAGAAGCTCCTGGTACCGTGTGCGCTGGATCACCCCAACCCCAACTGCTACGTGTGCGCCAGCAAACCTGAAGCCACAGTTAAACTCGACGTGCACAAAGTCCTTGTACAGACTCTACAGGATAAGGTGAGACATTACATAACGCTTTGTTCTCCGCTTTTCTCCACGGTGGATTCAAGTGGATCGGTGCGCTTTACATCGTATATTCGTGTCAACGGCGTATGAGACTCTCGACTTAAGAACACATCAGACTTATGGACGTGCTCCCGGAACGGAACTTACTCGTAAGTTGGGGACGTACCGTACAGTAAAAACACTTCTATTTATATTTATTGGTCAGATCCTGAAGGAGAAGTTCGGCATGGTGGCACCAGACGTGCAGATCGAGGACGGCAAGGGGACGATTCTGATCTCTTCAGAGGAAGGAGAAACCGAAGGTGAGTCTGCAGTTCAAGGAGACGGAGATCGCCGACTCTCAGACTCCTCGTCCTCTTCAGCGTCTTATTACGTTTTAGACCTGATTTAAACTCCGCCCGAGTACGTCAGTGTGTCTCTCCTCTGTCTGTAGCAAACAACAGCAAACTCTTATCAGACTTTGGGATTCGGAACGGCAGCCGACTTCAAGCTGACGATTTCCTGCAGGATTACACACTCCTGGTCAACGTAGTGCACTGGTACGAGTGTGTGTTTCTCAAAGGGATAATGCTAAACTGAACAAGTGCAGCGCTAATGATCGTGTGTGTGTGTGTGTTAGTGAGGAAATGCCGAAGGATGTCGAGTTTGAGGTTGTGGGCGATGCCCCTGAGAAAGCTCCACACACGAGTGCTCCAGAACCAGAGAAGAACATCACCAATGGCAACAAGGACTCCGCCCAGCCTTCTACCTCAACAAAAGGTAAAGTTAAACCGTTTAAACACCACGTGCAATGTGTTAAACCTCATACACAACGTGAGGGGCGTGACCTCTATCTGCTCCTGTCTGTTTCATCTCGTACGCAGCGGCGGCCGAAGAGGACGATGACGACGACGTTCTCATCGTAGACTCGGACGAGGAACCTTCCTCCAGCACCATGGACGTTTCCACGGAGACCAGCGGCCTCAAGAGGAAGCTCCAGGACACGGATACGAGCGAAGCGGCGCCCAAACGCAAACGCCTCGACCCTCAGCCGGCTGATGACGATGACATCATCGCTCTAGACTAGCGTGTCCTGTCGTCTTCTCTCCACGCAGAGGGACGACTTCTATTTGTATTGTTCATATTGTTCCCATTAACAACCTTGTGTAAATACATGTGTACAAAAAAAACACTGAGCGCTGCATCGATGTCTTCTTTTTTTTTTTCTTCCCCCAAACAGAACAAACAGACTCTCTTATCCAGAACTGTTCTCAGATTGTTTTCAGAAATGCTTTGATGAAAGTCTTTCAGAGACGGCATTAAGGTTATTACGATGTATTTGCTGTTCAGAGGAATAAGAGGCCGAAGGAAACGCCTTGTGTGTTTAATCATCAATGTTGAAGTCCTTCCATATTTATTATATTTTATGGACTTACAGAAACAACCAGATGCAGGTGTTCATTTCACAGTATTTTTATTTTTTTTCTTCTTGTCTGTCAATTAACTTCTCTTTCCAACATAAAATGTTTTTGTTTATTCATGTTTTTTAATACAATTTGATGGCAGTTATTTATTCTCCCTACGAGTTGTCTTGTGTTTTCTTCCGCTCAAACAAGATTCTTAAGCTCGGGTGTTAAAGATCCTAGTTTACTGATTTTTCACTCTGAGTGTAATCTGTTCCCGTCTGTGATCAGTATTTATAATATCCGTCTCTTGTTTAAGGAGTTAAAACTCCCGGGCAGGAACGTTACAGGAAGATAATCAACACCGGTTTCTTAACAGCTGCTCGTAACTATTGTACAGATTCTGTTCTATGGTTCTCTTCAACATTCTGGATTATCCATCAAACAAGTTCTTTCTTGTCCTATGGCAGCTCTATACATTGTTCCCTTTCTTATTGTCAAGTCAGTACTTAGAAACTGGGAGACAATAAATCCTGTCCTGAAGACATTACTGGAAAATGCAGTATACGGACTTAATAATAGCTGCTACAAAAGATCCTCTGTATACAGTAAATATTAACTATGAATCTTACAGGGTGTTTTTCTCAACATTAGCTTGTTTTTCTGTTTACATGAACAATTCTAAATCATCCTTCAGGTCACTTCAGAGGTGTACAGTATTGTTGTGGATCAGATTTAACCAGAAAATTACTAAAGACATCAGTTTATTGCACCTGAATAAATCTATTCTACTGTCACACTGCGAAAGAACGAGACGTTAATAAACAGCCTCTGGGTGAATTGTGTTTTGTCTCGATGCTGGATGAACACCAAGTGTCTGAACGTTTGTGTGTTCTAATGTTTACAGCAAAGGTCTAAAGTCCAGTCTGTGTGCGAGTACACACACGGTTCATCCATGATGTGAATCACACAGTCGGCTTGTAACCAGGCCGTGACGCGAGATAAGATGATGTTTGTTGTCATTCCTTTCAGTTTATTTTTGACTCCGTGTATCTGTGCACACGTTATATGTAGTGTGTGTTTTAATACGTTTTATGACATGACAACATTTTGTATATGCATGTAGTGTGTGTGTGTGTGTGTGTTATACATGGGTCATTCTACAGAAAAGGTGGGATGAAACAAAAAAAACCTCATGAAAATCTGAAATGTATTTCTTCTTTCACATCTAGAAGTTAATAGCAATAACAAGAACTTAAACTGTATGAATCTACAAAAAGTATAGCACATTTAATACCTGGTGTTACTTCTCTGCCTGGTAACATGAATGACAATTTAGAGTAAAATCATAAATATTTACAACATGGCTTCCATATGTAAAACCACGTGGTTTTCAATCATCATTCAAAATCAATCAATTAATTATTAGCTGTAATCAGTTTTTGACAGTCATAATTATAAAGTGAGTAACACCAATGACAAACTTAAAAGTTTTGAATAAAACTGCAGAATAAATGATGACATTTTTAACCAAATGAAGTGAGACAGCTGATATAATTCATATTATTATTAATCTTTGTTTCAGTTGTTGATTTTAGTGTTTATAATATATGAATGTTATTGTGAATCAGATTTATTTTCGGAAATAAATGTTAGACGAAAAGTATAAAGTCCCACTTTGATGATCAAAGTCACGTGACATTCCCTTGAACTCGTCCTTTTGAAGCTGCAGTTGAATGTTGAACGTTACAGACAGTGAAGGTGTTGATTCTTCTCTCCGCACGCGCGCGGCGTCTCTCATCATTTTCTCATCAGTTCCACCGTTTCTTTTGTAGAATAACCCATGTTTTAATATATAAAAACATTTTGTATCTGCATGTATTGTTTGTGTTTACACACACACACACACACACACACACCCGAACGCCCCTCAGAGACGAAAGCTGATTGGATGACGGTGCTGCGCTTCCAAATAAAATAATTAAACTTACGATTGTTTTTAAATATATAAAGTGCACGAGTTACATATTCATATCTAATTATTTACAAACGGTTTGCTCGTGTAGTAAAAATAATAATACATGGAAATAAACAAGCCGTGCACGTCGGGTTACGTAACACGTGACCGCTGTAACTCCGCCCCTTGTTCGAAAATCCACCAATCGATGGTCAAAACGTCGTCCCTCGAGTGACGTAACCCTCGCGAGCTGTATGGCTCGCGCAACATTGTATCCTTCGGTGGAGAAGGTGCAGCTTTAGGTGCTCGCGCTCACGTTCGGGAATTATTATCATAAAATTAATTACAGGTTTATTTTAAACACAGCAAACAGAAGAACTGTGGGCCGCTGCTTTAGTTATTTTTAAGCCTGTAGTAGAGCAGTAAGTTCTGTGTGTGTGTGTGTGTGTGTGTGTGTTTAGCCATGGTGCTCCTAGCAGTGTTTACTCGGCAGCTCCACACGACCCTGGTCCGGCAGGTCCGCTCGGTTCCGGTCCGCATGTGTAACCTGACCGCGTGCTCGAGCCGGTTCGTCCTGTCCCAGAGTAAGTGTTTCTCTTTAATCATTACGTCATGTGTGTTTATGACTTTTATTCCTGAGTGAGACACGACTGTAACTTTAACTCTCCTCTAACAATCTTCTGCTTTATTTAAATGATACAAACTTTTGCGTTACTATAGTTCCATGCAGAAGTATTTAACCTCCTCTGTGTGTGTGTGTGTGTGTGTGTGTGTGTGGTTTGCAAAATAATTTACATATTGTTAAAAAAAAAAAAAGGTAAAAAAAAAAAAACTTGTGAAACTTTGCTGCGATTAGTTCTGGTTCTGGTACAATTTCATCAGAACTGGTTGAATAGACACAACTTGTGTGTGCAGGTAAGAGTGCATTTAAGTGTCACGTGATCTCATTGTAACTACAGTTTGTTCATGGAGGGAAAAAAATGAATAAAAGTGCTGGAAGTCATGGAAAGGTAAGAGACGTTGATTGATGTTTGATCTCCGGGACCTGCAGCGTCGAATCGTCAGGATCTTGTGTGTCTAATGACGACTGGCGCAGTAGTAATTTAAGGTGTCTACTTTAACACACACTATGTCTGAATGTCACATCATTAAATCAGATGTGTGTATGGTGTGTATGGTGCAGCGTCTCAGCACTCGCAGATTAGCATTGTGTTCAGGTGCTTTAATGATCAAAGTAAAATTCTTCGAGCTTATCTAGAAATAAACACAGATGGAGACGGAAAGCGTATCAGCGTCCGTTTGGTCTGTGATGTTGTAATGAGCTCTGAAGTGATAACACGGCTTTAATTCTGTCCTACTGTACTGACAGGAGACAGGAAGGGGACGTGACACCCCACACAGTTCTTTATATAACAGGCTTTTTAAGCTTTTATGTCACATGATGCTAAACCTCATATTCTTAGATATCTTACTCAAACTAAAATAAAAAGCTGGATGTTGTACCATGATGTTAGCAGCTCGAAAGTGATTAAACAGGTTTCTTCTGTTTCTAATGATTTTTTTATATATATATTTGAGGTTTATTGTACTGGCTTTATCAAGAGAGACGTAGAATTTACAAGCCTACATCGCTTCAAATCTTTTTCTGTAAATTCCTGAATCATCATCTGCTCGACGTGATGTTGATGTAATTAAAATGCATAATCTAAGGAGAGATAAAACACGTTCAGATTGCATTAGTTAAACTGGACAGTGTCTGTAAACAGACCTCTAATCAATATTTATAGGGTAAAGGGGAGGTTTGTAATTGTTGGAGCCCTCTGCTGGTTGCAGGAGGAAGTGCTGGTGCAGAGAGAGAATAATATGCAAAACTGACTCTGCCCCCACATCACTCACTCACTCATCGTCTATACCGATTTATCCTGTGTTCAGGGTCGCGGGGACCTGGAGCCTATCCCAGGAGACTTACACCCAGGGCACACACACATACACACACACACACACATACACACACGCTCATTCACACACTGGAACGCTAATTAGCCTAACTTGCATGTCTTTGGAGGAAACCCACCAAGCACAGAGAGAACATACAAACTCCATGCACACAGAGACGGGAATCAAACCCAGAGCCAGGAGGTGCAAAACGACACGATAGGATCGATGGGCGTGTCGAGGTCATGTCACTTTATGTTCTTATAAATAACTCCAAATTGGATGTTGAACTTGTACATGGTGTCTCGTCTTTGTGAGAAAAGTCTCTTGAATCTGATCAGATTTAGTCATATTTATTATAGTATTATTACGGTAGTGTTTTCCTCGTGCTCGTGCCGGTTCACCTGGTCAGGCCGTACTGAAGCTCCTTTCTGGTCAAGTTAACTCCGTGATGGATTGTGTTCATTCCTGTCAAGTTGCTACGGCACTCTTACGAGGTCAGATCTTGTAACCTCTATGGACAGCATGCGATATATACATATGCACAATATTACACTTTGTAAAGTGGACGTCCCAATCATGACAGTCCAGGAAGTCACACTTTAAAAGCGAGTCATGATGCGCGGGTCCTCTTTTTTTGGGAATTAAAATCTTATCTTGCGTCGGGGTTATAAACATTGAGCTTGTTGACTGTAATGTTTAACCCTGTGTACATACTAGACTTTCTGCTTATTTTAAAGACCAACATAAACCTTGTGAAATATCTACACATAGATCATGATCTGTTAACGCTGTTGCTGATTTCCCATTTTTCCCCCTCATGATATGTTAAAGGTGTTTGTAGTAAAATGCACAGAAAATGTCTAATGATCACTACTGGGGATTTTTTTCCCGCCTTCGTGCTCTGGGATTGGCTCGCATTTCACTCTCTGTCTAATCATGGATGAGACGTTTAACCAAAGACCTCAGCTTGCTAACAGATTGACACACATGCTTTTATTTATTGATTAGAATCGATTAAACCCTTGTTGGTGACATTTGTGCAGAATATAATTTCTTTTTGTTTGTTCGAAAGCTGCTAGTTAGGATTAGTCACCTAGTTAGTCACTAGTCACCTGTAACTCACTAGTCATGGAGGAAGTTTCTGAGACACGAATGTTTTTGAAGTGAAAATGATTCCAAATTCTAATAGTAATAGAGACTGAGTTCTATGGTGACACCTGCACCAGAACCAGTGTAGTGGAAATGAGGTACCAGCTGTGTGTCTTTATGTAGGTTCTTTACATTCTGCTGTCCTTTACAGTAGTGACTCATGACGAAATGTGAGTCAGGATTTTTCTCCTTGGGAACTGAGATCACGATTCTCTCACGCGATTCTCTCTTAGTTTTTTTTCTTTCTTCCAACCAAAAACACTTATTTCACTTAAGAAAAAGAAAAGTGTCGTCTGCACAGGACTCATGACTCTCCTGTATTAAATAAAAGTGGCCTTTCATCCGATTAATCGAAAAAATAATCCACAGATTAATCGATTATTAAAATAATCGTTAGTTGCAGCCCTACTTAAAAAGTATTATAATAAAAAGATATATTTTATAACACAAACATTAAAGGGGAAAATGAAAACAAAACTCCTTTATCACATGCTGTTAAAGAAACAATATCACTCAAAATAACATTTTAATTATGATTTAATTTCTTCTTCTTTGTTGTTTAATGGTGGTTGGAATTCAGTAGGTCACATTACCGGCCCCTGTGGGTCTGATTCTCCGTCACCACTTTTCCAGTCCAGCTGTCCAGTGCATCCTTCCCTGATCTCGTCCTCACTTCTCTGCTCGGTGTCCTGAACTCTTCGTCTTTTCATTTAGTCAATAACAATTGAATTTCTTTTTTTTTTTCATGTGGTTTTTTTTTTCTTCGGATTTTGGATTATTTACATCAGTACAGTAAGACTAAAAGGTGATGTAATGCTGCAGATCTGTGACACTTTATTGCAAAATATTTAGTGAGATACCACAAATTCCAGAGGATTAAGGGAGCGATCGAGTGAATGTGTCCCATCAGCACCTGAGTTCATTTTCAGTCTACAGAAATACAAGGAGAAGTTTGAAATGCAGAACTGAGTAGCGTGTTTTTGGCATTAAGTCGTGAGAAATCAGCATTTCAACACTGCATTGGACCGCCTGAGAACAAAACAACTGCTTATAGGGACGTGTGTGTGGACGGAGGAGCCTTCAGACATCAGACTGTGCGTTTGTGTTTTCAGATGCGTCCTGTAGAACCAAAGTAACATGAAAAAGTGTGAATTACAGCAACAGGAGTCTGATGGGGGATGTGATGTGACAAAAGTGTTGAACTAATGTTTATTTTTGGTCACAACTGAAAAAACCACATCTTCACCGTTCTGTCGGAAAACGTCTTTAACAGTGAACCTCTCTGATGTCACTTACTTTTGCAGTACAGATATTGAAGGAACGCTCACTCCACCTGGACACAAAATAAAACACACACACACACACAGTCACAATGTTCTAATAAACGGCACACACGTGCACGGATTGACGCACTGAGACTGAGGGACTCGTATATCAGGACGGCGCTCGTTAAAACTTATTCAAACATTTTGCTCGTCTTGCACAACGAGAGTTACTCACAATCTGAGGTTCCACTGTGTGTCGAATATATAATACAGTTCTGCTTATTGTGTCCAAGAGGGCTGATCACATCTACATTAAAAAAATTAGTACTAGCTAGATAATTGTTCCACCTCGAATCTGATTGGTCAGATGGTGTTGATTAATTTCCTGTAACAGCAGCTCTGACAGTAATGTGTCTCTGTGAGCTCTTATCCACTCATTATACTGTTAATTTATTATTTTTTTACAGTAGCAGTTTATTCACACGTACTCAAACCTGCTACTAATAATCTAATGATGTCAAGTGGAAAAATATGCAGCAGTTTTCATCTTCTAAGAGACAATAAATTAGGATTTTATGAAAAGAGTCTCCAGTGTCGGAGGAAAAGCTGAATGTTTTCATGACTCGTCTTATTAACTTAACAAAATAAGGGCGTGTCCAGTCTAACGTTTAGGGAAAAAAATAAGTCCCACGTGCCTGTCTTTCTTTGATTAATTATTAACTGTAATTACAGACGCACTGCTGTTGCCTAAACGGAATAAAGCGCTGAATGATGGGCTGTTTTCCATCAGCCTGTGTAACTCCGTGTTTTACTCCTTAAATAAGTGTCTCCGCCGGTGTCTCCGCCTCTGTAGATGTGGAACACTCACCGTTATTTGGCTGTATTTCTGTGAGCAGGCTGTGTGTTGGAAGGGGAGTGTTTTTTTTTTTTTTTTTTGTCCTGCTGGCCCTTGAAGTGGTTTGGAGGCGGGACATCGTGGACCGTTTGGTCAGTGAGTTCACTTCCTGCTCACATTCCTGTGGCTCACATTTAATTCAGTGAAACGCCTTTGGAGCTCCGGGTCACATGTTTGTATAAGCTGTGTGTGTGTGGAGATGATATGCTCTACCGTTGGCTCTTTTCTTAAACTTCTCCTAAACTTTTCATCTTTTCGTCTCGAGGGAACAGGAAATGTAATATTCCATCAGATTGATTTCCTTCTTCAGAAACAGACTTTTTTTTCCTTCCCTCCTGACCACATGGAGATGACGTGTCTACGGCTTTATTTAACAGATTCTTTGTGAGTCACATCGTCGAAGGAGAATTCTTTTTCTTTCTTTCTTTTCTGCTTTCACTCGTGTAACGGTTTCAGAAAAAGCCATCGTTCCTGTTTGTGTTTTATTTCTTAAATCATGTGTCATAAAGCGTGCGGAGCGGCAGAATACATTCCAAAGTGTAGGTGTTTGGTGTAGATCATTTTTCTTTTCGTGGAAAATCCACTTCATTTTGTTTTCTCTTTTGTAACTGGATGTCTTTCCTGCCCTCAGTGCACCCGATGTGGCAGGAGCCTCTGGAGGTCCCCGGAGGAGATCGTCAGTCTCCCATCGACATCAGCTTACGGAAGAGCGTCTTCGACCCGACGCTGAAGCCGCTGGTGACGCAGTACGACCCCAGAACCTGCCAGCAGATCTGGAACAACGGGTACTCCTTCCTGGTCGAGTACGACGACACGACGGACAAGTCCAGTAAGAGTGCGACGGTTCTTCTCCTTAAAACACAGTGAAAAGGAAAGAAATGTAAAGTCGAATGAAAACAAACCAGGACGAGCTGATGGTGTTGATGACGTTAACGAGAGCCGATGGTTTAGTAAAGTCACTGCACCATCAGCTCGTTTAGGAATAAATATAAATACAGTGTGGGCCATTTATATAGATACACCTTAATAAAATGGGACTGGTTGGTGATATTAACTTCCTGTTTGTGGTACATTAGTATATGTGAGGGGGGAAACTTTTAAAGATGGGTGGTGACCATGGTGGCCATTTTGGATCCAACTTTTGTTTTTTGTTTTTTTAGGAAGAGGGTCATGTGACACATCAAACTTATTGGGAATTTCACAAGAATGTCAATGCAAACCTCTTCTCCCACTCTTCACACACCTGACGGAGAAGAGGGTTGCATTGATAATCCAACACAATTTATTTACACTTATTTACACTTTTTTATAACTTAATTAATAAACTTGTAAATAACTCATGAAAGAATAAAGTTACCATTTGTTTTTCTTGTGAAATTCCTAATAAGTTTGATGTGGTAAAGTTCTCGCCCTATCATCCGGAGGTCGCAGGTTCGATCCCCGGGTGATGCTGTAACCTCTCGCAGCCGGAGGTCTATAGAGAGCTGATTGGCCGAGACTCTCTCAGAGGGGGGAGGGATGATGAGAGGTACTTAGTGCTCCCACATTAATCACGGCTCTACAGCCAGTCAGGGGCGTCTGTGAGCTCACGCACGATGAAGGAGCAACTAGCGCTTTCCTCAGTGTGTGACTCCGCCCCCAACGGTGCGTGAGCGAGCAATTCGAAAAGATGCGGTCGGCTGGTGTCACGTGGTTCGGAGGAAACATGTGATAGTCTTTGGCCCTCCCGACTGAGTGGTAGTAGCCTTAATGTGGAGCCCCCTAGTGACGGGGAGGAATTGGACACCACTAAATTAGGGAGAAAATTGGGGGGGAAATCCAAAAAATTAAATAATAATAAAAAAATTAAATAATAATAAAAAAATTAAATAATAATAAAAAAATTAAATAATAATAAAAAAATTAAATAAAAAATATCAGTTGAAATATTTATCAGTAATATTTAAAACCTAATAGTTGTTTGTAATTCTTCCCGTTGAGCTGATGTCACCAGGAGCTGTTACAATTGAATATCCCAAGCCGAGTGAAAAGTATTGGCCCCTTCAAGGATTTTTAAATTTTATTTATTTATTATTATTATTATTATTTTAACCTATTTGTCACACTGTAATCATCGAGATCAAACAAATTTGAATATTCTCATTTTTAAACGATGATTGAATTTTTTTAAGGAAAAAAAAGCTGCCTAAACTTACCGGCCCTGTGTGAAAAAGTAATTGCCCCTTGCTAAATCATGAATGAATTGTGATTTTTGGAAGTTGGAGTTAAATGTCACTTGCCGCGCCCAGGCCTGATTACTGTCAGATCAAAAGGACACACAGGTTTGTCTGACAATCGCCAGAAAGCATCTGGATTATCCTCAAGACTTTTGGACAAATATTCTGTGGACTGATGAGACAAACGTTGAACTTTTTGGAAGGTGTGTCTCATTACATCTGGTGTAAAACTAACACAGTGTTTCATAAAAACATCGTGATACCAGCAGTGAGACATGGTGGTGGTAGTGTGATGGTCTGGGGCTCTGCAGCTTCAGGACCTGGACGACCTGCTGGAATGGATGGAAGTGCTGGAAGCATGCATTCTGAGCTCTACCAATAAATTCTGAAGGAGAATGTCCAAACATCAGGTCGTGACCTCAAGGGTTCTGCAGCAGGACAATGATCCCAAACACACCGGCAACTGACTGGCTCAAAAACAAAAACTTTGACTGGTTCCACTAAGGTTTTAGTGGAAGGGCACAACCAGTTATTGGGGTTTGGGGGCAATTACTTTTTCACATGAGGCCAGGCGGGTTTGGACGTTTGTAGAGGAGTATGTGTGTAATAGTGTGTGTGTGTGTGTGTGACAGTACTGCGCGGTGGTCCTCTGGAGGATCAGTTCAGGTTGTGTCAGTTCCATTTCCACTGGGGAGAGAACAACACCTGGGGCTCTGAGCACACCGTGGACCGACACCTCTACCCTGCTGAGGTACACAACCCTCAACCCTGATGGGTTCTCCAGAACTGCAGCTCTCACTTTAGTGCAGGTTTCTGTTCATGCACTCACTCCAACACCTTATCGTTTCCATAGTAACCAGTCCACTTAAAAAAAATAATGAATTAAATAAAACCTGTAATGGTTTATAGTGGAATATTCGTTTATGGACGGAGATTGTGGCAGAATGAGCAGTGTTTAACGTTTAAACAGTGTGTGTGTGTGTATGTGTGTGTATGTGTATGTGTATGTGTATGTGTGTGTGTGTCCACACTCTGTTTAGAAGTGGAAAGTTCTTAGTGAAATCCTTTAACCTCCAACAAGGACACAAATTCGACGCACACAATCAGTCCTCATGTGTCAAATTTCTTCTTCTTTTGTGACGCCTTCTCAAGATTGAGGCTTCTAAAACTTCTAGCCCTCCCTGTGCGCGCGTCCGTCTGTGCGCGCGTCAGCCGTCAGTAAGTCACCCTGATTGTCTCTAGGGTGGGGGGGGGGGGGGGGGGGGGGGGGGGGGGGGGGGGGGGGGGGGGGGGGGGGGGGGGGGGGGGGGGGGGGGGG
>JAQMYJ010000002.1:32016962-32027132 GCA_030014305.1 Clarias laeviceps | reverse complement strand
ATATAGTGATATTTATAGAGATTTCTAAATTCCAATTCTAATTTTATTTGTATCTGACTGTGTATGTGACAAATAATTAGAATTTGAATTTAGAAACCTCTATAAATATCACTATATATATATATTGGGACGTTACTATACGTGTGTTGTTTCTCTCAAAAATAAAATAAAAATAAAGGTAGAACTTGTACAGTACATTATATACAGACTTCTAGACTAAAACAACAATTAGATTTAATTTCAGTTTCATTACAGTGAACGCTCGGTAAAAACAGACTGACTGTCATAAATCTGTAATTATGAATTAGCGCTGGACTTGTATTCTCATAATAAATGAGCACATCATTTTACTAATTTAACTTTTTTTATTGTTAGATTTGCAATAAATTAAAGTTTCTCTGAATTAGTTAAAATCCTAATAATCATTAATGTAAAAAACATGGAGACGCAGATTATACTGTAAATGTTAAATTATTTCTTTTACATTTTCTTTAAACAGTTCTACGGTATTAAACCCCATGAGGGCACAAAACGTTAATCTTATTGTTCATTCCTGATGTGGATGGTGACGTTTGTGATGTTAAAGTCTTTACGGTAGCCCTGCTGCTCCAGAATGTACGGTAGTTAAACTGCCGCTGTGTGGCACATAAAGCAGCTGATCTTTCTAGATGGATCGGATTAATAATCTAGAGCGAGTTCGTATCCAGACGGTAACGTTAACGTCACAGCACGGCAGCGTCACGCTCTCTTCTCCCTGCACGTGTTCTACAAGTAATATATCAATGATAATCTATGTGTAGTTTATGAGCTTTAAATATTCTGTATATTAACACATTTGATGTTCTCAGTTACTTGTAGAGTATAAAATACCCGCCGTGCCTCCAGCGTTTCGCTCTCACACCGTCGTCGCCCCGCGAGCTGAAAGCTGCTGTTTCTGCTTGTTTTTGTTTGGGTTTTTTGTTTTTTCCATATATAAAATGTGCTTCGAGCTGTCCACTAGAGGGCGCTCCAGGGCAGTGCTGCAGGTCCTGTGTATGATTCAGATTCCAGCCCTGACCGGCTGCTGTTACACACTGACCTGAGAACAAACTGACGAGTTTAAACCAGAGCAGAAATGTACCAGGTGCTCAAAACTATCAGCACCCCGTCCTCTCTCTCTCACTCACACACACTCACACACTCACACACTCACACACACACACACACACACACACACACACACTGACTGTAGAGAAACCTCCTCTTTTCACCCAGACCCAGTGGAAGTATTTCTAATGTGTGCTGGAATCTGGATCTACAGAACCCGAGATCACACTGACGGAGCCGCGTGTCCCGCGTGAGCCGCGTGTCCCAGTCCTGGAAACGTGATGCACTGGAGCCGAGTTTTATTTCTATGGTGAGATTAGTGAAGATTATGGGAAGGGAAGCTCCGCCATGTTGTGAGAAAGTCAGACAAAGGAGTGACGCCGAGACCAAAACCCTGATCTCTGATCAGTTGTGTGTGGCTCGTCTCACTCCGATCAAGCGTGAAGTCTCTGATCCCACGTCAGCGCTTCCTCTCCCAGTCGTCTGGGGCGCGACGCCGTCCTGCTTTGTGCCTGAATAACGGCGTGTCTGTACAAACTCTGCCTCCTTTGTGCTCGGCCTCAGTCAGAAAAGGCCAGCTGGTTCTTTGGGTTCAACATTCTGTTCCAGCGTTACTAACCAGACTGGAACAACTGAGCAGCGCACACACATACAACATACACACACACACACACACACACACACACACACACATACACACCATCTGTCCTGTAGCAAATTAGAAAATGTGTGTTCTGACTACACGTGATCATTTTATCTTTTATCTTTTTTTATTGAAGTTTAACTCTTATTATTTTTTTATTTTTATTATTAAGTACACGGTCGATATACTTAATAAACAAAGTGGGTCGAAATGGTTGCCAGATTGAAACAATGCACACTTTTCCTTTTTTTTTTCTTTTTTTTTGTTTGCGACTGTCTCACACTACTTGATGTTACTTAATGAGGAACAAAAGAAACACACAAAAGTGCTTAAAGTTCCTCATCAGACATGAAAAACCTTTTGGGTTTTTTGTATCACAATGACGTTACAGTTTCAATGAGCCGTGAGGTTTTTGATGTTTTCGCACCAATAGTGCTGCAGTGACTTGTACACACACCTACAGCTCAAGACCGCTTGTTTTGATCATTGTAGCAGTTTATATTACAAACACCTAATTTTTTTTTTTTTTTTTTTTTTTTATAAATGTAATGTTGCATTTCATTCTGTAGTGTGTTTATGTTCTGAAATTAAAATGCACATGAAAATTAATGTTGTAGACCGTCTTATGCAACTTTTTAATTCTTAATTTGACTCAAAGATGTCTCTCTTTAATTAAATACATAAAGTATAATAATGTGAGGTATAATCCTCTTAACCTGATTCTGATGATTATTATACATTTGGTTTATATTTTCTTTCTCATTGGCTGTTGCTCTTGTTCGTCTGATTGCATTAAACATTTTTAATCAGTAACAAATATATAATTATTTTTTTTAAATAGTCTTTCTTTTTATCTTACCTAGTGTGTAATGCGTCCTAAATTCAATTCAATTCAGTTTTATTTGTATTGCGCTTTTAACAATTGATATTGTCGCCAAGCAGCTTCACACAATCAAAAGAATTAAGTGTGTATGAGATGTGAATGTGTGAATCAGAATAGATCAGATGGTCCCTGGTGAACAAGCCGAGGTCGACGGCGACAAGCAGAAACTCCCTGAGATGGTAATTAGAAGAAACCTTGAGAGGAACCAGACTGAACAGGGAACCCATCACCATCTGGGTGAAATGAAGATGTTTATAATGTTGTGCTCACGCGGTCAGGAATCCAGAGTGGGAGTCGAGGTTTCCGGGGTCATGAGAAGGCCCGAGTTCCCAGCATGCTCTGTTGTAGCAGGTGCTGACCGGGTGAGATCCAGCTGCACTGGGTCTCTCTGTATGAGATTTTCTCTACACACACACACACACACACACACCTCTAGACTACAAGCGCCTCATTCATGCTGTATAGAAAAGAAAAACTCTGTGTAGTAAAGATTCTTTGATGTAAAGGATGAAATAAAATCTAAACAACTCGAGCCCTGTTTCCTCCTGGTGTGTTTCCTGCTGCGCGCCGACCGCTGTGGATTAAACACCGTCAGATAACAGAGTGATTTTATTAACTGTGGAAAATAACAAGCCTGGCAGGGTGGAGCACCTTCACCTCCACCAGTGGAGGATCAGAACCTGAGCTGCGGTGGAGCGAAGTAAAGAGTGCTGGGGCGGTCGGAGCTGCGGGAGGGAAGGGTTTATGCTCTCGTATGGAATTGTATAAAAGTCATCAGCAGACAAACAAATGGGAAGAAATAGAAGAAGATTTGATGAATCGAGGGGAAAAAAAAACTTTGTCTGAAGACATGCAGATTAGGTTGATTGACATTCCCGAGTTACCTCTAGTGTGTGTGTGTGTGTGTGTGTGTGTGTGTGTGTGTGTCCTTTGATGTATCAGCTCTAAGTCTCCTGACATAGACTCCGCCCCCCTGTGACCCTGTACACGTGATAAAGTGGTATAGATGATGACTGAGTGAGTAATTGGTATTTTAATTTGAGAAAATAAATTAGCATGAAATAATATCTTCATCATCTTCATCATCATCGTTCCCATCATTCCAGTTGCTCCTGAAGGCAAATAAATAAATCTCACTCAGGCTTCAGCAATCAGACTGAACATCTGATTATTTAAGACCACAGAGGTTTAGTTTTGTTTAAAATACAGATAAATATCCCACTGTATGTGTCTATTGAGTCAGTGGGTCATTTGGTCTTGTGTGTGTGTGTGTGTGTGTGTCAGTGAGCCGAGACTAACTCCCCAGTTATTTAATAGCTCAGTCTGAAAGTCAGCAAGTTTCTCTGTTTACCAAAAATCATGTCTTTATTTCAGTAAGTCATGAGTCAGTGGGCTTTGAACATACACACATATGTTGTGTCCAGATTTTATTGGTGACCAATTTCATGTCACAAACACGAACTGATCTCAGAGATCCAACAGCGTGAGGGGTTTATTGTTCAAATCTCACTGTGAGCACGAACATGAAGTTTGAAAAAGATGCACCAAAATGGTGGAACAAACTCGAGGAACAAATACAGTCCTGACCATGTATGAGGGTGAGTCAAAAATTATCTGCACACCGGCTATAGAATTAATTTTAATTATCTTTTACGAAAGACAAATACATCATTCATTAACGTTCTCTCTTTGCTTTTCAATCCACTTGGTCCGTCTGTCGACGAGCGTTTCGTTTTCCATCATTAAAAATGTTTTACGTCTGAGCTGTGAGTCACGAACGCACCGCTGTCTTCAGCTCTTCATCAGAAGTGAATCTTCGTCCTCGTACTTCTGCTTTCAGGGATCAAACAGGTGAAAGTCTGAAGTAGTGAGATCAGGACTACAGTGAGGACACTTTAACACCTCAAGAGTGTCGACAGTGTGGAACAGAAGTGTGCGGACGTCACGTGAGATCACGACGCCCATCAGTCCTCGGAGTTTAATCTGACGTTTAGTCTTCAGCTCTTCAATAAGCGTCTCACTGTAACGAACACTGTTGATTGTTGAACATTTTTCCTGATAATGTTCCAATACTTCTGGCCCTTGAGAATCCCAGAAAACTGTAAGCGCTGATGAATTTTCCGGCTAATGGTTGGGTTTTTGTACTTTTTCTCGGTTGGTGATTGAGGATGTTTCACCTTCATTAGAGTATCGTTCCAAATTCTGTACACTGATATACAAACACTTCTGTTTATGATCTTCTGTGAGTTGTTTCAGCACCAGGTCCACCTCAGACCCAAATCACTGCACGATGCTCATGCAATCACAGGTGAGGCGTCCATGTTTGTCTGCATCGCAGTAACAGATGAACTGATGTAACAGGGTTTAATATAACTGGAATAAAATCTCTTCATCACATCATTGTCACCTTGAATGATGTTTGTGTTTAAGTGCTGATTGATTCTTTAATCAGTTGGTAAGAAATCACATTTTGCTAGCAGCTCTTTATCATATTTGACAGTCTGTTAGAGAATTGAATAATATTTTATGCAGATCATCATAGAGGAACTCTATGACACACTACAGTGTTCCATGTGTATGAGATTTATTGTTGGAGTAATTTACCACATGCTCCTTCGTCCTCGTTAGTTACAAGTCAGCAAAAATATGTCTGTCTTTTAAAGTTGTGTATTTATGAACAGCCTCCTCCTCACTACAGGAGCTCTGACTTATCGTCAGCGTATTCAGAAAGGAAACCTCACAGTGATACTTGGACTACATTGTTCTTCCATGACGGCTCGATGAAAGAACTGTAGCTCTCGCACCCGAACGCTACTCGAGAGGAAGAGAATGTGCAGCGTGGTGGGTGTGGACGGTTTGGAGATTTATCTCAACCTGCTTCAAAACAGCTCCTGTTCCATGTTTGTTGTATTTGGCCGAGGGGGGTTACAATCACACAGGTTTCCCATCATTGTGTGCTAGAACACCTGCTTGGAAGCTGATGGGAAAAAAAAGCAAATGAAAGACTTGTGTTGGTTCGATAATTCATTCCAGAAATCTAACGTCTGAAGTCTAAATATGGGTTTTTGGAAACTGTTTGTGGAACACATGGAGATGGAGTAACTTCGGTTAGACAGAGTTCTGCTTGGACGACCAGGAATTTGGAAGATTGTTGGACAAAGTCGAGATTTTTCATTAAAGGCTTATTTTAATCCCTGAACATTTAATAACATACAGCAGCTTTGCTTCCTGCTCTGCAGTTTCATGATGGACTGGTCATCTACAAGCCAGGCAGCAAGTGGAAGCCAAACAAAGATCAATCAATCAATCAGTCAATCAACATTTATTTATATAGCACTTTACAGCAACCTAAGTTGAACCAAAGTGCTTCACAGCACTAAACATTACAATAAAATAGCAATAAAAATCGGAATAAAAATACAGGAACAAGATAAAACATGTAGTTATAAATAAATAAATGAACAATATAATAACAGTAATAATAATGACAATAATAATAATAACAACAATAAATAAAACAAAATGATAAAATTATGAAAAAGCATAAAATTATAAAATATTAAAAGCCATTCTAAATAAGTGGGTCTTTAGTTTTGCTTTAAACGAAGGGAGGTCCGTAATTTTGCGTAACTCAGGTGGAATGTTGTTCCAGAGTTTAGATCAAAGCTAATTTAGCAGTTCCTCTGTTTTATTTTTCCCCAAAGAAACCACAATGAAGGAACTACTAAGCTTTGCTATCCATCCATCTCTGTAGTCCAAGCAGGAACCGTGGAGGCCAATGGTGACCTTTGTATTTATTCCCATTTTGTATGACGGTGGTAGGACAGCAATTAGCCTAATCTGCATGTCTTTGGACTGTTGGAGGAAACCGGACAACCCGGAGGAAACCCACCAAGCACAGGGAGAACATGCAAACTCCGTGCTCTTCATTACTGGTCAAAATGAACCCCTAAATGGTCAATCACAGAGGGGACCCTTGTTTGGACCCTTGTTTGGACCCTTGTTTGGGTCAGCTTGCAGTATGTGATGAATAAAATTGAATTGAATTGAATTGAATTGAATTTTTTTAAACTGCACAACAAGTGTTAAAATGCAATACATGGTCAAGAGGTTCACAGCTGTGAATAAGAGTTCTGTTAATGCTACACACTTAAGGTTCCTTCAGTGTGCCTTCAGCTTTACTAGCCATTCTGTGCTACGTTTCATGGAAGTAAAAATTACAAAAACAATGGACCTCTTGCAGCAGCATTCTCTTAAATTTCCTCTTAATTTTCTTCTAAGAGGAAAAATGCACCAAACGTTCTTAACCATCTTAATCTGCTCTTACCCAGGTGACCTGAACAACGAATCCCACTTGATCTTACATTGGAGGCGCATAGGATTAGCATAGCATTAGCATAAGTAATGCCTCTAAACACCGTACGGGGGACTTGGAGACATGGCGCTCTAAAAGGTAGTGAGATGAATAAGAAGAACTAAATAATTAATAAAAAATAATACAATTAACTAATAAGTAAAATAGAAGAACCTTGTAATTAATGTAAAGTAAAAGTGGGGTCTTCCAGAGTGCGAGCACCAAAACACAGCAATTCCAAAACATCTGTGATACAAAAATGGCTTGATGGCACTTGGAGGGCAAAACCTCGGGCATTTGTGTAGAAGTTTAATAAAGTTGAGAATTTTTTTGTTAAACAGTTGAACTGAATTATGGTTTTCATAATGATGTGTTTGATGCTCGTGGCCGTTCGAAACGCTTCAGCATCCATAAATCCATGGATTTCCTGCATGAGCTCTGGACTGCCAAACCATCTATAGACCATAGAAAGGTCTTTATAATCTTAATTAGGATCAATTGACCAATCAAATCTCTTCAGCTCAGGCATTAAATGACCGATCATTATAATTCCTTTAAAAACAAAAATAATCTAAAATTGATTAAATGACTAAATTTTTTATTTGTTTGTTTCTAAATTCTAAAACTATGTTTCTGTGCATTGAGACTGTGAAAACAGGTGGGTTCTGGTGTCTGGCTCGTCACTACTCATAGAATTTGCTCTCATCCTGGCGAAGAACAGAAATAAGAAATAAAATAAACTAAATAAAAATGAATCTTTAACAAAAGATAAACTAAATGAGAACCGATGCTGTAGACATCAAAGTGCCTAAAGATTTAAGCTACAATGTGAAAATGTGTTGTCTTTTATGTAAGAACCTCGGCAGCGCCTTCATTTCCCCTCTCGTCTGTTCCCTCCACTCGTCCACTAATCACCTGCCTGATCATCTGTCATCATCTGCTCCTGTTTCTCTCTGGTTTACTTTACTTAAGTTAGATGATTTTATTCCCCTTAAAATGAGACACAAAAAGGCCTTCAGGAAGCCTGGAGAAAATATTCCTCAAGAAAGTCTCGGCTCTGTGGAAGCAAAATCTGAAGAAATCTGGGCAGGATCGAGGGTTTCCTTGGTTACTATTGTACAGCCTTCTCCATGAGAAGCCCAGGGACAGTTCCAGCTGCTGTGCAGCAGAGGGATGTCTCAAAGGAAGGAAGGTCAGGAGATTGACATTGTTGTCTAGTGAGTGTCTCAGTGTGTCTGGAGCATCCCGTCCTCTCGGACTAACACACACGGCATGTGTCTAATCCAAGAATCCTTTCCATTTCTTCACTTGTTTTCCTCAATCGATTTCCTTTTTTGCTGCTTTTTTGTCCAGACTGACCACATCAAAACCAAAACCCACATCGGCTTCTATAAACAGGAACCCAAGACCTCTCAGAACTTCCGTCCAGATATTCTTTCTCTGTTTGCTTACAAGTGCAAAGGCTTTGCTTTTTTTAGCTTTCCTGATTGTGCTCCTCGAGGAACCCTGTGGTGTGTTCTGGATCCCAAAGAACATTTAGGCGCTGGGTGGAAGTGCAGAAAAGCACTTGCTTGGAGATGAATTTTTATTACAGCAAACCATCGGTGATAAAATTTCAACACACATCAGGAAACAAACAAGGCACGACCAAGATGAGCAACGTTCACATCCAAGTTGTTCATCAGCTTCCATTATTTAGATGCTAAAATTCCCCCCAAATCATATGAGCTCATTGACTTTATAAATCTTTAGAAATTAATTAGCAATAAATTTATTAGAATGATTGTCAGTTTTTGAGAAATCAAGCAAATAAACATTCGGTCCCACAGTGACTAAATGGTTCCATCAGGTTCCAGAATAGAGCTAAAGGTCTCCAGTGTGAGAAGCTCCTGTGGAGAGACCAGGATCTGGAATGTCTGCAGTTGGGATGAAGGTCCAGGAGTGTCTCGGCGTGTTCCAGAGAGGAGACGTGTCTACTGCACCGTAAGAAGCTGTGATTCCCACTAGAGCGAATCCTACATGACCAAACGTGTCTGTGCACCTGACCATCACACCCACATCTGCCTTTCTGTAAACATCATGTGTAATAACAGCAATAAAGCTCTGAACTTCACTGTTTATTAATTTTTTTTTTTTTACTTTTTTCTTTTACAGTTTATATCATATAAATCAGTGTCTTAATGAGCAGAGAAGAAAACCTGTAGTACCTGTAGTAAAACTAATGCAATCAAAATAGATAGGAATCATATCAGTAAAACTAACTGCGTTACATAATCGGTGTCACGTTCCTGAGAGACGTGTGTGTAACAGGACCGTGAGATTCTTAAAAAAAAAAAAAAAAAAGAATTAAAAAGTGAAAATACTCCCATGAATAACAGAACAAAAAATTGTACTTTAGGTTTTTTTATTTTTTTTATTTGTTCTTTATTTTTTATATATCACTAAAAAGAATGTATGGAAGCACATAAGAAGTAAGAAGATATTTTATAAACACACACACACACACACATATATGAACCGAGATACAGTATCCCCCTGCAGTGTGATATGGGACTGGATGCAGAAATACACTCCGTGTGAGAGCAGCAGCTCAGCAGGAAGATTCAGACTGTTGACTTTGTTTACGGTGATGAGACTCTCAGTGTCTGTGAGGGCCGGCCGAGGTGGAACTGCTGAGATCCTGAGAAGGTTTTCAGACTTGATGGTGTCCAAGCTCTAGTGAGACACTGTGATAAGTGCATTAGTGTAGCAGCGGATTATATAGAGAAATAAAGGGAGTTTTTATTCTGTACAATCAAAAGTCCCGCTTTGATTCAAACGGAATTTGAGAGTCTTTTTAAAGGGTTATTCATCACCTAGTTAAAATGCCACCAGTAAATAGTTACTCCTGGGGTTTAGCTCTTAACACCAGGATGCTAAACTGAGATCCAGACCTCCTGACCCCATCTGCATTTTTGTGAGCATTTGAAAAGACATAAAATAAGACATTTTAAATTATTATTATGAATAAAACTAGTCATTTTTGAATTAATGCAATTTTCTTTATACCTGAAATATTTATTAACCAACGTTAAAAAGTGAGATTCACCAAGTGCTAACTATTCAATTCAATTCAATTTTATTTGAATTTAACAATTGTCATTGTCCCAAAGCAGCTTTACACAATCAAAAGAATTATTTAAGTTTGTATGGAATTTGAATGTG
>JAQMYJ010000002.1:31979794-31992184 GCA_030014305.1 Clarias laeviceps | reverse complement strand
TTGAAAAGTTTTCCCCCTCACATATACTAATGTGCCACAAACAGGAAGTTAATATCACCAACCATTCCCATTTTATTTTACATCCTTATCTTTCTTCTTCTTCTATCAGCACGTCTTTTTTTTTTTTTACATGTAATATTTCTACACTTCTGTGTTTCCCTACAGCAGATATTAAGCAGCTGCCTCATAGAAATGATAATAATATGTTTTTATTTTTATTGTTGTGGTTTTTAAGATAAGTTAGAACATATAGGAGTTGCATCGCTCGTGGATGCAGCATGCAGTTACTGATTTTTATTTACGAATGCAAAAATAAATACTCCCCTAGCCTCACTGTCATATCATAACTTTTAGCTTTGACAGCAATCGTAGCGTCTGTTTGCTAAGACCGTAGTTACCTGCACTCACAGGTGTGACGTTTCTCAGAAGTAGGCCGGCTAGCTGGCGTTGTGAATTAATGAACTGTTAATGAACTGGCCCTAATGTAGATATTCTTTATAATCTTTATGTAATAACTTTCCCATATGCAGTACAGAGTCCTAGCCCAGCTATACTATAACCAACCGTACAGAAGCTTTGATAATTTACATTATGACAAATCATTAAAACTTGTATGCAGTTGTGGCTCGTCGTTAATTAGCGATGATGATGAAGATGATCGATACTGTTCCGTAGACACATCTGAACAGAAAAAAAGGTAAAAATATGGAGCAGAAAGAAACTAATCTGCACTGAGAGACTTGAATTAGAATCTGAATAAATTTTTTTCTACTTAAAAATGATCTTTTAATGTTTCCTACATTACCCATAATGCTTTTAACTACCTACTGATAGTCCGGAACCGTGGCTCTGCTTAATGTCGTCATGTAGCTCCATTGCATTCTGGGACTTTGTCTCCAGAGTTTGTTCCAACACCTTTGTACTTCTACACTGGATTTCTCATTAATACGAGACGTTACGCATGGCTAAACGCATCAGAATATGTCAGCGTAAACATGTTGAATGTGCATCAGGGCGGAGAGACTCCAGAACAGGGAATAAGTAAAAGCTCAGCACTGAACCCTGAGGCACTCCTTAATAATGCACTGGATATAGACGGAACGTTTGCTGCGTGTACTTTAGTAATATTGTTGTCTTTTAAAAACCATCATTGACAATTAATGACGTTTTTTTACATTGATTACGTGATACATGTTTCATGACACTCAGAAAAGTAAAGGAAATATCTAGGACCTACACTGGGCTTAACATAGAACCCTGAGGTATCTTTTAATCAGATTTTGAATTGGATTGCCAAATGTTTTTCACCGGCCTGATGCTTTCCAATGGCTCTGATATAAAAACTGACAAAAATAAAGGTGTATATGTGTAACTTTATTTTTTGGTTTACCCGAAAATCTCTTTAGATTTTTCTTTTTTAATTAATTAATTTATTTTTGCAGGCCCTGTTAAATATGAGATTTTATAGAAGCCCTTTAGGAAAGTTTGAAGAAAAATCTCACTGAGATTGTTTTACTGCGACAGGTTGCAAAGTGCCTCAGCGACTTCATTTCCCCGTCTGTTCCAACCACTCGGCAGTTATATCACCAGTACACTAATTACTGGCCTGTTTAGAGCAAATGTTTTGCTTCTACCACACAGAATAAACAGTTTGATAAACTGTGTGAACAGATTGGAGCAAACCACCTGTAGGATTATAGAGGAACAGCAACTTTGTACCACCTCAAATATGAACATTTAAAAAAAATTTTTTTGAGAATTTGAGTCTGTGTGACGATACATGAATTGCCACACAAAAGATTCATTGAATAAATTTTTCCCCATCTTGAACATATCAGTATAAATCTAGAAGAGCTTTTACATCAGTTGCACCAACAACGCAGTAGCACATAGCATTATTTTTACACCTTCACTTAAAGCTAACATTAGCTACCCGTCATTGTCTCCTAGCAACAGGAAGCGAAACCCGGACCTTTAGTTGAGATTATAACAACGTTACTGAAAGAAGTGTACATACTCATACTTTAAGGCTTTTTTTTTTTTTTTACAAATGAACCTACTTTAACAGAAGCTTGTTTTCACGCTTTCTTTATTCTTGGTTGTTTAAACTTTGCTCACACGTGGCAGAGGATTTGTCAGTGTGTGATTGTGTTATGATGAATTTGCTGTTGCTCTGGAGGAGTCTCTGTTCCTGTTAGCCACAGGGTCACTTTGGAAAATCTGTTTTGTCGAGTCGAAGTTCTTAAATACAATAGAAGTGTACAGTAAGATGCAAGTATTTTTGTTTTGTATGTTTTTCTTTTTTTTTTTTTATTATCCGAATACAGTGCGATGGTTACTTTCGTTCAGATGTAAAATCGAGGAATGCAGGGTTTGTTTGCTTGTTTTAGTTTTTTTACATGAATATGATAAAGATTCCAGCTTCTTCCACCTGATGTCTCAGGCCAGTATGAGTTGACAGTTACGTGTGTTTCAGTTACATCTCGCGTCTGTTAGAAAATTTGTAGCCTACAGTTGAACTAACATTGAAGCCGATCAGACTAACGTACAGTAGAGCTGCTCACCGTTACTTATTACTTATGTATTTATTTATTTGTAAGGTTTCTAATATATTATGTATCTGATTAGTGCACTAATACATTAAGTTTCCTTTTTGGGGTGGGGTGGGGTGGGGTGGGGGGTGTTCAAAGTTTGGAATAATTTTTTGTTCTTTATTACTTTTTTAAAAACTTTTTAAAAAAACTTTTTATGTTAAATTTTATTTTTATTGTTTTAGGTCATAGAGCTGCTAATAAACTTTCTGCTGTACTTAATTTGAAGTGATTTTTCAATTTGTAATAGATGTTTGTCTCTCTTAAATATGAATAACTTCTTCCCTGAGTCTGCCCTCGGGTCGCTAACATTTCACTGTGTCAATTTTAAGAATTTTAGAATTGAATTAAGTTCATTTATATAGAGTTTTTAACAACAGACATTGTCACAAAGCTTTACAGGAATTTAAATTTAGGATATAAATTAAACATTTTGAGAAATGTACGTATACACATCTAAATACATCACTTTTGGTTTTGGTTCTGTTCTGGTTCTACTTTGTGAAGTTTTTGCATCAGTAAAATGGCAGTAAATCAGTAAAACTCAATTTGAAACAAAAAATCAAACAAAAGTGAGAACACGCCCGTTCCTGCGAGTGTGTGCTGTTTTCACCAACATTCCTGGAAGTCCACATAACTAACGTTCATGAGGGTTCACCTGAGGTGTTTCCTGAACTCCGCCCCTCACCTTCTGCATTTTCTTTAAACAAATTGAGTCATAAACTTGCAAGTGATGCTATGGGACGAATTAGCCAAACGACTGGAACATTACTATATATATAGTATAGTGCCCTCTGATGACTTCTTATTATAAAATTAAATTCTTGGAGATGATTTCAACTGTAGAAATAGTAGAAATTAATGATGTATATTCTACTCTTAATTGGTTTTGTCTAATCTGTTGTTATGTAGCCTGGTTATCCAGCAAGTCAGATCACTAACAAGTCATGGTTATGAAGGTATAGGTGTGGTATTTGAAACACAGCCCACTTGATTGCACGGCGTTGAAGGCGGAAGTGAAATCGCCACCATTTTCCATAAATCACAGTGAGCGCTTCGGGTTTTACTAACTACTGAGCAGGAATGTTTTGGCATGACAGAACTCAACTTCTTGTTCCTTCTGGTGAAAAATTATACCCAATCTTACACACACACACACACTGAGGTCAGGGCAGACTCTGGGTTGGATCACACCCTGGTGCAGTTTAGGTCTAACACTGATGTGCTGCTTGTAGTGTGTGAACAGGCATCATGATCACAAATCTGTGTTAAACTCTGTGATGTATCAATCTGCAGTCTGTGTTCTGAGCTTACAGCTGATCTTAGAACTGTGTTAAACTCTGTGGCGTGTCAATTTCTGCTCTTACAGCTGATCTCAGATCTGTATTCTGTGAACAGACCTATACTGTCAAATTGTCTTTATTTGTTTCTTCGTTCGCTATTTGTGTAAAATGAGTTCTTTGTCTTTATTGAGAAATAAAAATTTTAATCGTTTGGGGTTGTGTGATATGACAAAATGATTTCCACCCAAAGCAAAATTGTTTTGTTGTACATGAATTTCATTCCAATTTCAAACAACGCGACCCGAAGAGTCTCATTTCACTTCTATTAAAGCGATATGGCAAATATTATAATTGTTCATTTAATACTGTATACAGTTATTGCGAGCATAATTTGTTCCGGAAGCGTGCTTATATATCAAATTACTCGTATATCAAAGTGAATTTCCCCCATAAGAAATGATGAAAACTCTGATGATTTGTTCCACAACCCAAAACTATTCATATAGAAATAATTAATACAAAATATAAAGTAAAAATAAAACTAATTAACCTGAAAAGAACCACGACGGAGCAGTAACAGACTATAACAGTGTTATAGTAAACAGTACACACGCACAGCTGTTGACTATACAAGTGACACACTGAGACTGAGCGTCACTCAGTCATTTTATTTGCCTGCGTCATCAGTAAATATTAAAATTATGGAATTTATAAAAATTATCTCTGGAGACAGTGTTATGATCTGGGGTTGATCAGTTACTCAGGTCGAGACTCAATATGTAACGTTATGTGGCAACTAAAAAAACTGTGTTCTTTTAAGTTTTATGAATTGCTAAAATGAATTGTAATAAGTCTTCAGCAGCATTAGCATGTGTGAGACATGAGGCTCTCACCTCCTCCGTGATCCAGCACACCTGAACTGCTTACGTGAGCTGAGGAAAGTGTGTGTGTGTGTGTGTGTGATATTCTGATAAACACCGTACCTCCTCAGAGATCTGATCCTCCAGTCAGTGAGGGTGGAGGAACCTCTCGAGGTTAGACGCCGGTTGCTGCGGCTCGTCACTGCTGCAGGAGGACGATCCTGATTCGAGTGAGCGTAGAAACGTGTCCCCCAGGATGGAACGCAACGTTTCTTCCGATCATGTGACCTTTTCTTCTGAGGACACATGCATTCATATGTGCATTGTATTCCTACAGCTTCCACACAGCAGTAATCATGTCTTTAATGGTGTGTTAGTGAAATAAAATAATACAGAATA
The DNA here is from genome assembly GCA_030014305.1 of Clarias laeviceps. Taxonomy (NCBI): domain Eukaryota; kingdom Metazoa; phylum Chordata; class Actinopteri; order Siluriformes; family Clariidae; genus Clarias; species Clarias laeviceps. The sequence goes on along the minus strand of JAQMYJ010000002.1, from coordinate 31,987,051 downwards.
GAGCTCATGTTGATGAAGGAGGGACGGATAATGGATGGAAGGAAGGACAAAGAAAGAAAGAAATAAGGAATCACCAAGTTTTCTAACACTAGTCATCAGTCACTGACCCCATTAAAGAACTCAACTCATTCATTTATTCATCTGTTCTCTATACTGATGATCCTGTACAGCGTCGCAGGGGGTCTGGAGCATATCCCCAAAGCATGGTACACACACACACACACACACACACACACACACACACTAAGGTCAATTAGGAAACGCCAGTTAGCCTCCTAGCATTGGGAGAAATGTAATGAAGTCCACTTTACAGTTATGACCTTGACTTTTTACACTACTGACTCTTTACACTACTGACTCTTTACACTACTGACTCTTTACAGTATTGACTCTTTACACTGCTGACTCTTTACACTGCTGACTCTTTACAGTGCTGACTCTTTACAGTATTGACTCTTTACACTGCTGACTTTTTACATTACTGACTCTTTACAGTATTGACTCTTTACAGTATTGACTCTTTACACTGCTGACTCTTTACAGTATTGACTCTTTACACTGCTGACTCTTTACAGTATTGACTCTTTACACTGCTGACTTTTTACACTACTGACTCTTTACAGTATTGACTCTTTACAGTATTGACTCTTTACACTGCTGACTCTTTACAGTATTGACTCTTTACACTGCTGACTCTTTACAGTATTGACTCTTTACAGTATTGACTCTTTACACTGCTGACTTTTTACACTACTGACTCTTTACAGTATTGACTCTTTACACTGCTGACTCTTTACAGTACTGACTATTTACACTACTGACTATTTACACTACTGACTCTTTACACTACTGACCTATAACACTAACTTTTGGGGTGGTTTGTTCACAAGACCTGTTTATTATAAAGTTAAATTCTTGGAGATGATATAAATAGTAGAAATGAATGATGTATATTCTACTCTTAATTGGTTTTGTCTAATCTGTTGTTATGTAGCCTGGTTATCCAGCAAGACAGATCACTAACAAGCCATGGTTATGATGGTATAGGTGTGGTATTTGAAACACAGCCCACTTGATTGCACGGCGTTGAAGTGAAATTGCCACCATTTTCCATAAATCACAGTGAGCGCTTCGGGGTTTCCTAACTACTGTAGACATATTGCCAATGCGGACAGTGTCTGGACGTTACAGCTCCAGACTAAACCAAGTCACAATGCTGATTTTTTTCGATTATCCTAGGAATCGTCCTTTCTTTTAGATTTTCTTAGGTTCAGTGTGTGTGATGATTTAAGACATACAATTGGCAAGATTTTGAAATATTAAACAAACAAACAAATTACTAGATTATTCTAACTCTACAAACTAGTCAATACATTATGTTAGCTACAATAAATAAATAAGTACATTTGTGCTAGGCTCTGAAAATATAAAAACGGTACACCTTTTACTTTTAGCTGAATTGTTTCTTTAACATCTCATTAATAATTTGGGTAAATTTATGTGCTCAGCATTATTAATAATTTATTATAAAAAAAAAAAAAAACTCTTCCCAATTGTGTGTGACTGATGGCACTTACCAGTAACCCAGTGTAAAGATCTACATAGTAACAGAAACGTCAAAGCACTTTTTGTAAGTCACTCTGAATAAATGAAAATGTAAATGTAAATATCTAGTGAGCGTCGTGTTGTACCTGAAATTATTGTCAACATTTTCTGTTCTCTCTCTCTCTCTCTCTCTCTCTGGTTTTCTCGTCGTCTACAAACTGAGACGCTTAATAAACCCTTCACAAAGTGCAAAGCAAATTTACATTGTGTGTAACGATGGGAGTGTGTCAGGTTCAGACGAGTGTCCTGTAAATCACCGCCTCTGATCAGTAAACACTGCAATCACGGTGTGGATTCTGGAAAACGTCAGCAGGCGAAGCTTCATTTTATCGTGAGCTCAGTAACAGGTGGCACTGAGCTGATCTGGTTTTATTTCCCAGCAGCTTCTGGCATTTTCTCACGATATGATGCAGCAATCTTATCATGAAACAGAACAAGCGCCAAAGTCATTAGATTCCTTGTTTTCTCACCTTGTAATATTCCTGCCTTTAAGAAACCTCTGACTCAGACTCGACTCTCCCTGAGATCTCACTTTTCAGAGTTAACAGAATGAAAGCTTTCTCTATTTCACCTTCTTCTTCCACACACACTTCGCCCCTGACAGCAGAACACACAGGTTTTTCACACTGCACCTGTTCTTCTGCCCTGGAGGGATGATGTTTTGACAATACACTAACATGTCCATGTTCTAACACACACTGTTTTTGAAGGAGTCTGAGGTCAGAGAACAGGATCAGCCGTGATACAGGGATCTTTCAGCTGGAGCATTAACACACATCCTCTGTCGAGCTCTCAGACCTGCGTTAACTTAAAGAGATTTATTTACATTTCTGGATTTTTAACCCTAATAGAACAAAAACATTTAAAGCGTAATGTCAGTTTGTGTTTGTTTGTTTGTTTGTTTGTTAGTTTTAAACCAGAGCATTGGGAGTTGAAGGACGTTTAGTTTTGCTCACATTCTCTTTGGGTGTTGCTCTTGTTAATTCTTTACAGGATGTTTGGTGTCGTGTTGATTGTTTAGTTGAGTTAAAGCTCAAGACTGTGTTTTGTATTTTACTCAGTTCTCCTCACTTCCTGTTCCATGTACACAGAATGTCGGTTAAGGGAACTTCCCTCTACACAGTCCCTTCATCTACAGTAACTGGACGTCACTTCATCCGTGTGTTACCACGGTAACGTAAAGCCCTGTGGAGACTACTGTGGAAATTTCACACTTCTGAAATGTACAATATGGCCGCCATCATCCCACAGAGATTATTATTATTATTATGCAGATTGATAGCTTATGTAATACTCATGATTTATTGTTTATATATGAGGGGCGTTCAAGCCAAACTGGGACTCATGATGAAATTTCTGGTGAACGAAAGACGTGAAAGCGACTGACATTTACAGAAGACTTCAGTCACAGAACAGTGATGAGACTCAATAAAACATCTGAACGGTGAGTGAGACGTCTGTGAGTGACGATCCCAGCCGAGACGTCTCTGAGCTCACTGCAGTTGTTCACGTGATCATTCAGTGAGTGGGAAACGCCTGATCTTTGAAAATCGATATCTCCAATTTACAGAAGTTACACATCTGTGTGTGTGAACCGTACACACACTCATACAGTCCTGACCTGCAGTCGCTCCAGGACATTTACACATGTTTGGGTCATTAAAGGAGTTCCTGGGAGGCCGGTGTTTCAGACATGAATCAGACAGTGTTCAGTGTTCTGCTATTCTGCACGATTAAACAATCCCGCGTAAGACGGAAAGACAGAAGTCACTTAGTCCTGGGCTAGAAGTCATGTGACAGACTTAAACAGTTATAAGACAGTGAGTTAAAACCACACGAAGTGATCTTTAAATAAAGAACATGTCTGTTTAACACGCCCTCTTTTATAAAAGGCCACGGACTGGACCGACCCCGTGATGCCTCGTGATGTCCATATGAACAGCTGCTGGAGTTAAACGACGCGACTGGTGTCGCTCGAGGCCACCAATGAGCTGCTGATGTTTCAGAATGTGAGTGTGTGTGTGTGTGTGTGTGTGTGTGTGTTTGATCTATGAAATATTCTCTTGTACCTGGGCAACAGAGGCTCTGTGTAATTTTCCTTTATTTAAAAGATAGCATTGTTCACTGTGATTACGTTCAATATCGTCACAGCAATTTCCTTCAGTCTGATCTCCTCGGGATCATCGTCTGCTCACGACTCTGCCAGACACTAAAGAGCTCTGTTGACGCAGATCATACTGACTCACCAAATATATATACACACACACACACACACACACACACAGAACACTATGTTCTTGCTGTTTGATCCTGACATCGAAATCAATCGACAATGCAAAAGCCACAACTTCAAATCGAGCAATTCTGCTAAAACATCATAAAAGGGAAAAAAACAAAGGTTTCCTGTCTGCCCGAGGGCGAGCATGAGACCACACTCATGTGTGTGTGTGTGTGTACAGTACTTTATGTGTGTGTGTGTTTTTACAAGGCTAAAATGCTTTTGATGCATGACTGCCAAAGACAGAATTAGCATGCTAACTCACGGGACCGTGTTCACAGCGACTAGCAGGGAGTCATGTGAGTCTAAACTACAGAAATGCTCTCTGAACATGTGAGATCTGCTATTAATGAGGTCACGTCACACATTCGCCTGAAACGGAATAAACTTGATTTCTTGGAATTCCACTTGCAGCGCTTTTGCTCGCGGCTACAGACGTCGCTTCCACACAACGAACCTGGGCTTCACAGGCGATAGTTACAAACTAACTGCACAGAAAATTTATTTAAGTCTCAGACTCGGCTTTAATTCGGGACGGTGACCCGAGCCTCAGAGCAGCCGCTCACGTCTGTCACGGGTCTAAAGAAAAAGAAAGGTTAGCCTTAATGCTAATCTGTGTTTGATCCACAGCAACGTTTACTAAGCGCAGCTCGAGGTGTTTAATGAACAAAGACTCAGAACACCAGGTCAAGTCAAGTCGCCCTTTATGTCATTCCAACCATCTACAGTTCAGTCCACAGTGAAACGACACAACGTTCCTCCAGGACCAGGTGCTACATACATGCAACAACATAAATTAACAACACAACTCAAGCAGAACCAGCGAGACAACTAAGAGACCTAATTAGCTGACTAGCTCAGATATGACGGATTAACATTTTACATTTACATCCTAAACCAGGAGACAGAGCTGGACATCTATGAGTTAGCTGTAGCGTTTATGCTACGTCAGTACACAAGACACGGCTAAAGCTAAAGCAGAGCGATACGTACAGCTAATACAGACGTCTGACCAAATGGGAATAAAAATCAGCTGTTGAGAGAAAGAGCACAGGGCTGAAACGGGAAGGTTTGGTGGGAAAAATGACTTATTTATTTATTTATTTACAAGTACTACCAACTTTATCTCAGACTTTACACTGAGGTTTCATTAGCGCTCGTCTTCTGATCTTAATTAATACGAAAAGGCGTCTCAGTGAGTCAGGAAGGACCTGTGGGCTCGATTGGTAAAAATCAACTAACTAAATAACTAAATAACTAATTAAATATATAAGTGAGTAAGTAAATTGATGATTAAATAAATAAATAAATAAATAAATAGACTTACGAACTTACTTACTTACTAACAAGCTAAGTTGGCAAATTAATAGCCAATTAACTTATGTACTTACTTACAAAATAAATAAAAAGCTTACCTACTTAATTTAAAAACTACCACACTAATTTAGTAAATAAATAAATAAAATCCTAAATAACTAAACCTATTTAGTAATTCATTTACTATGTAACTAACTAACTAACTAACTAGTTAACTAAAAACCCGGAAAGTCGGGGATTCGAGCCCCAGCACCACCAACTTGCCACTGCTGAGCCCTTAATCGAGGCCCTTAACATTATCGGCTCCAGGGGGCGCTGTATCCTGTCTGACCCTGCGCTCTGACCCCAGTTTCCTAAATCAAATATATGTGAAAAAAATAATGGATAAAAAAATAAACTCACTGTGATGTAAAGTACATGTGACACAAAGAGGAATCTTATCATTGCAGTTTCGCTGTAACATGACAAGATGTTATTTGTGTCTTTGTGTCTTATTAACTTCACATAAGAGAAATAAGAGAAAGTCTGCTGAGGGAACGACTGTTTATAGCTGCTATAACATAAACAAGAGCAGAAATGAACATGTAGTTTTACTTATTTAGTTCATGAAAAGAAACGCTAGTCTTAGCAAACTGCTGTGAGAGAGAGCACGGTGTGTTTTATTTCCTTACGAGAAAGTTTATCATCAAGCCCAGAAAACCATTACCAACCATTACCAACCATTACAAACCATTACCAACCATTACCAACCATTACAAACCATTACAAACCATTACCAACCATTACAAACCATTACAAACCATTACAACTCATACAAAAACAATCAGAAGGTTTTTAATTCATTTTCTGTTACTCTTTTATCCACCATAATGATTTGTTTAATCGTCTTCGACAGGGATCTCAGTGTTTCTTCTCACTCATGGTGCCACCATGTGGACAATCAGAGAAGCTCAAGAACTTGGGCAGTAGAATATAGAGTGACACACACACACACACTGAGAGGTGACCGATAAGCCCCGGTGCTCATCTCTCTCTCTCTCTCTCTCTCTCTCTCTCTCTCTCTGCAGGAAATTCCTCTCAGATTCCAATCATTCTGATTTCCTGCTCTACATTTCACACAGGAGTGAGAACAGGGGAAGATCAGTTCACATCCCAAACCACTGCTGTGTGATTTATAGAGAACACACACACACACACACACACACACACACATTACTCTTTAACCTGAGCAGCTGAGATGTCTAAATATTGCAGATATTTACACACAAGACTTCTATTATGTGTTTGAAACATTAACTATAAAACTACATAAAACTAGACACCAGTCATGTTTGGCCTGAGTTCCCTGGCATTGTTGGCTCCTGGAATCCTAAGACCCTCATAAATAATCTCCATATACTTTCAATGCCTGGAAGATCCCAGAGTATCATAGAGAACATCTTTAAACAAAGAGTGTCATGAAGACCAGAGGGATGAGAAAAAGCTTCAGGAAAAGGACATTTCCAGAAGAACTGACTGGTATTCATATTATTATGAAACACATCCAGTATCTACATCCAACGATATGACCAAGAACATGACTAGTGCTGAACATCATGCTACCACTGCCATGCTTCAAATAGACAACTAACATTAAAAAGGTTTGTGTATCTATTAATATTCACAAATATTTTTTATACAGTTAAACAAATAGAACAAGACTGTTTGTTAGAATCAGCACATGAGGGAGAGAATCACATGACCGTCACATGTCTGATAGACTTCTCATGCCTACAAAGAATTTAGACACCACATGCTAATTAGATTTTTGACTAAAACATTATCAGTTTATGTTAGAGACCATTTAAACACAAGGTCTAACTCAATAACTCACTCACTAACTCACTCACTCACTCACTCACTCACCCACTCACCCACTCACTCACTCACTCACACACTCACTCACTAACTCACTCACTCACTCACTCACCCACTCACTCACTCACTCACACACTCACACACTCACCCACACACTCACTCACTAACTCACTCACCCACCCACTCACTCACTCACTCAC
>JAQMYJ010000002.1:31933775-31945616 GCA_030014305.1 Clarias laeviceps | reverse complement strand
GGGCGGGAGCGGGACAAAACTTGAATACTGCGGGCGGGAGCGGGAGAAAATAATATATATTTTTGCGGGAGCGGGACTGAAAAATCCGTCCCGCGCAGGTCTCTAGTAGGAGGGAATTATATGCTAAATTTGTCTTTTGATGTTATTCTTATAATACAGAAAACGTGTGCCATAGAAGTTTATGCCACATGGAAGTGACGAATCTCACTTCCCTAAAAAAAATTCAAGTTGCTAATTTCAGCCGTTTTAGAGAGATGATTTTATATGTACCCCAAAAATGTAGCATTTTAGAATAATACCATTTTTCAGATTTATGACTTTACATGTAAAATCTAAATTGGCCAAGATTCATCTGAATGATAATTAAGATCGTTGAAAGATTTAAATTCAAAAAAGTTATGGACACTACAGAAATGTGTTTTTAGCAAACGTGTTTCTTTTATCTAATAAAAATATAAGTGTCTATGCATATTAACAAAAAACAAAGCATGGATCAGGAAATAAGAAGCATTAAGTATTATGAAAAATGGTGTTACTGTAGATGATCCTATCTGAAAATTCACTTTCTTCACCTAGATGAGAGACTTTTCAGCACCGATGCTGTGTTTCGGCCGTGTAGAATACAGAAAGAGCATTAAGTGCTTCCTGGAGTGTCTTTATTCTGCCTGTGGGTGAAGTGCAGAACCTCTTTACCTGTAGGACAGGATTTACCCTCGTGTCAGTTCTGTTTCTCCTGCTCATTTCATACATTATGTAAAAATGACTGAAGTGACAGATTTGCAACATGAATCAGGAGGAAATGTGTCTCAGGTAAACCTCAGGAACGATTTCTTTAACCACGTCCACGTGTAGAACTAGTTCTGTCCGAATACGGCTTTGGAGGAGTGAGATCACGTATTTATAACTCCGCCCCCTTAGTAGCAGAAACCCAGAAGTGATCTGAATGACAATAAAGTCCAGTATTGATCTTCATTTGAAAGTACGTTCTCCTCCATCGGCTTGTTGAATAAGTAGATTACGAAGTTTAACACGAAGTGTCACATAAGGCACTTTTTTAAACAGATGACATTATTCACACATTATTCAGCGTTCCACTTTACTGTGTTACACCACAGCTCTGAATGCTAACAGAACCTGGAGTTACACTCCTAGCCAGGGAACACAGACGCCCCTGACGCGCCAAAATAAACGCCGTGATGTAGCTCTAATCCGACACCGCTAACGTGCGTTGATGTAGCGCTGAGTCACGCTAATTTCCGGTGTTAGCTCATCAGGAGGTGTTTGGGTTCCTTTATTGCGCCTCACAGCGATGACCCAGAAGCTAATCGGCTTAGCCGCTAGTCCACATCCTGCACAAACAGATCTCCTCTAATCTGTGACACACACAGGTTGTGACCACTGCGATTTGTTTGAAATGTGGATGCTAATATAATAAGAACCACCACCTGAGCGATTTTGTTTATTAAGGTTTACAAAAAAAAATCACTTGAATTAAAAATTAATATTAGTTAATTAATAATATTAGTTTAATACTAATATTAAAGGAAAGCAAAAAATTGGCAAATCAAATTTGACCTCACTAATTGAACTAAACAGGTTTGTGGGCGTGGCCTGTTTTAAAGCTAGCTAGTAAAATTTAGTTTCTAACTAGCTTAAATTTAGCAAGGCGGACTAGCAGTACTAGATCCATCCACGATACCACGATCTCTGCTACTTCCTTCCAAGCTCAATTTTTCTCCTGTTCACGTATAATAAACGTACGAAGTGCGAGTGAGTAGAAAACCTAGGAAGGAATGTCGCAATACCTGCAGCGTGGGATCGTCTTTCATTAGCATCCGACCTAACGTGCATAGGATTGGGAAAGTCTTAATGTACACGTCATTTATTTAAATTTATCATCATTAATCAGTCACTTCTTCTTGAATTTTCTTTTACAAAAATAGTCTGATTGAGAGCTGAATATCATCGTGTCTGTATCACAGCGCAAAACACACACACCGTTATTTATTCTTTTGCTAAATGGTATGAAACGCCACACACTCTGCGGCTCGTCTTATGTTCTTGAAACAACAAATTAAGTCTGGTGCGTAAAGTCCTGCATCAAGTTACACACCTGTGTTCAGGTTTTAAAAGGATTAATTCTAAAAGTACATTTCTAAGTAGGAGCACTTAAAGAACAGGATCTGGGTTACAGTAGCAAGCTGTGTTTTTACTTTTGTATCTTATTAAACTTCAAAGAGGAGAATAAAAGAGAGTCTGATAAAGGAACGACTGTTTAGCTGCTATAATGCATCGTGTGCAAGAACTTACATCACTGCAGAACATGCTGTTAGTGGAAAATAATCAACTTCATCACACCACACTGGCTCCTGTAGTATTTAACTATAACACACCTTCGTGCCTTTGGTTGAGCAGCAGGGTAAGTGTGGATTAGTTCCTTGTATCATAGCTACATAATAAATTCACTACATTAGTGCAAAGACATGGTGTTTCCTTTTCGTAGGTTTTAGGATGCTATGATTTTTTAACATTTTTTATTCAACTTTAACACAATCTCAAAGCATTTTTTTGGGATAGCTGTCTCTTTTAAAGGTCTACATCAATTCTACCACGCTAGCATGTATGATCAACTGGAATAAATACTTTAGAAATTACTCAGAGAAAATAGAGGCTTTTTTTCTCAGTTAATGTAATTTAAATTTAGAAACGACATGTTTACAGCCTGGTACAAAACATGTCAATAACTAGATTTCCCATCCGTGACAACTGTACAGGGGGTGAATTTTTATGTAACTCATCAGTTAAAATGATGTTAAGCCATTATATTATGTGTAATTAGGGGTGTGGACAATTTGAGTGGCAGCTTTAGCTGTCTGCTATGCATCACTTTAGCTAAGCAGCTAATTGGAAACGTTGTAGTTTAACTTACCGCAAGAAATGTAGGAGTTGACACGGGACAATGTATACAAATCTTAACATTAGCCAAATTAGCTTTTTAGCTACGCTAAAGCTAATCTAGCTAGCTTGTGATAAGAGATGAGTAGGCATGTTCTAAACAACAGCTAGGCTCTGTTTGCTCCGCCCATTTGCCCTTTTATGGATAAACCGGAATTGAGCTTCAAAGCCGTTCTTCAGAAAACCTATGAGTGACGTCACCGCAGGTTTGTCCAGCGCTTTGTATACGGTCCATGTATGTGCTTCATCTCAGTCACATGATCATCACCGTAATCACCGGCACCATGTTTTCAGCTGGTTAGTTTGTTTATTTAAAGCCCAGGGTTCAGTTGGTTCCTGGTCTGTTTTTATTCCCTCTGTGGGATTTATTTCGCTGGTGTTGTTTTGAGAGACTCGTGTCTCGGTACCGCTATGCTAGTCGCAGTTCTCAGTCTCAGTTCTCAGTTTGTCTTTTCATTCTATGTTGTTTATAGTTATAAATAAAGATGCCTTATGTTCCACCTCCTTCAAATCGTTAAAACATTCTGTTTTTGAGGCTTCGGTTATTCTAAGAACTTCAGCACAGTGTTGTGGCGCGCTCGCTTTCTCAGGGCACTTTGTTTTCAGTCTACAGAAAATGTCACACTGTCCCTGGTGTCCTTCCTGTAATATCCATGCTGTGTTGTAAACGGTTCTCACCCAAAGCTGAACGGCGGGTCACCACACATGTTCGGCATTTACACCACGAAACAGCCTGTGCGGTACTGGGTGCGTTTTTATGGACTCAATGATTCCACTGATGATGTCAATAATCACCTAATCAGAATAAACCTGTGTCATGTGACCACCTCAGTCGAACTGTCTGACCTGATCCAAATGGATTTCCAATGGGAATGTGAAATGGGTGAGTGGACTGTAAACCTCTGATAATCTGTTCAGTAGGTAAAACCCTTGTTCTGAGACCCATTTCTCTTTTGTTGGAATCTTTCTGCAAATGTTTGCCCCACATGGGGGTAACATTAGATCAGGTGATACGTTTCAGGAAGGACATTTAACATTTAACTTCCAGTCCTGACCCGGACGTCTTTACTTTCATCCACTGGGTACGTGGCTGAGGAAGGAGCTCTGATTGACATCTAACCAATCAGAGAGGAAACTGAATTCTTGTGACCAATCATAACGCAGTTACAAGTTGGAGGAAAATACTTCTGTTATATTTCCGGCAGATAAAATGCTTCATAGCAAAAGTGTAAAATACTGTACATGTAAAAAAAGGAAGGAATGTTCTGATTAAGCGCTTTAAGCACATGAGCACATTTTATCAGATCAGCGTCCATGTAATTAGTCAAGCTGGAATTTCTAATCGGGATGATTTCTATCAGAGTGTATAAATATTGCACATGCATACACAGCTACTGTCACTAAAAACTACCTGATGTTTATTCGCACAGACTTGGTAGAATTTCTTTGGCAGTAACTCGCCTGCTTCAGAGACAGAACCTGTCGTGTTCACGTTCAGTACAGTATGTAGAGTCCATGGTGCTGTATGTTTAAATAAGCAATGCATCTTCACACCTGCAACGTCTTTATTCGTGAGTTTCCTTCGAGCACCTAGCCTTCTATCAAGAATGAATTCAGGATCTAGATATAAGTGCAATTTCCAGACTGAGTCACTTTATAACTGGTGACATGTTCATCATGATCCCTAGCTAAAGAGAATCAGACATCTTATTTGCACTTGTGATGTTTAGTAAGCAGCCCATGCTTCATTCTGAGCCGTTACAAAGACAAACATATTTATCTCACCCAATCCCAGATCAATTCCCATTCCTCATTAGTAATATCAACTCCACACCTCTTCTCCCGGTCCTCCTGCAGTCCCTCAGGCCACCTGTATCCAGTACAGACGCACAGCTTAGGACTTCACCCTCCCAGAGCCTTTACTAAACCGTATCTCTCTAAGCTAATTGCTTGTCACTGTGGTGGTGCCCTCAGGGGGATGTCTTCTGTAACTCCAGACAGAGTACCTAGAGGACGCAGCGCAACTTATAAAACTCGTTAAAAGCGCATAATTAAACCTTAAGGACCACTGAGAGACTTCTGAGGGGTTTCTTTAGGGAACTGAGCTCTACTCTAGGTGCTGTCTCTGGGACCACTGTTGATAAGGATATGGTGGTGATGATGATGATGATGATGATGATGATGAATTACCAGATGCATTGTTCAGCCAGGCAGACGCCAGGCCACGGGTTAGTTCCGGTTCTCATTCACATTATAGCAGCCGTAAACACTCGTTCCTTCACGAGCCTTTCAAAGACAAACTAGAAAGAGTTGGCACTGTGGCTAATCCTCGCACCTCCAGGGTCCGGGTTCTCCGGCTTCCTCCCACAGTCCAAAGATGTGCAGATTAGGGTAACTGGCGTTCCCAAATTGCCCATAGTCTGTGGGAAAGGGTGTGTAAGTGTGTATGTGTATGTGTGCCCCGTGTGCGCGCCTCGTGCCCTAAGTCTCCTGGGATAGGCTCCGCCCCCTGCGACCCTGTATACAGGATAAAGTGGTATAGACGATAAGTGAGCGAGTGACAGAGTGAAACTAGGTAGTAGACCAGTCAGTGCTTCTCACCCGATGCTACAGCCATAACCGAGCTTTAGCAATATTAGCACTTAGCATGAATTGTGTTAGCATTAAGCATTTGAAGGATGAAAGAAGAAACAGCAGTCTATTTTTATTTTCCCTCAGGCTAGCATGAAACATTAACAGACAAAAAAACCCCCACAAAAATGTAATAATGTGAATCAGATCTGAGAACTTTGTTTAAAATATTCATTTAATTTAAAAAGCTTTTTAAATCAAATACAACATGCAGTGTATTTGGCACAGAATTAAACTTGTGATAAATCAATGGTAACTAGCGTTCGCTGGTCAGGATCTTAGCGTCTAACGTCATAGCACAAATATTACAAAATGCACAATGTAATAAATTTATAAATTAATTACTTTAGTTTTTTTTTTTTTTGCATTTTATTAATTTATATGTTGTTTATTGAATGTGTATTGCTTTACTACGTTATGTGTAAAAAATGTGACAATACAAACATCCCATTTTGTTTATTTTTCAGTGGCCCTTTCACTCCCGTATGTACCAAGAAATGGACGGGCGTAGCGTGACAGGAGGAAAGGGTGTTTCAGGGTCATTCGAGGTGACGTGTGATGTGTTTAACGTCTCACTGTTCAGGATATTTCTACAGCAGGTTTATTTATTTAGGTCTGAGTCACGTTTGATTATAGACTAACAAGAAAGCCATGACGAGAAAGAACAACTCACTTCATACACACTTTTACTTTTTGTTTATCTGCGTGTGTGTGTGTGTGTGTACCGTGTGTTAATTTTATACCTGAGCAAAAGGGTTAGGTTTCTATTAAATGTGTCTATATTGGGGATTTAACAATGCTGTTGTGTCAATGGGAGACGAGGAGGCTAAGCAGTGAGCAGATGAGCGCAGTTAGTGCGTAATCACTCGCTCTAAAAGCAGGTCAATGGGATTTGAAGGGTGAGTGAGGATCTAGATATAGCGCATGCATACCTTGGAACGTTCACACACACACACACACACACACACACTCGAGTGATATTAAAATAAAATCCTGATCCACAACAGTGCTGGTAAATTCTCTACATTCTCGATTCTGATTGGTCAGTGGGAGTAAATGCATTTCTTATAACTAGAATGGCGAATCTCGTTCTGATACGTTATTGTTTCTGTAGTCACAGCTAACGAGATGCTTATTTAGCATTTACAGAAAGAGTAAAAAATAGCTAATGCTTTTAACTTAAGTTTTTTGTCGTAATCTTCAGAGCTGAGGAGGTTAGACTTCTTATACGAACAGAAAAGTTCTTTAATAAATGTGATATTTGTAATCGGTGCACATTTGATCTTTTATAAGGAATAAAACACTTACAGGAACGTGTTATTACAGGACAATAATTAGCTTCACAGTAGGAACACTAACTCATCATTTATTTGTTATACCTGAGAAATAGCACATAGCTAATAGCTAGTAACTAGTTAGGACAAAGCTGGGTGGTTAGATATGCTACTGTTAACTAGCTTGCAGTTTAGCGTGATTTCTGGATTGTTCTCTTGATTTGCTCCACTGGTTTCTCGGTGATCTGTATGTGTAAATCTGCCGTTTCCATAACAACCAGAGTTTTACGGTATCAGCTCCTAAAACATGTACAATTTGTATGATTGGTTCAAAAATTATATTTTTATATTAAAAAAAAAAGTTTTTAGTCTTTAATTAGTGTTAATCCTGTGTCATTTTGCAAAATGCTACACCTCCACCTCTTACACTTTTGGCACGTTGGATAAATCAGCCTGCAGTTGTGCTAGTAGTTATACGCATATGCAATTTAGTATCGATGATATGTTGTTAAATTTTAATATATAACAGCAGTAAATTAGTTTAAAGAAAAACATTGTTGAATTTTGAAACCTTTTGTTTGTTGAGGATCATGAGAAAGATTATAAACAATTCAAATATTTCAGTTTACAGCATCATCAGCGGCGTCCTCTACCAGTTTGACTTCAGTTCATGACAACAGCTTGTGATTGTAGTACAGGTGCACTGTGTAATGTCCATCCGTCTCCGTCAGTCGTCCCCTGAGGTTTCTACACTACAGGATGGTGTGAACTGAACCAGACAAAACAAACACAACAGCTCGCGACGGACACAGCGCAGCCAACTCATGTCTCCTGTACACAAAGCGCTGGTTTGTAGTGTTGTAACATTATCATAAAAAATTACAGTGACATACATCATGGATCCCAAAAAAGAGCCGTAACAGCTGGGAGGTAAAACAGAAGGTAGCAGAACTAACTGATGTCATCACAGTGCTTAGATTACAGGATGACACGGAGCTCCGTTAAGTAACATAATGTTCAAACAACATTCAAATGTCATGTTAACCCCTTTCACAGAGCATGTCGCTAACATTAAGAGACACATACCTGTCCTTTATTACTGCTGGAGTTACTGCAACGAGGGTAAACATCCTTTTATTGGCTTCAACATTCTCCAAAACCCATTAAACACATTTAGTTCATTCACATTCATCAGGTGACAGAATGAAACGATTTAATTGGCCTTTCAGGACACGTTGTCTTTCACTATATAACGTGATGGAGACTCATGGTTTACTTCAAAAGCAGAACTTTAATATTTTGTAAGGAAAATATTGAACAGATTGATTATAGGCACAACGTTGTGTGTGGAAAAAGCATAGTTAGCTGAGGAAAAGCCTGAAACAATGTAAAGTCATATGTAAACTCATGTGAGACCCAAATGAGACAGAGAGCGATTTGGATTTCTGTTTAGTCGTCCTCACCTCACGTTACCCCTCGATTTCCAGCGTGAACCTTCTTCCTGACAGGTAGAAACGTATAAACAGAAAACCCCCTATAACCCCCCCCCCCCCATGCTACTGCGATTAGCCGTGCTGAGACAATCACTTGGGCGTGAAGCGTAACTCACACGATCCATTCGAAACAAAGCCTTACTGTTACTGTACACAAATCAGACACACTGCACACACTGAAACACACAAAGTACACAGTTTACAGCCTTCAGTTACAGTTATTGATCGAGTCCCTGCTGTCACACACACACACACACACACACACACACACTGATACATCAGCGATCCATACGAGCCTCATTCAGCTCCATTTATCTGAAACACTCGCTGTATTTCACAAATAATTATTTCAAATGTAATTTCATGAATGTTTCTTTATGTTGCTTTTGTACATCATGTTGCCTTTACTGAATTCTGGGATTTTTAAAATATTTCTCACTCGACTCGATTATACAATCCACCAAGTCTGGGTCTGATCTAGCCAATCAGATCGCAGGAAAACTTCTCATTAAAACCCACAAAACTCCAGACACTCACACCAGGTACAGATGCTCAACCAATCAAAGTAAGTGAGACAGAACAGTTAATCCGCGCAGGATTAACGATGCTGTATGTATTTTTTTCTAGATCTATATTTAATCACACTATAATAAAAGCTAGGTGGGGAAAAAAAATAATAATCTGGTGTGCAGATTATTAAGAAAGATTCTTTTAGAATCTTCCTTTCTAGATCTAAGATTAGCTTTTTACTTCAGAAATAGGCCCCGCCTCCTAGCTACATCTTAACTGTAAATAAAGTCATCCAGAAGGGACGTGGCTCACAAGAGAGGTGAGATCAGATGGTGTTTTGATCGCTGTTGTGGCTCACCAGCAGAGGGCAGTCCTGAGATTCATTCCTGTGACAATCCTAACTTTCAATAGAGTAATAACTCCTCCCCCTTTCTACTCCGAGCGTGACGTGCGATGCTGCTTCACACTCACCTGGACAGAGCGATCTCGGCCTTCTGCTTCGCGATATCGGCCGCCTTTTCTGCGCCTTCGATGGCACGGTCCACTTTCTCACGGATCTTGCTGGCACGTAGCGGGATCAGATTCTTGCGTTTGCCGCTGACCAGGGCGTTCTGCTTGTACTTCCCCTCCTCCTTGGTGCCATCTGGAAAGGTGGTGCAGCCGTATCCGTGGCGTTTGTTGCTCAACCACTCGCCTTGGTAGCAGAGACCATCTGAGCGTCGGCTCACGCCGCAGCCGGCACGCTTGTCGTTCCTCCACTCGCCTGCGTAGCTCTCGGTGGCCGTAGCGTCCACGCCGTCATCATCGTTGCCGTCATCGTTGGCGTTGGGGCTGGTGGGCAGGAGCTCCCCCTCGGCCTCGCCCAGACTGATGGTGGAGTTAACGTCCGAAGCGGCAGAGCTCACCGTACTCATGGCCGCCTCGCTGCGGAACGAGCTCTGCTTGCTGCGTTGGCTGGCCAGCGAGCTCTTCGACTCGGACTTGCGCAGACGCAGGCCGCTGAGCAGAGAGCGCCGGAAAAACAGACCTTTCTTTTTTGCCTTCAGAAGCTCCGCCTCGCTGTGCGCTGTCAGGACGAAGCCTCCACGCGACGCCGCCGGGCTGATGCCGCCCCCAGTGCCGGGCGTCCCTGCCGTGCCGTTACTGTGCTCCGAGCGCAGAGAGTTTATGGAGGTGCGCAGGGGAGAGCGGATCACGGCCGCCATGCCGTATGGGACGCTCTGCCGAATGCCGTAGCCGTGCCGCATGCCGCCCACCCACTGGCCCTGGTACGTACCTGCAGAAGGGAAAGCACAAGCATGGCATGGAGTCAGGAAAGGATATGCTGATATGATTTTTACATTTAGGCCTTTGCCAGACACTGTTATCCTTTGCATTTCATTATACATGGGAGCAGTTGAGGGCCTTACTCAAGGGCCCTACAGGCACAACTTGGCAGTCGTGGGATTTGAACCTGGAACTTTCCAAACTGTAGTCCAATGCCTTAACCACTGAGCTATACCAGATTTTTACAAACGCAGTCATGGAGAGAAAAAAATGACTGCCTTAAATTCAGGCCCAAATTTTAACATTCTGACTGTAATGTTTTTCTTCTCTTCTTTTCTTCTGTTCTTCTTTTATTTAGCTCCGGTTGCATTAATTGTCATTCACTAATAGTTAAACTCACCCTGCTGTATACTGGTACAGTATCTTATGAACCTGTTAGATGAAATTCTTTACTGTTTAAGGTTAACATGGAACTAAATAACAAACGGCTTCAGTACTGGTCCCAGAGTCTGGCAGCACAGCAAGATGGCCGACCTCATGATCTTACAGTGTTTCGCTCTCTACAGTTTATTCATAAATTATGAACTTAGAACTGAAGAATTGGGATTTGTGGCAAATGCAGATATTTACAAAAGGATGTTGATGAGGTACAGACACATTGTCGCTCCAGAAGCTGCCTTTATTATCTCCATCTAGAACATTATTGTTTCAGATAAGAAAGCAACGTGTGTTAGTTTTTTCTCCGAGCTTATATTCAGGGATGCTCTGAAGCGTGTGGGTTTCCCCTGGCCTCGGACGGAGAGTCGGCGAGTCAGGAGGCGTAGATGATCGGTGATTTGGATGATTCATCCTTCGTAGGCTGGCGCTCTGAACACAAATTAAACCCAAACCCAGGACTTGCTGTTGCTTATTTTAAAGCGTTCTTAAGAGACCGTGTTAATTACACACTCAGCGTTAGTGTGTGTTTAAAGAGGGCCTGGGAGCAAGTATGGGAATGTGTGTTCCTACCAAACCTGGATCATTAGAATCACCCATCATCTGCTCTCTCTCTCTCTCACACACACACACACACACACACACACATAAGGGGAAAAAACTTATTTCGAGCGCATTAAGATTCAGAAACTCAGCATACAAAGCTAATTATTGGCATTCAGGCTACAGGAAAAGCAGGAGCTCTAGCTAAAAAGTGAACAAAAAAAATAATTACACGCTGGCAGTGTACAGAGTTTGTTAGATTTCATGTGTTTTTTCAACTCCAGAATTAAGTTAAACATTAAACGAATGCTCCTCCTGTTCGTCCTCATGTTTGTCCTCATGTTTGTAGAATGTCTGACGTAATTTACAAAAAAAAAAAAAAAAAATCCACTAAATGTATTTGTGAAATAAAAAACTAATTATTTAAGAACAAAAACACGTCAGGATGTGTGGTTTTTGAAAAAGAATTAACCGTTTATTTTGCTGAAGCTAATAATAAAAAATAAAAAAACATATCTGGAAGTGTTTTATTTTTAATCATCCTAATGATCCTTTATTATGTATATATATATATATATATATATACTGTATATACAGTGAAACCTGGGATTGTGAGTAACGCGGATTGCGAGTGTCCACAAGACGAGCAAAGATTTGTAATAAATTTTGATTTGGAAAACGAGCGTTGTCTTGGTTTACGAGTACCGAGTATCATGTATCACACATGCGCTTCT
>JAQMYJ010000002.1:31922421-31933675 GCA_030014305.1 Clarias laeviceps | reverse complement strand
CCAAAACACCCCAAAGTGGCTCAATGATATTTAGATCTGGTGACTGTGCAGGCCATGGGAGATGTTCAACTTCACTTACATGTCCATCAAAGCACAAGTATTGGGCCTAGGGAATGCCATGATATTGCAGCCCAAACCATCCCTGATCCACCCCCATGCTTCACACTGTGCATGCAACAGTCTGACAGGTGGACTCATCAGAGAACAATACATCTTTTACAGTGTCCACAGCCCAAGACTTTCGCTGTTTGCACCATTGAAACCAATGTTTGGCATTGGCTCGAGTGACCAAAGGTTTGGCTGTAGCAGCTCGGCCATGTACATTGACCCTGTGGAGCTCCAGATGAACAGTTTTGGAGGAAACAGGAGAGTTGAGGTGCACATTTAATTCTCCAGTGATGTGGGCAACTGTGGTTTTATGTTTTTTGGATACAATCCGGGTTAGCACTTCCTCTTGCGTCCACAGTTACTCCTGTTGGATGTGGTTCGTCCTTCTTGGTGGTATGCTGACGTTACCCTGGATACCGTGGCTCTTGATCCATCACAAAGACTTGCTGTCTTGGTCACAGATGTGCCAGCGAGATGCGCACCAACAATTTGTCTTCTTTTAAACTCCATCCATAATGTTGTGTGCATTGCAATATTTTAAGCAAAACTGCTATTACTCTGCTAATTAAACCTTCACACTCTGCTCTTACTGGTGGAATGTGCAATGAATGAAGATTGGCCAACAGGCTGGTCAAATTTAGCCATGAAACCACCAACACTAAATTAGCCAGTGTTTCAGTTTCTTTGTCCAACACCTGTTTCTTTCTTTCTTTTTTTATTTATTTCTTTATTGTATTTATTTATTCATCTATTCGTTAATTCATTAATTTTATTTATTATGCATTTGGTTGTTTAGTGTTACTTATCAAAATGCATGTCTGTTTGTTTGTTTGTTTGTTTATTTGTTTATTTGTTTATGAATGGCGGTTTAATGAAACTGTCCATAGGGGGAAAACAGGAAAAAGATAACAGGAAATGACAGAATATTTTACTCTCTCTCTTTGAGAGTGGTGTGTGTGGTGTGGAGTGTGTGTGTGTGTGTGTGTGTGCGTGTTTGTTAGTTTGTTTGTTTATTTATTTATTCATTTCACATTTTTATTATATTATATTTTTATTATTATTACAAAGCTGAATTTTTAATAGGTTCTTTGCAACCATGTGACTGTTCTCACACGTGGCGAGTCAAAAACAGAATGAACAAGATGGGGGGAGGGGTTGGGTATACAAGAGGTGTTCAACCAAGTCAAACCAGGACTTGTAATAAACTTTCTGGTGAATTAATGAGGAAAAGCGATTGACATTTACTGAAGACGTCAAGCGCAGTACGGTGATGAGACTCTTAGCTGAAGTTTAAGATTTGAAAGGTAAAAAGATTTTAAAGAAGACCGAACGTCTGTGAATGACCATCCTGGCCGAAGTGGCTCAGAGCTCACTGCAGTCGTTTCTGTGAACAGTCGATCCTGTGCAGGTGTGAAACATCTGATCACTGAAAATCGATAGATAACTTGTCACCAACGTGATGCATCTGTCTGTGGGAACTGTTCACACAATCATTCATCAACACCACTCATTACTGGAACGTCCCCCATACAGTCCAAGCCACTTCTACATGTTTGGGCGATGAAAGGAGTCCCTGGGAGGCCAATGTTTCAGACATGAAGCTTGCAGTCCGATCGTGGCTTCAGTGTACTAAGAAAACATCCTACCTTGATGGTATACAAGCACTAGTGAAACACTGGGAAAAGTGCATTAGTGGAGAAGGGGACTGTTTTTCTGATAAAGAGAGTTTTTACTCTCATAACTGTGTTTTGTTATTCTGCACTATCTGACTCACAGGATGTTTTTTGTTATTCAGTAAATTTCCTGAATTTTCCACCTTTACTTATCAATCAAAGCTCCTTGTGGATTCTCAATCTGATGAATTCAAGCAACGCAAACAGCGCAAACTACTGACAGTTTGAGAGCTTGTGATACTCGCCTGCATTTTATGCAACACGGCACTAAATGTTTATTTATTTGTATATTTTAGTTTTGTTTTTTGCAAAGAAATAAAGTAAAATAGGTTAGTAGGTTTAAGTAACTTAAGTTAATTCTTTATGACCCGTGTGTGTGTGTGTGTGTGTGTGTGTGTGTGTTTGTGTGTCTTATTGTCTAGGAACCTCAGAAACATCTTGACGTGTTACAACTCACTGGGCACACACTCAGTCCATAGGGGAGCAAACAGGGCTGGCTGATGTTTGAACACACACACACACACACACACACACACACACACATACACAAGATGTCTGGAAATAGTGAGAACGTATTCTGAGCGAGGTTGTTGAACATTCCCTCGGGTTAAACAGACTTCAGGGAGAATTTCAGACAAAACTCAAATTAATTAGTGTTTTTTTTTTCTTTTAGTATTAAGGGAAAAGTTACAGTCCTGCACGTACATACTCAGCTCATATACAGGACAGGACACCTTTATTCATGTACAGCGATGTTTATTCATGTACTTTCTTCATAACTTGAGACTCACTTGTACTATGTATATGTCTGAGTTCACATAATGTACACTACATGTGTCCTGTATTATTGTTGCACAACCAAACATCTTATCTGCAGAAGTGCAAAGAAGGAGGGGGCACCATAAACAAACTGCTATTGTCTCCCAAATCAGACACTTACGTATATACTACACATTGATTAATAACTCTATTAGTATTAGGTATTTTTTCCTATTCCTTCTCATCGAAGCAGGAACCCTGACGTTGGATTAGCACTGTAATGTAGCTGTAACGATATTGCTATGATGTCCATATTATTGATCCAACATTGTTTTTGAAAGTTAGAATGAATTTGATGAAACTACATTGAGATGACGTTCGTTAAATGAATGACCTGGAACCAACGTTGCAAATACCGAACAACCTCAAAACAAGGAGACTTTTGTCTTTATTCAGCACGTTTATGCAATTAGCTTCCATTAGCACAACGTTAGAGCAAATCCATGCTCCAAGGGGCAGTCATAAAATTCATATTATCATATGAAAATATTTCTCCAAATTATGTCTCTGGAAATGAGTATGTTCATTAACGCCACATTCACAACAAAACTGGTTGCCATGTAGGGCGAGTTGTAAAGTGGCAGATTGAGTTTCCAATAGGCCATTGGCTTGGTTTCGTTTTTGTAACATTGTGTTACATTAGTTCACTTTTTGATGTCGATTTATCAAAATCATTCTAACTTTCAAAAACAACCCAATACTAACATTGTCCAATAATAACATCACCAATTTTTTAACAACCAGAATCTCCTCCTGAAATGTAGCCTTCTCATCAGTTCTGAGAACAGTTCTAGAATTAGGGCCTATTAGCTTAAACCACATTTGAAATTCTAAACTGTTCTCAGTCTGTCTTTCGGTATGAGAATTTGTCCAGTCAGATGCCCCCTAGTGTCACATTGAGAAAGTACAGAGGCGGAAGTGATCGATGAACGTGACTGTGGAACACTACAAATATCAGTAAGGAACAACTGCACACTTCATCAATGCAGATAGCTGTATGCTCCTGTTCAGCATTTACCTGCTGAAAATGGAAGAAACCTATGTGCGTGACTGTTTACATATAAAGAATGTATACAGAAAATACATGTTTGTCTACACATTTTGTGCCATACAAATGCCTGGGGTAGAATTGTGATATGCTTTATTTTTCTTTTTCTTTAACACACAAGCTTGTCACTTACTCAACGTGTCCTAATTACACTTAAAAACATGCAAGAAGCTTAATGCATACGACCTGCTGCATAAATACACACCAGACTTCAAACACAAGACAAACAGAGGCGTATAAACACAGCGACTAATGAGACACGGGGAGACTCGTAGCCATGAACAGGTGTTGAATAATCAGCGGGGTTGTTCAAGATGGAGCTGGAGCAGGAAAGGGTAGGAACGGCGGGGAGGGCGGAGGTGGGATGTGTCTAAATATTTGTACAAAAGCCTGTAAGCAATGAGAATGGATCTAATGAAATATCATGACTCAGACTCGGCGAAGAGAGCACACATCAACCGGATGTCCGCTAGAGCTAGTCAAAAGGTTGTGAAGTTGTACATTGTGTAATTGGGAATACACTTGTTAAATGTACGGTAATTAAGTTTAGCTTCCAATATGGCGATAGACTAACTAGCTAAAAATCAGCTAGCTGGTATCGCTTGTGGAAGCTACAATATTTTCAGAATATTTCAATATTTTCACCCTGCTAATAGCAGGGTCAGTGGGACAGATCAATTCCTAAAGCTGCTAATTTCTTTCTAATGCCATGTAGATTGCTAGCTGAGTTTTCTCTCTGGAATTTTGAGTCTGTTGTGTATGTTGAATGAAGGAAAATGATTGGTACGCTGATTTTCCATTTTCTTTAGTGGCTTAAGGGTTGAACCTGTGTGCAGTTGCTTATGGTTGAAATTGTAGAACCGATAGCCACTAAATGTTTCTCTGTCATGTCAGAACAGAACGCAGCTTCTTACACAACTGCTAAATGGTTAGTGCTAATTTTCAGCAGCGCTAACTAATAGGCTTAGCATCAGAATGGCTATGGCAAAAAAAAACAAAAAAAACACCGGTAGTAGTGCCGATTATTATTTATTATTTTTATACATATAAGACAGAAAATGACCAAAGAAGCTACTTCTGATGTTTATGCAACATGGGAGTGACAAAAATTTCAAGTTAAAATCAGACATTTTGGAGAGATGATTTTATACAGTATGTGCCTCTAACAGTTAAGCATTTTAGAATAAAACACTTTTTCAGGTTTGTGTCTTTTCATGTTAAATCTAAATTGGCCAAGTTTCATCTGAATGACAATTAAGATGAAAAGGGCAAAAAAGGGCATGGAATTATATTTAGCAAATGTGTTTTTTTTAATCTGATATAAACATAAATGTGTATGCATATTTACAAAAAAATTAAGCATGGATCAGGAGATACGTTTTAGCACCAATGTCATGTTTTGACTGCTAATCTTGATAAATATATTCCATATAAGCTAAGAACACAGGTTTACTTTTCAAATGTGATGTTTCTTAGAAAGATCTGTGATCTGCACCAGAAAACTTGGTATGAAAATCTGAAAAAAATTGCATGATTACACGACACAAGCAAAAACAGCCCATCTAAATACTCCCTCTGTAATAACAGGTTGGTGTATTTCTTTTCTTTTTTTTCACAGCCCTATTTTTCTTTCTCGCTCGCATCTGAAGCGACTGTAAAAGCCTCATCTTTCCCCGTCATCTATCTCTTTTTATAAATGTCAGCGTGTGGAAGTATCCCTCTCGTGTGATGCGCTTGACAGATTGCCTGTGCCTGCACGTGATAGATTTAAGGTGTGGAGGAAGTCATAAGCACATCAGCGAGGAGGAGAGCGAGGGAGTGAACACTCCTCCATCACTCGGGAGTTTTACATATCCAACGCCCGCGGCGCAGAGCTCATCCCATCATCCATTGTGGAGACATCGCGTGCTGTAAATCCACAAAGAGAGCTCTGCACTTCACATGTTAAGCACCATGGACAGATGCTACACACTCGTACTAGTAGCTACGCTGATTGTTGTATAAAGGTATGACTGATTAGGTTTATGGTCGGAGCGGAGTTAAAGACTCGAGATGAAATGAGTACAGCAATTGAATTAACATTCAGAGTTAGTAACACATCAACAGTTTCAGAGGAATCTTAGAGATACAGTACATTTACATTTACACGTATTTTTGTTTCTTGCATGCGCACACACACACAAATACACACACACTTGCTGTAAATCTTCATTTTCACTTAATTTTAATATAATTTTACTCGTTATTATAAACTGGCTCAGTTTCATTATTTCATTGTTATTATTTATTTAACTGTTTGTTTGTGTGTTTGTTTAACTGTTTATTCATTAAGATCCTAAAATCCTTAGATCCTAAAGTTTTCTGTATCTATTTTTTAAAGCAAAAATATTGGACATTTTAAATAATTTGTTTATTTCTTATTTATTATTCTTTGTGTTATTTCCAAACACACCCCTCCCTAAAGTTTTTGGTATTTTATTATACAGTGGAACCTCAGATTATGAGTAATGTGGTTTACGAGTGTTCCGCAAGACAAGAAAAGATTTTTAACAAATTTTGACTTGAAAAATGAGCATTGTCTTGGTTTACGAGTACCGAGTATCATGTATCACACATGCGCTTCTTGTTTTGACGCCGAGCGTCACGTGATCACAACTGACCCAACGGTTTTTCTCTCTCTTGTGCTGTGGAATTGTGGGTAATCATCTCCCCTGCTGGGTCTTAGTGCTCGTCTCTTACTGGTATAATCAACATCCGTGCACGTGTGTACTGTTTACTATAACACTGTGACCACGTGTGTGTGTGTGTAAAACATATTTTATTATTTGTTTGTAAGCGTGTGTGTGTACAGCACGCGTGTACTTGTTTCTTATAAACACACGTGTGTGCGCGTGTAAAGTAAAAGCAAGTCTCACTAGAGAGGTTAAAGATCCATTTTCTCTCTCTGTCGTTATGTGATCACGCGCATAATTTGACACCGTGCCGGGTCACACACACCCTCTCTCTCTCTCGCCTTTAGTGTGTGTTTAGCAGAGAGGGGGTGCTTCACATACACACTCACACACACACTCACACACACACACACACACACACTCTGCTCTACACAGAAACTCTGCTCTGTCGCGATTCTTTTCGAAGGTAAAGTTCAGGTTCATTTTCTTGGTTTGTTTTACTCTTACCGTTTTTAAGCGCTCACGCGACTGTCATTAGCGATGTTCCTTGTTAAGTTTTCCGATAAAAGTCTTTCCGTTAATGTGTGTGTGTGTTTGTGTGTGTGTGTGAAATTCAAATAAGAGAGGAGGAAGATTTACTGTGTAAGATGAGAAGGGGGAGACGGGAGGGGCTGATTCATCCTCTTACTTCACACACACACACACACACACACACACAGCACCTGCCCGCACAAACGGAAACACTTATCTGTCGGGATTTATTTTTAGTTTTTTTTAAAGGTAAAGTGCAGGTTAATTTGTTTTATTTTTACTTTATATTTTGTCTTAATTATTTTTATGTATTTATTTTTTGGACTGTGGAACGAATAAATTGAGTTTTCATTATTTCTTATTGCTTTGGTTTATGAGTGTTTTGAAATACGAGCCGCTTCTGGAACAAAATATGCTTGTAATCCACTGTACACTGTTATACAACAATAATATTTTTAAAATTCTTTTTCTTAATTAGAGAACAAAATATCAAACTTTCTATGTATTCATTTCACTTTTAGCAGTTTATAATGTTCATAAAACAAGTTACTGGTCCTACTTACTGTATGTTACTGTATAAGAATCCAGTCTTTCTTTTTGCCCTTAAATTATATAATGAAAAAACATACAACAATCAAACAACCAAAAAAAAACTAAGAAAGTTTAAAGTTTAAACTCCTCTAAAACTTGACACTAGAGACTCCTTCCTGAAAGGTCACATAAATGTTACCTTACAAAAAAAGAAAACTTTATCATGTCTGAGATTATTATTATTATTATTATTATTATTATTATTATTATTATTCATTCAATTAGATAAAAATATTTGTATAGTTCTTTTAACAACTGTCATTGTTGCAAAGCAGCTTTACACAATCAAAAGAAAATTATGAAAATTCGTCTGAAATGATTAGATATTATTATTATTATTTATTTATTTATTTGTTTGTGAAGCATTTGTTATAAACATCCCTGACACTGGAGACTCCTCCCTAAAGGTTAATAAAGTCTCTTTACAAAAAAAAATCCCTTACAACTTTATCAGAGGAGGATTAATATTAATAAAATCCTTATTTCTGCTGTTAAACGAAACTCATCAACATCTCGATCTGATTTGTGCAAAGAACATTTTTTCATTACAGGATTTTTTACTTCTTCTCCTCAGCCACAATCCTACTGATGGCTAAATGAATACTTTCTCTCTTTTTTTCAGAATTATAGCTCAGTCTTTAACAAAGCACACAGTAAAAAGTGAAGGTAAAAGGGTGAAATTTTAAATCTCAGCGCTTTTATTTGCGTTCATAAAACCTCTGGATGAAGCGTGACTCACCAAAAAGCCACTCTCATACACAGATGGTCGGTTTCAAGAGCTCTGTGTGTGTGTGTGTGTGTGTGTGTGTGTGTGTGTGTGTATATATTTACACATTTTATTCTTTTGGTGTAAAACCAGACTGTAATAAGAGTTACTGTTTTTTTTCTTTTAAAGAGATGTGAATCAGGACTTATTTTTCTCCTGGCTGCCTCTGATTAGCGTCTTGCAGTGTTTATTCAGGTCATTACACGCTAAAGTCTAATTAATTCTACCTAAGAAGAAAAGAAAAGAAAATGTCGTGTGTACAAAATACTCTATTTATGTTCTTTCTTTGTCTTCCTCACGCATTGTTTAAACATGAAACTGTTTTCTGTCTCTTTAAGACGTTGATTAATTCTCTACAACAGCAGCTCAGACATTAGCGCTGGTTTATATTAATGCAGTCTCTATAGTATTTTATCGTTTCTATAGCAACATCTCATTGACAAGCTGCCTTTCCTGCTGCTGTATCGTTAATGAGAACAGACACGGTTTGTCATTTTTCAGTTTTGCGCATTTTGTGTAACTTTTACTCCGACACCTCTTTAGTTTTCTGGCATCTTTTTGTTCATTTGCTGTTTCCCGTGTTTCCCTGTTTCCCGGTTGCTCAGGTCTGTGTGGTTTATTCTTGATTCATTTCCTCCGTCTTTCGTTGGTTGTTAAGAAATGACTACCGTATTAACCTATTTAAATGTATATCTATGTCGAGCATTGAGCAAAAATTAATAAAAGATGTTTTTAAATAATAACAGCCCAGAAATTTAATAAACCAAAAACGCAAAACAAATCTGCAGCTTTTGATTTAATAATCCCACAAAAAAAGTAATATCGACATAATTCAGCTAAGTAGTTTATTTTGATTGGACCGGACTCGTTTCCCTCTTGTCTCTGTATATATGCTGCATTTTCAATGTCTTAGCTTTAGTATTAGTACTTAGCCCATAGCCTAGCGCTAACCTTAGTTCTTTTGTATCTGTTCAGACTTTTGTGCTTGATCTGTTTTTTAATAAAATCCCCAACAAATTAAAGAAAGCTCAGATTTAAAAGTGTGAGAGGAATAAAACTCTCAGTGTTGTGATGATACAGTAAAATCACTAACACTGATTATTTCACTAAAACTCCTGACTTGGTGCTGTCCGTGGTGCTGACAAGTGACTCTCTCTCTCTCTCTCTCTCTCTCTCTCGGAGCACTTAGATCTGTGCCATCATTTTTGTCTATCTGTGTGTGTGTGTGTGTGTGTGTGTGTGTGTGTGTGTGTGTGTTTAAGTGTGTGTGATGTAATTATGATCCCAGCACGCCAGTGATTCATTCAGGCTTCTAGAACATGCTGCTATTACCGAGTCACCTCACACATAAACAACACACCACTCTCTCTCTCTCTCTCTCTCTCTCTCTCTCTCTCTCTCTCGCTCTCTCATCCCTCCATCACTTCATTATGTCTCTGCTCCCCTCGCCCCCCCCACATTCTTCTGTCTCCTTTAAACTTTTCCCAAATTCTCCCAAATTGCGCACTTTTTAACTACCCAGATAGTTACATGACTAGCAGTTTAAATGACTGGTTTGTTAATGTTAACTTGCTGTGGTTTGTAAATACAGTATCTCTCATGCTGTTACACCCGCCAGCATAATAACAGCCCAGAAACGCAATAAACCAAAAACGTAAAACAAATCTGTAGCTTGTAATGTAATAATCCCACATTTCTGGGATGCAATATCACAGTTATTACCGTTTTTGTTGAAAGCTGAAGCTTTTCACTTCTCCATAAACAGAATCAATCCCTGCAAATGTGATAGTAACTCCTATAACTCTTTATGTTAAGAGATTCATAACTGCTGCTGCCACTCATCATTTCACACATTATTACTGTACATTATAACATCACTACACATCTCTACATATTTCTAGTTTTTATATTTTTCCCTTGCAAATAATTATTTGATTTGACTTTGTGTATATTTTATTCTTTTTATTCTTATTTCATGTCCATTATATTCTTTTTAATATCTGCAAACTTCAGTTTCATTTTTTTTTTTTAGTTTGATTTAACTTGCCTTTGAAATTTAACTTTACCTTAAAACTTTATTTTATTTTCCTGGTCATTGGCAGGTGTGTAAGCATTTCACTGCGTGCTGTACTGTGTATGGTTGTGTTTGTGACAAATAAAATTTTAATTAGAAATTTTGTGGGAAATTAATTAAGTTTCTGGGATTGTTACAGTAAAAGCTGCAGGTTTGTGTAACGTTGTGTAACACAATGCTAACTATCTGGGCCACTAGTGTAATAAAGGCACACTAATTTAAACAAACATTAAAAATAAAAAAGTGATGTCTTAAAGTGGGGCATTAAAACTCTCCTAGAGAGTGTCGTTGTTATGATGCAAAGAATGCATTTAAATGCATAAAAACATTTCTTTTGTATGTTTTCCTTTTCATAAATTTATACAAAAATCTGTAAAAAAAAAACCTTTTCTAAAAAAAATTCTCCAGATTTCATTGAAAAAGTTGAACAGAAAAAAAAGTGTTAAAACTTTTTAAATTTTTACAATTTAAAATATTTTAAATGAAATGAGCTGCTTCAGATTGTAATTATTTAAAAGTAATTAAAGTGGAACCTTAGATTACGAGCATAATTCGTTCCAGAAGCAGCTCGTATTTCAAAACACTCGTAAATCAAAGCAAATTCCTCCATAAGAAATAATAGAAACTCAAATTATTTGTTCCACAGCCGAAAAAAATAAATACATAAAAATAATTAATACAAAATACAAATAAAACAAATTAACCTGCATTTTACATTAAAAAAAAAGTAAAAAATAATCCAGACAGATAAGTGTTTCCATTTGTGCGCACAGGCGCTGTGTGTGTGTGTGTGTGTTTGTGTGTGTGTGAAGCTAAAGTAAGATTATTTGAACTTTGATTACTTGAACTCTTATTTGAGTTTTTCACACACACACACACAACCATACACACACACACATTAACGGAAACACTGTTTTATCGGAAAAATAAACAAGAAATCTCTGTAATGACACTCGATTGAGCGACACACTA
>JAQMYJ010000002.1:31881000-31905157 GCA_030014305.1 Clarias laeviceps | reverse complement strand
CAATTCCACAGCACAAGAGAGAGAAAAACCGTTGGCTCAGTTGTGATCACGTGACGCTTGGCGTCAAAACAAGAAGCGCATACGTGATACATGATACTCGGTACTCGTAAACCAAGACAACGCTAGTTTTTCAAAATTTATTAAAAATCTTTGCTCGTCTTGCGGACACTTGCAAACCATGTTACTCACAATCTGAGGTTTCACTGTTTATGTTCTGTAGGCTTAATTGGAGTGGCCATGAAAAAGTGTTGAGTCATAAATGTATTATCAAAAATAGGTTTGGTCTTAAATGATAAGTGTAGACAGAAATCACTGAACACAAACATTATCTCATTGCTTCACGTCTTGATAAAAATAATATTCTGTATATTGTTTTTTTAGTTCTGTATTGGTAATGACATTTGTTGTCATTTGTTGGCAGTTTAATTTCAATAAATTCGTAAAAGGTAAGCCATGTTGATTAACTATAGGGACACCTGGGGGTACTGTATAATAAAATAACTGGTGGTTGGATTTCTTTTTCTTTAATGAACAAGCTAGATTTCGAAATAAAACCTTTAACTATTACGAAGCAATTTTGTAATTGACTTTAATTGTTACCAACCTACATATCTGCATATCTTCATTTCAGAGATCCATCCTACTAACCCTCCCCTCCATCTACCCGTATGTGAAGAGTAAGATGAAGAATAAAAAAAAGGAGTAAACACTCTTTAGTGTGGATGGCACTGTTTGTCAGAGAACCCCAGCCTTTAAACCCCAAAGCATTTTTAGCCATTATTTGCATTATATTTTAATAAATATACTGTATATGAGTCAGGATTGTGCAATATAGAGTGACATTTTTTCAGCAGAATATATTCTTCAATATAAAGAACTCAATTTATTTCAAATATTTCATTTTAACTAACTAAACACACATGACTAAGCTAAAATTGTAAAAAGTATCATATCAGAACATATCAGAAAACCCAAATGCACAGTTTACAAGTACTGTATACATTATGTGTGGGAAACACTGCTTCGGGGAAACAAAAAAATATGTGAGTCGCACAAAAGACACAAAAGACCTATCTCTGAGATTTAGAAGTAATGAGCCATATTTGAGCCATATTTGAGAAGATTGATAAAAACAGCTAAAATCTCATTCAAGTCTCAAAGACGGCTTATTTCTGCATGTGAGTCACACAAGACAAATGTAAACTATATCTGATAAACTAGTTTATCTCTGTAAACTATCTCTGAGAATCTCATTCAAGTCTCAAAGACGGCTTGCTTTCTGTCTAGGAGACAAAAAAGAGATTAACATGAGATCTCATCTTGGAGTTTCTTTGCTATGGGAAGAGATCCAAACTTGGTTCAAGATGCCAGTGTAAAGTGGCCAGTACATCTGAATTGGGATGTTTAGCAGGCGCATATCAAGATGGTTAGCACTACGAGTCATGATGTTTAGTGCTATGAGTCTAATGTAGCTAGCAAGTAATGTCTCTAGACTAGCATTGTACTGTTAATGTGTAAGACATTGTAGCTGTAAAAGTGTAGAAATGATACTTGTCTTTGCGATGAAGTGATGAACACTTTTTTTAGTCCAGGGGGACGGTACGGAAATTTAATTGAGCTTATTAAAAGTATTGCTTTAATGATTAACCATAGTATAAAACAATTTTGCTAAGTATATTTTCCAAAATGGTATACACGGGTAACCTGAATCATGCTCTTACCTCCGTCTGAGTAAGTCTCGGTCCCATATCCATCCTGCAGCCCGTTGTTCCATGTTCCCTCGTATTTGCCGCTGGCACCAGTGCTCTCCCGCACTCCGTAGCGCCCCTTAAATCCATGTGTCCACTCCCCCTTGTACACCCACTTGCCCTTGTTCTCCACACCGATGCCGTGGCGCTTCCCTTGTGCCCACGTGCCCTGGAAGGTATTGCCACTGGGCCATGTATACACACCCAGGACCTCAAAACCATGGCTCCACGCACCGGCGTACTCGCCTTGGCCCTTGGGCCCCGTGCAGATGCCGTGGCCATGGGCCTTGCCTTCGTCCCACTCGCCACAGTAAGACCCCCCATCGTCAAAGTTGAACCTGCCCCCAGTGGACATGCATGAAATAGGGCTTGGCAAAAGTCAACAAATCTCGGAAAAAGAAAAATGAAATGAAAGAAAAGATCGGGAGTGGGTGGTGGAGGTGGAGGCGGTGATGGTGGTACCAAAGCAAGAGTGGAAGACGTTGGTTAACCTGGAAATATCCCTGTCAGTCAACAGTTGCACCAAGTGAAACTGAAAAAAAAACAGGTTGAAAGTAAAAAATAAAATGGGGTGCTGGTCACACCATCCTGCTCCCAGAGAGTGAGGATATTATTCCCGTGCAGATCTCCGGCGGCTGCGTCTCGGAGACGGACACGGCGGAAGGCCCGCGCCAGCCATCACGCTCCGGGAGACACGAGCGCAGCGACTCGGATGTGCAGGGCTTCTCAGGCCCCGATCCTTCGCTGGTCCAAGACTCCACCTTTTCAGAAACCTGTTTGGTGGAGGAAGCGCTTGTGCAGCATTTACACACGTCTACTCTACACTCTTAGGGAAAAAAAAGGGTTCTCTACGGTTCTTAGGGTTCCTAACGGTTCTTGATTTTTTTCAAATTGTCTGGTTGGAGTCTACATTCTAGTTTCTCCAGGGGAATAAAGCCAAGAACCTTCCTTTCTAAGAGTGTACGGAGGAGGCTCTAGTCCTGTTGTACAAGCGTCAGCACCCAAACCCCCCGCCCGACATCATCATCACGCTGCGGATGATACTGCTGATGAAGAGATGAAAGAAAGAGAAGGATGAGGAAAAAAACATGAGGCGCGTGATTGCTAGGTATCAACGCTGTCGTTTAGGTAACAGGAGATGGATGGATGGATCGGCAGGGCAGCAGACAATCCAGCGTTAATAATCCGTCGTATGCTCGCTGTCTCTCTTTTCTTCTTTCTGTTTCTCTCTCTCTCTCTCCCTCCCTGCCTGTCTGTCTATTTTGCTCTCTTTCTCCTCACGCTTTTTCAGGTCCACATCACAATCCAGTGTTTGCGCATCAGTGATAAATCCAGGTTGAGAGCCTTCCGTTCTGGTGTGTATCCAGGAAGAGCGCGCCGCCTGGTTTGCTTGGATCGCTGCTTCTTATCGTTTATCTCCACTGTCTGTGTGTTTGAATCTCTCTCTCTATCTCTCTCTCTCTCTCTCTCAGATCTGCTCATTACAGAAGGACTGTTCCAACACAGCCAAACCCCCCTCGTCTCCCCTCCCCCGCGCACTCTCTCTCTCTCTCTCTCTCTCTCTCTCTCCACCTCTACTTAAAGAGACACAGCACTCCCTCTCTCCCTTTATCGCTCTTGCACTCTTTCCTTCCTCCCTCCCTACCTATTCATCTGTCTCCAGTTAAAACACACAGATAAATCGCTAATACAAGTTAGAGTTCCTCCTTGTCTCTGCCTGGGTTTCTTCAGGGTTCTCCGGTTTCCTCAAATGAATAAATAAATGTTACCACAAGCTCTGATTTAAGGGTCCAAGCACACTGTGATTGATTCTATCTATCTATCTATCTATCTATCTATCTATCTATCTATCTATCTACAGTTAAAGAGACAGACACTCTGATTATAGGCACCATTTTCTCCTTTTTTATTCTCTCCCTATGGAGATTGCTTTTTAATTGCCCAGTTTACTCTCCCTCCCTCTCTCTCCCTCTTCTCTCTCTCTCTCTCTCTCTCTCTCTTACAGAAATAAGACATAAGCTAATGATAGCCTATAGAATGGCTCGCTTTTCACAGGTCAGAATATGCCACTTTTCCCCCACTTTATCTCATATGCACACACACATCTTACAAAAGTGCTTTATATACTGAGATCACAGTTTGTTTCTTTAGATAGATCTACAAATGAAAAGCAATAATAACCATCATTTTGATCACGAATACATGTGTGATACAAATCTCCCAGCATCACACACATACACCTATAATAAACTTTGTAACCTCTAATTAATTTCAGTCTTTATTCATCACATATACATTATACTGCGCTGTGAAATTCTTTATTCTTCACATATCTCAGCTTTGTTAGTAGGCTGGGGTCAGAGCACACGGTCAGTCATTATACTGCGCCCCTGGAGCAGACAGTGTTAAGGTTCTCGCTCAAGGGCTCAACAATGGCAACCTGGTAAAGCTGGGGCTCGAACTGGCAACACACTGAGCCACCATTGCCCCTGAATGAATGAATGAATGAATGAATGAATGAATATGATCTAAAAATCCTGCCAGGTTACATCATGATGTTATGCACTTAGCTAGTGCTAACAGTATTGACTATGCAGACAGTATTTTTGCTTATGTAAAGCAGAATGTAAAGTTTTTTTTTTACTTAGCATTTCCAGTTGGTCCACTGCAATACCACCGACCTTTCCTCTACACACACTATTTGACTTTTTTTAAGCTCAGAACAGAAAACTGCACATATGAGAGCATTTCTACAAGCATTTCATTGTCCCTAAAGCATTTTTCTCACGTTGCTAAATCTCTTCACTGCCTTACACACCAAGGAATGCTCCTCAAACGTGGATGACGACTTCTGCTCTCTGAAATATTCTCTGATATCACCATCTATTAAAATAAATACACAGATGCCGCGATATACAGTATGTCATCAGGATTGTCTGGTCCCAAAGGATAGCGTGTAGGGGACACCTTAGTGCATCTGCTAGTCATGCACTAATGGTATCCAACCATCCACCCACTCCTCCTCATTACAGACTACAAACCTGTCGTGGGTCTGAAAACTCTCCCACTGGACCTGGAAGACGTGCATGTCATCATATTGACCTGGACCTTCACAACTGGATGGCCAGTCACTGGGATGCTACTAACATCAAATAATCCTCTTTCAAATATACTGTAGGTTCAAATTAAATGACTAATGATCTACTTAACACTTATCCACCATAGACATCCAATTAATAATCAACACAGACTGGGTGTTTATTCAACAATAGAAGGATCCTGATCTTACAGACATTTTCGATTGGTGACAACATGGCAGATGCCCATCACATTCATCACATTGGCATGTGAAGACTCTCACCTCATTTACCTTCTGTCTCAGGTTCCCCACATCCAAATAGGCAACAGTCTCTTATCTAGACTGGTGCATTATCTATAACGGGTGTCTTGAAGTTGCTCACTTGGCAGGACAAGCCTATGGACAGGACAACATGTGCTGTCCACATGCAGTCATCATCAGGCAGCCTCGTCTCTACCTTACCTGAGCGCCCATTTCCAATAGTGTCCATGAACATTACAGAGCTCCTGGTATAACAGAGAAGTCGTTCACAGCATCCAGTTTCATTGTCAGTCTTAACCAAATCACATTCATACTGTTTGTTACAGCAGTGGAATCTATGAATTTTAGCTGTTTGGAGTTAGACATGTCTTGTTAGACACAGCTAGTTACTGTAACATAAGCAAAGGTCTGAATATCCCCATAAGACATTTTACAATGGTATACTGTAGGTACCATGATAGTCTGATTGTACTTTATATAGTACCACATATAGTACATGTATCACGCTGTAATACATGGTTCTACCATGGTACAATGGTACATCTATTATAGTATGGTACTGTGGAACACCTACCAGGATATTGCCCAACATGTACAAGTTTATGTGCTATAATGGCAATATTTATATAGTATTGTATTATTGTATGTATGCAGTTGTGGTCAAAGTACACAAATCCTGTACTTAAGTAAAGGTAAAGATTCCCTAGGTCAAATATTGCTCAAGGAAAAGTATACATCCTCCACTTATAAGTTTACTAGAGTAAAAGTACAAATATCACTTACTTTCAAATTTACTCCAGTATTAAATGTATAGGACTTGTTTTTAGCTCAGAGAAGACGTTTTCCATAGTAAAAAAAAAAAAATCTCTTTCTCTGCTTCCCAATTGTGAATGTGCAATCAGCTCGACTTCTGATTTCAAACACCTGTTAAGGTATCAGGCCTGTCTGGAAGGAGGTGTTAAAATTTCTGCTTCAAATACGACACATCACTGTAGTTTGATAATGCAATGTCATGCAGAAATGTAGTGAAGTAAGATAGCGATATTTGTTGTACTTTTGAGCAAGTGAAGTACAGATATATGAAATATGTACTTAAAAACAGAAATAGAGGAAATGTACACAGTTACCTCCCAAGTCTGTATGTATGTAACATTAATTCAGTACCATAGTTTGTAGTGTTGAAACTCTTAATATTGCAAACACTGAATAATACTACATTGCAAGATATACATGTATAGTGTTGTACACAGTCCATTCCATTGGACATTCTGTAAGATGGCTGTACACTATGTGCTGCACAATCAATACATGGTACATACCATACATGTTGTACCATAGGAAAAGTATTGTTTTTCACTTTGGCAAATGAAGGAGAATAATGCAAAATAAGGCAAAAAGAAAATATAGTAAATCATTTTTTATTTGAAATTGAGAAAATGATGATAAAGAGTACAGTGGAACCTCGGATCGCGAGTAATGCGGTTTGCGAGCGTTCCGCAAAAATTTTAAATACATTTTGACATGAAAAATAAGCAAGTCTTGGTTTACGAATACCTAAAATCATCGAGTATCATGTGGCACGCATGCACTTTATGTTTTGACTCCGAAAGTCATGTGATCATGACCGAGGTTTCTTGTTTACTTTCCCGATAAAGCAGTGTTTCCGTTAGTGTGTGTGTGTGTGTGTGTGTGTGTGTGTGTGAAAGTCGTCCCGCACAGTAGGGCTACTCTGTAACACTTATCTGTCTGGATTTATTTGTACTTGTTTCAAAGGTTAAGTTAAGGTTGCATGTTAATTTGTTTTATTTTGTATTAATTATTTTTATAGATTTTTTTGGGGGGGTTGTGAAACAAGTAATTTGAGTTTTCATTATTTCTAATGGGGGAAATTCACTTTGATTTATTTTATTTTATTTATGAGTGTTTTGATATATGAGCACGCTTCTGGAGCAAATTATGCTCGAATGCGTATATCCTACCATTACATGCTATCAGTGGCAATCAGTTACCCTCATGGTCTGTGTGCATGGAGTTTGCGTCTTCTCCCCATGCTAGGTGGGTTTCTTCCATGTACTCCGGTTTCTTCCAACAGTCCCAAGACATGCAGATTAGGCTAACTGGCGTTTCCTTAGTGTGTGAATGATCATGTGAGTGTGCGTGTGTATGTATGTGTGCCTGTCCAGGGTGTACCCCGCCTCATGCCCTAAGTCTCCTGGGATAGGCTCCGCCCCCTCCCCCATTCACAGAATAATAAGTATACTGTATATATATAATATATGGTCCCCTCCAT
The DNA here is from genome assembly GCA_030014305.1 of Clarias laeviceps. Classification (NCBI taxonomy): domain Eukaryota; kingdom Metazoa; phylum Chordata; class Actinopteri; order Siluriformes; family Clariidae; genus Clarias; species Clarias laeviceps. The sequence continues at coordinate 31,897,779 of JAQMYJ010000002.1, read as the reverse complement.
ATCTAACAGTAGGTAAAACTACACACCATTTTAGATACCCTCTAAAGTTTGGTAGCCAATAGGCATTCACTATAGTACTGTGGTACTCTGCATAGTGCTTACATGGTACCCATTAAAGTCCCATGTGAAGGCCATGTAATACAATGGAATATTCTGGTATGCACTGTAGTTTACCATAGTAATATATAGAGCACACCATCATTAAATTTCATGCAGTCCATCCCTCTAGCTAGCATTATCAGTGAAGACTAGCTAATTAAACACTACAAAGTACGTCTTTAATTCCTCAAGGAAATCCTGTCACGTTATCTAATATTTACCAAATACTGTAGCTTTAGCATTGAAACTCTGCATTATTTTATATTTTGTTATAAATCCTGTTTGTTTAGCGCATAACAGCCACCCAGCTAGGATTAGCAATGGATATTAAAAATATCGTTTAAGAAATCCTGTCAGATGTGACACCTGTTAGCTAGCTGGGTTTGATTAGCCATAAAGATAATAAATATGTAATAATCCTGTCAGAGCTCATTTTAGCCAGCTAGCTATAATTATCTGTGAAAATCATCTAAATTGTTTAATATGATTTGTAATTCTCTCATACGCTGTAGATCCTGTTAGCCAGCTAGCTATTATTAGCTCTTGAAATTGGCTAAATAAATATGTAATATGACGTGAAATCCTGTCGGACACACAGATGAATACACAACCCGCACAAACGCTGTTTTAGTTGCAGGAGATGGTTTAGCTGATGTCGCCACTTTAGCTCGGGCCTGCTGTTCATTAGCATTAGTTCAGGGTGGTGTGTGTGTGTGTGTGTGTGTGTGTGGTCGGTCTTTTGAGCCCAGCGAAGCATGCAGAGCGTAGGAGTGAGAGAAAAAAGCGCGAGAGAGACCAGAGTGATAATGCAGAGGAGGTTGTGAAGCACGACAGGTGTCTCCTTAAGAAGAGTGTGTTATCATGAAACGCTCCTCTAAACAACAGAACACAGGAAATGAAAGTGTGTTAGAGGGTTTTCTGTCCACCTGGTTTTATGCAGTTGTTGAATTTGTTTATAACAAAAACTAAAACGTGATGGCAGATAGAGAAAAAAGAGAAAGTGTAGAAATGATTGGCTATTGTATTCAAATAATAAAAGCTAAAGATCAAAACGTAGCTAAAAGACAAAGAACGGTGATCAGTTATTAGCTTTTGAGAACAATGCTGAACAAGCAGTACGGTTCCGTTAAGTGGAGCTCTGGTTATAGCTTGACTAGGCCGTTTAATTAGACCACTGTCCTTGTCCTATTATACAAGCACGGCAGAGGAATCGATTTATTGACCAAAGTATGTCCGACTCTACAACTGCGACAAAAGGTACACTACCCGTCAAAAGTTTGGACACCCCTTCTAACTCTTTCCGGGATTTTTATTTCTTTTTAAATTGTAAAATATTACTGAAGGTGTCCAAAATATGCAATAATCCCTTTAAGATTATTATCTCCTTTGCGGGGCTTGTGCAGAGTGCCAAGGCCAAATTCTGTGTCCGACTGAGATATAATGTGCAGAAGAAGCTCGACTCCCAACCACGGGTGTGCTAAAGCCACATAGAGAAATTCAATTTAGTATGATTTCAATTCAACGAACATGTTTTATAAAAAGTCCACTTTTAGCCAGATTTACACAATGTCGTGTAAATGTACTGTGTGATAGGCTTTTAGAAACAGTACTGGTCAGTGATTGGTCAGTCTCGGATAAATGGCAATGAGTAATTGGTTCTTGGGAACAGTAGTGAACAGTGATTGGCTGATGGAAACAATGCTGATCAGTGATTGGCCAAATTTACATTTACATTATGGCATTTGGCAGACGCTCTTATCCAGAGTGACTTACTTTTTTTTATTTTTTTATCTCATTATACATCCGAGTAAGGGCGCAACTTGGTGGATTTGGGGTTTCGAACCTGGGACCTTTGAACTGTAGTTCAATGCCTTAATCGCTGAACTATCTCAGGCAACATCAGCTAACACGATCACAAATTCGTGATCAGACTTTACCTGCTCATATAACCAGCAGCAGCAGCATCATATAAACATGAGCTGGACTGTTGATTCCTTTTAAATGTTAATTTAGTTTAGCATTACACCTAATGGAGTTGAATGAATCTGGAGAACCTGAAGGAAACCCTTGTGTACATGAGTAGAACAGGACAAAACTCTGAGAGGAATCTGAGCTCAGAACTAAACTGAGGACCCTGGAGATCTGCCACCCGTCGGTAGGTCAGTGTCAAGGAAAAGATCAAGGATTTGGATGAAAGTCCCAGATTCTGAATGTCCAGTGTCTAAAATCTAGGTGGGGTAGCAGGGAGGAATTATAGTGTTTAATAGAAAGCTAATGTTGCCCTCTAGTGGTCAAATATAAACAGTGCAATGGATCTAAAATAAAAATAATAGAGAAATAGAGCAGTGTTACCTGAAGTCCACACTTCACTCATATTCACTGATATTTAAGGCCTACTCTCTGACTATGAATATACTCTGAGTATTTTATTTGAGCCAAAACCCCCTGACTCAAACAACTCTTTCTGCTTATCAGTAGAAAAAAAATGCTTATAAACTACGGACACAACATCTGGCTTTAAATGTCTCTGAAACTTTTTTGTTTATTAAAGCCTTTTCCTCACGCAGCTGCTGAACAACTGTACTTAAAATATAAGTACATTATATTTTATTTTTTATTTTTTTTTATTTAATAATATGTATTTAAAATATATATTTTTAAGTTTTTGTTTAAGATTATTACTTATAAAAGTGATTACAATTAAAGAACTGAAATAATTTATTTAAAAACGAGATCTGTGTAAATTACAGAGTAAAAGTATTAAATCTTAAGCAATAATTAACTTATTTATTTAAGAAGTCTTGTGTAAACTTGATTAGTTTAATAATTTTTTTTGAAGAATTTTATGTAAATTATATTACATTTTTTCTTGTATATTTGTATGTTTGTTTATTATTATTTTTTGTGTACAGTATTCATTTATTTAGTGTAAGAGGTTTATGTAAATTATAAAGTTAGGCATATTCATTAATTAATCAATTAATTAATATTATTAAATACATTTATTTATAATTTTTTTATTTATTAAAGAGGTCTATGCAAATTATAAAGTTATGTTTATTCATTTATTTAAGATTTTTGTGTAAAGTTTATCTATTTATTTATGTATTCATATTATTTATTTATTTTATTATTAAAGAGGCCAATGTAAAATATAGATTTAGGTTTGTTTGTTTGTTTGTTTGTTTGTTTGTGAAAAAGATCTGTGGAAATAAGTGTAAGGCTGCAGGAAAAGCCCCTCCGTGTGTTCTTCTGAACTGCAGGGGTGAGAGGTGATTAACGATACACATGGAGTCTGATCCATTCCCAAAGTGCAGCCGGGTTTCGCTCCTCAGCCATGCAGTAAATCACACACTGCCACATACTGGCCATTCACACAACTGCACTCTTTAAAGAGATACATTTTGGAGTCTCTTTCTCTCTCGCTCTCTCTCCACACACACACACACACATCAGTGCCTATCAGCACTCACAAGCACAATGATGTCACGGAATGGGAAGCCTCCAGCGATGCTGATGAGGTCACGGAATCCATGGAGAAAGTATAAATAGAGGAGCTTTCTCTCTCTCTCTCTCTCTCTCTCTCTCTCACACACACACACACACACACACACAGTGTCTCCCTACATGAGTTCCTGCAGGAACGTTATCCTGGCTCCTGTGCTGGTGTTGCCACTGTGGTGTTCTTTGAAGGTCCACATTTGTTTAAAAAGCTGATGAGGATTAGAAAGTAGGACTGAGAGGAGGGAAAAGTGGAGGGAAGGAGGAGGACAACAAGAAGGAGCAGAAAGAGATGGAGAAGAAGGATCACAGCTACTACAACGCCTATGAAGTTCAGCAGCACATGTTCGAGACGCTTTCTGAAACTTGACCAAACGCTGAATGTGAGCCGCATGTCATGAGTTCAGCTTTAAAAGCGCTCAGCAGTACCGGTTACCATAGAAACGCCATATTGGACGATCTGAAGGATGTTTTTTCCCCCCTCGCAGCCGAGCCGTGCTGTTAGTCAGACCACACTGTCCAGTGCAGCGCTCTGATTTTATCAAAGTACAAATTAAACTCCAAAGCATGAAGCGAAGCCTCACCGCAGAGACGTTTCTTCAGGTCTGCTCTTAGTCCTCTCTTACAACAAAAATAAGTCAGGCTGCTTTCAGGTTGGCTTTTAGTCCAGATCAGAGAGACACTGAATACAGTGAGAGTTCAGTAGACTTGGCTTATAACAAAAGTTCAATGCATTCACACAAAAGAAAACATGTAGAGCTTAAATCATCATCATGAGATCAGGACCGAGCGCTGCTCACTCTGAAGCGTCTCACTGCACGAGGACGAGGACGAGGACGAGGTAGACAGCACGTGGGTTAACTGGCTACAACTTATTCAGGTTAAATACCGGCCTTCTCGTGCCTCCCTGCCCAGGTGTGTGTTTTAGTCAGCAGGTGCTGTGTCAGTGTGAGGACTGAGTGTGTCCACTGGTCCGGCATTTATAATGATCTCGTCTACAGTTATCAAACGCTAAAAATTAACTCCAAATGGAAACATAATGAGCTTTTTGTTGGTCTTTATAAAGATGGGACTGTTTTTTTTCCCGCAGTTTGAAATTAAGAGTTATCTGTTCATTTCGAAAACCACAAAGATCAAGTAAAAATATTGCAAGGCGAAAATAAAAAAGGATTTACAGAAGCCAGTTTTCAGTCATTTCTGGATGTTGAATAATTTCATACTGTAGAAAAAAAACTTTAACCTGAAAAAGTTCTTTTATTGAGTAAAGAGCAGTATACTGTATGTAATGAATGATAGTTAATGTTAATGTTAACACTGTTTGTTTTTCAGCACCGTCCAGCTACTGTAGATGAATCGTAAGGGTTGTTCACAAGGTCACAGCCTGAGTACTGAAGATATCACAGCCGTGCTGATATTCAGTACAACAGCACAACCTTGAGTGTGAAATTGCTTTTATACAACAGTTTCACAAACACCATTTATTATCAACATGATTTGTTCATTCATTTACCCAGTGATTTTGCTCCGCCCACACATATCCTCCCACAACTGGTGGAACTAACTAACCGCGACTGGTTAGAACCGCGACTGACCAACAGTTAATGAGTGACGAAAGGTAGACAAAAGGTCAGAAAAATTACCCATGGAGGTGGTGGACAGTCCTGAGAAACTTACTTTATCCCTCATGTTGTGTTTGTTTTTGGCTCACACTCAATGTTTCAGGTTAATTTAAATTAAAATTGTACTTGTCACATACACAGAAACATCTGACTCTTCCTCCTCTAAACCCTCCTCACTGTCACATGTATAAGTCTATAGCTTCATGTGCTGTATATCTGTTGGCCATCGTGCTGTGTGTGTGTGTGTGTGTGTGTGTTGGCTCAAAGACACCTGCATTAGGAAAGAAGTATATAAATGTGCTTGAACTCTATTTTATACACTAATTATAGTCTATTCATTTCCAATGATCGGTCATTTTTCACCAGGAAACCACGAGTGTATAAAAGTTCTATAAAACACACAGTTATATTTTACTTTATGTGTTCAAATGCCATGTGTGAACAAAGTCATGGAACCTCATGAGAAATGGAATAAAATTTACTGCATTCTTTTAGGAGAGGAACCTTGTAAAGGGTCTGATTTGGCCGGAACACAACAAGAGGATTAAATTCCCACTTATTCAGCTTTAGAACATAGAACATAGCTCAGATAACCTCCAGGTTCTGTGGTAGAATCCCAAATAGCATTAAATGGAAAGCTAGTGCACTATGTAGGGTAGTGCCCTTGATCAGGGGTTAGAGAGGGAACACGGACGGTTCAGAGGTGATTGAAAACAATTTAGAAGCGATTACTAAGGAGACAGTGTGTTGATTTAGATGACGTACCATAATAAAGTAATAACGTAAAATAAATAATAAATAAAGTTCTGAATTATAATGTACTGACTCTGTGGTACTTCATTATTATGAGCTCATCATTTAACAGCTGAACATATTGATTACAAATCTGTTCATTCGTGAAAATAGGATGAACTCAGGTTTTAGTACATAAACTGCAGCTATTTACATATAAATCATTAAGAAATTCACTGTGACACTCAGGAGATTAGCAGAGTGATTCTGTGTAATTTGATTTCTGGCATCTGTCCTGTAGGAAATGTTTCTGACCTCCTCAATGCTCTTTACTGAATAAACAGGTTTCTCATTTGTGGTACCCAACAGGTATAACTGTGCAGAAAATGTTTAAGTAAGTAAACTATTATGATTTTCACAAAGCTGTTGTAGGTGTGGCTAGAATACTGTATAGACCCTACTGTATGTCACAGTCTGGGGTGAGTCAAAAATGATCTGCACCCTGGTTATATTAAAACTTCTGCTGGAGAGCAGCGTGCAGTGATCACATTTTCTGTGGTCTGAGGGTGCACCTTGCACCTGGTGCCATTATTTATTGATGATTTTGTGTGCAGTATGAAGAAAGTGCTTTTATATCTGCAAACAAAATTTGGAGCGATACTTTAAAGAAGGTGAACGTTTCGTAAAAAGAATCATTATTTCATTTTCAAATAATAATTTTTGACTCACCTTTGTATATAACTTAATGCTCAAAAAACCTCAAACATAACACAAATCAATAACTGTTGATTATTTTTCAAGAATAAAAAAGGCAATTTTGATACAACAGTGCCATCATGTGGACTGGATAAATTTTAAATGTTTACATATAATAGTGTGTAACACACACACACACACACACACACACCGGTTTAAATTGTCAATTTTTAATAATCCATAAAGGTATATTAATAATATTAATAATATATTTTTTTATTATCGATTATATATTAAATTTCATTATTTGTATTTTACACCATACTCCAGGAAGATTAATATATATATATATATATGCCATACTACTATATACAGTATATCATGTACAGTATGGTAGATAGTACTTAAAAACTATGTATAATAAATGTATATAGTTTTATTTTATTTGTGTTATATGCTTATAGGACTATTAATTAAATTTAATATTTAAAATAGTATATACACAGTATGCAATTTTATTATATATATGTATATATATATATATATATAATTTTATTATTATGTGAAAGAAATGTATATTTTACACTATACTGTGATTTTATATTTACTCTGATATACTATACATTACAGTTTAGTTTAGACTACAATGTACAGATATAAAACTTTATGTATATTACCTTTATATTTAGCTTTAAGTTTACCTAAGTACACTATATCTTTATAGTTTACACTACACATTAGTCTAGACTACATTGTACACATATAAATCTTTATGTATGTACGGTATTATTATATTTACAGTTTGTACTTTATTTATTTATTGTTGTTTTTTTTTTGTTCAGTGTACCTTTAAGTCTTTAAAAGAAATATGTAACACCATTGATGTATTATGTTTCATATCTGAGGTATGAATTTACTCTAATCCACGGCTTACAGAGCCAATAGAAAGCTGAGCAGCTGCTCGAGGGGCGTTTTGACCCAATCAGAGCACAGTCGGCGCTTTACTGACAGACACAGTGACCAATAGGAAAAGCGGTGGGCGGGGCTTGTGTGCGAGAGCTCAGGGCTTGGAGGGAGACGCTGCCGTTTTCTCGGCGGCTTCCCGACTGGATCAAAGAGCCAAAGCGCTACAATCTGAGTTTCTTCACTTCAAATGGTGTCGGAATCTAAAGTAGGAGTCTGAGGATGAGAGTCTGGGGTGTGTTTGAGCCTCGCTGCCGGACTGCAGGCTGTGTTTGATGGCCTGTTTTGCTCGTGCGGAGTGAGAGAGGAGTGAGAGAGGAGTGAGAGTGGAGTGAGCTGGTCTCGGATGGGATTGTTTATGGTTCGGGTTCATCAGAGGAAAAACTGCGATCTGAGAAGATCAGGACTGAGATCCTGTCCGGGGTTCAGAGCTTCTCTCCTGTCTTCCAGCTGAGCAGGAGGTCTGTAGATGGTGGGAAAAGGAGACTCCTGCAGGAGAAGACACACTGATTCCTGTCTGTCTGTCTGTCTGTCTTTCCATCCCTTCCCTTTTCTTCCAGTCTCCACTTTCTCACTTTTTCCCTCCACCACCAGGACCTCTACAATAATGCCCCCCTTTGTGCATAAAATCCGGAGGAAACAGTGCTGGTACTCTCCACCGCTACCGGTGTCAGGATGTTCAGCTTGAACCTGAGAAGTTCATGAAGGTTGATGAATGAGTTTCGGGTTCTTCCAGAGTTTTGTCCCCAAAAAAAGCTTGAAGATGGTGGAGAATAGGTGCTGCCTGAAGCGGGAAGGCGTGTACCGGTGGTTCTCGGGCCTGAGCTCGGCTCAGCGGACCGAGTTCCTGTGCGGACTCTTGGATCTTTGCGTTCCGGTGGAGCTGCGCTTCCTCGGGTCCTGCTTGGAGGACTTGGCCCGTAAGGACTACCACTCTCTGAGAGACGCTGAGATCAAGGCGAACAACCCGGCCGACCTGGCGCTCCTGGCCAACGTGACGGACGAGGTGGTGCGCAGCAAACTTCTGGTGTCTCTGGCTCTTCTCGGGTCTGATAACCGGGTGGCGGCAGGAGCGCTTTTCCGGACGCTCACGCACATCGACGCCATCATCCACGATTACGGGCTGCGTCTGAGCGACGGACGGACCGGCGAGCAGTTCCTGCTGCTCTTCACCATGGCCGCCAATCACCCGGCCTTCAGCTTCCACCAGAAGCAGGTGCTGAGAAAGCAGCTCGCACAGATCCAGGAGCTCCTGCAGTCTAACGGCACCGACGCGGCACACGGAGGAAATCCCGGGTCGCCTGCGGGTCCTACATCGCTGCCCGCGTACATCGGCACACCTGCACATCTTACCTGCTGCGCCAAGGTAGCCGAGCTGCCCTCAACACCTCCGTGCGCTTTGTTTAAATCTCCAAACTGTACTGGATTCCAGCGCTCCAGGACTGTAGGACTTTTTTTTTCTTTTTCTATTTCTCCCAAATAATCTGGGATCCAGTACAGTTTGGCGGTTCTCCTGCTCTAGCACAGCTCCTACTAACAGCACTTTGAGGATGTAGGAACCTCAAGGCACCTTATGATGCAGTTCTAACACCTTCCTCCATCTTCACGTTATAAATGCTTAGGGTGAGGAATAAACTACAGCATGTCGCACTGTTACGGAAAAATAATCAACTTCTTTAAGCAGAGTTAGACTTCGAGTCGATTATTCTTCAATAAGAGTGATTTCTGATCGTCTCGTTTCTCTCGTTCGGTTTTTAACAGCATTAATTCTTATTAAATAACGATATTTAACACGTTTGTAGTTACTTCCTGTTCTTATTTACGTCATAGCAGCTATAAACGGCCTTTCCTTGATTACGCTTCTTGTTTCAGATTTTTTTTGACATGCATTTCAGACACTGGAGACACCTTTGAAGTTCCTGTGAATGAGCTGTTGCTATAGAAACGATAACAGGAACATTAACCTAAACTGGATCTGCTGACCAATCAGCTTCCAGATTCATAAAACGTGTCAGATTTGCGTTTAATGCTGGATCCAGGTCCCAGTTATAACCGTGTTAGACTTTATTTATTCGTCCTGAAGCTGAAGACGTGGTTTAACCTCCCGCCGACGACCACAGGAAAGAAACGACTTGTAACATGAGGCACTCGTCCTCGTCTGACCCCCGTCTGCGTTTTAGACGTTTGGGATTCAGTTACGGGATCCGATTATTCGATCCAGCTGTCGTCTCAGAAGCAGCGACTCCACGGCGACGTGTCGGGAAGACGTGCACACGCGGTTGGCGGACGGCCAGTCGCGAGGATTTTCTCTGTTTGATGTGTTTTCAGTTTCTCGATCCACGACCAAGCGCTATTGGATGGTAGCTAAATGTGTGCGCTTTTATTTGTAGCATCTTGGATTTAAAAGAGGAAAAAAAGATGGATTCAAGAAGGATTCTATTACGGCGTGTGTGAGCGGTTCGAGGACTGTAGTCGAAGTCGTTCCCGGAGTCTTTTGTTTACTTTTAAACTCTTGCAGCAGGAACACCAGTCTGTATATGAGTTTTCTGGAACTGCTGTTGGGGAAAGTCAGTATCAGGACTCTGTGTCAGGTGAAGTCGATTATTTTCCTGTTATGGCACGACCTGAATGTTTATTCCTCTTATTCCACCAGTAATTACATTTTCTGTTATTTAAACACACACCGTACTTCATCCGCATGATATCACTGAACGTCCCGAAGACGTCAGGAGACGTAGTTACAGCTACACCATCTGACACTGGAGACTCCTTCCATCAATATGGCAGCATTTTGATCGACAGTGGCGTCTCCACGGCAACGTAAAGCTCTCCAAAAAGTGGAACACGTCAAGCCACACATGAGCGAAACGTTAAGACATTTGGAGTGATTACATCATACTTAACGATGTGTAAATTAAGTATGATGTAATCAACAATAGTTTCTCAGAACAGAATTGCGGAGCAAGGCGGGGTATACCCTGGATGGGCTGCCAATCCATCGCAGGACACACACACACACACACACACACACACACACATATAAACACTGTGCGCAATTTGGGAAGTCAATTAACTAAATTTGCGGAGGACATGCAAACTCCACACACACAGACCTCGACCTGGGAATCGGAACCCTGGATATATAATTTACATATTTTATAATATTATGTAAATAGATGTACACCTGACTCTTCATCATTAATATTTATAGATCAGACCACGTTTTTTGTTCATATTCATCACCTTTACACTAGTGAACTAAACACTATTACATCATCCAGCGCTCGTCTTCATCTAGTCTAAAATAAACAGATAAAAAGAAACGAAAGAAACACATACATATTATTTGTTATCTAATTAAAAGCAGCTCAAAGTGGTTAATAGTGAAGGAAATATTATTATTAATAATAATAACAGTGTGATAAACATTAGTACTGGTTGTGAAAATTATTGCTCTGCTTGTTTTGATGATTGAACATTGGTTAGTTATGAAGTTCCACATGGCCTGTGTTTCATCAGTTGCATTCTGTGTGTGTGTGTGTGTGTGTGCGCGTAAATCAGAGGCAGTGAAAGGCCCCGAAACGCCAATCATGGCCGTAACATAAAACCAGTTTTGTCGGGTGACACACACACACACACACACACACACAAGAAGTGTTTAAATGTTTGTGTGCACATATATATGTGTGTGTGTGTGTGTGTGTGGGAGGGGAAAGTACCGGCTGCAGGCGGAGGAAAGACGGCTGTATTTGGGGTTTTGTTGGCTTTGGCTCCTGTCGTGTTGGGCTCAGCACATTTGTGTCGGCTGAAGTCAGCTCTCTGCGTGACACACACTCCGCTCTGATTCACCAAGTCAGGCGAGAGCTGAACGTCAACACAAACACACGGGCCGGGACCTGACGCTGTTTTCTCAGGATCTTCTCACGTGAACACAGTCTCGTTAACACCCCACCGCCAAACCCCGCCCCCCACTCCCCCCTCCAAGGCCAACCAATACCCCCCCCGCCCCCCCTTAACTTAAACCCTCTGTACAGTGACGTCCTGTCCGTCACCTCGTTCCTCAGACGGCGTGATTCATTCTGTCTGTTCATCCTAAAAGTATGTGTTCTACTCCCGTGTGAAGCTAATGGATGAGGAATGTTGTGTTTATGAGAGCGCGGAGCCTGCGTGGACCTTCAGTATTCAGCCTCAACTGAGGAAATTATATTGAGTACGTGTGTGTCGGTGCTCAGTGCTCGCACCACTGAACTGCTCTCACGTCCGTCAGGGTCCCTGAGTCACACTGTGGGCGGGTGTTTGGTGATCAGTGATCTGCTGCTGCTGTACACACTCAGGTCAGTGGTCTGATTGGTTACGATGTCACTGTGGGTGGGAAACTAATTAGTTTTTGATCTAATTAGTTATAATGTAATTGTGAGAGGAGCAGTGGTCTGATTGGTTACGATGTCACTGGGGGCGGGAACTGTGGTCTGATTGGTTACGATGTCACTGGAGGCAGGAACTGTGGTCTGATTGGTTACGATGTCACTGGGGGCGGGAACTGTGGTCTGCCCGTCTGTTTGTCTGGGGATTTGAGCTCTCAGTTTTCTGGTCGTTAGCTCAGAACCTCACCTGTCATCATACAGCCATCCTGATCTTCCAGCTTCATTAAAAACACTGAGATTAAAAAAAAAAATGATAAAAACAATAATTATTGCACTTGTAGTAAAAGTGAAGCAGTACATTAGGGTTGGGTTTCCTTAGTTACACATTTATAATTTTCACTTTAATGTCTGTAATAAACATTACTAGGTGTAGCTTTAAAAAATAAGTAGTTTAGAGCAAAATATAATAAACGTATACGCATAAGAGACTCGTCTCGTGGTTTAAACTGTTTCTTTAAACCAAAAGCTTCCAGATTGCAGAAAAGTGTGTGTGCATGTGCGGATGTGTGTGTGTGTGTGTGTGTGCGTTGCAGTAGAGTCTTGAAGCAGCTCCTAAGTGGTTTCAGAGCTTCAGAAGCCGCTTATCTATCAGCTCACACCCCGAGGAACAGATTCACAGTGGGGTTTATCACTCACATGTGGGACGCTTATGAGCTGTAAGAAGCTGATCCTAGATCAGTGCTCATTTCACACCACTACACACACACACACACACACACACACACACACACACAGAACAGCCTACAGAGCCATCAGGTTCTTCCAGTTAGGGATCAGATTGTAATTCTAATCTGATTTCGTATCTGATTTTATTTGTGTTGGTTCATTTTGACTGATCTGATCCTTTGCCTGGTTCTGTTCACACTGATGATTCTGATTTTCTTCTGTTTCTCATTATGATCTGATAGTGTATATTACTGATCTGAATCCTGTTCCTCTTCTGATTATGCTCTGACTAATCACATTGGTCTCAACTGCTAGTCCTGATTCTCAAATTTTAAATCCTATTTAGTCTAAACTGGTGATTCTTATTATAATCTGATTCTGATCTAAATTTGATTATATTCTGAGTGGTCTAAACTGTGGAATATGATTTTAATCTCATTCTGATCTGATTCTAATCTGATTGATCTGCACTATTGAATTTTAATCTGAATTAGATTCTAATCTGGTTGTGATCTAAATTAGATTCTAATCTAATTGGTCTAACCTGCTGATTATAATTTTAATCTGATTCTGATCAGAATAAGATTTTAATCTGATTTTTAATCTGCTGATTCTGTCCCTGTTAAGTCTGATGCTAATGTTTTAAAATGCTGATTAAAAAAATTCTAATCTGATTGATCTATAATGCTGATTTTGATTCTAATTTGGCTCTGCTTCTTGTCTGATTGGTCTATAATCCTGATCCCTTTTCTGTTATGTCTCAGATTTGGATTTGAATCTGATCTGGTTGGTCTGTGCGGATTCTCATCTGACTCTGATCCCGATCTAAATGGTGCTTACTTCTGATTTTGATTCTAATCTGATTCTGATCCGGTCAGATTGCTCTGTACCGCACTTTTCCTTCCCCTGTTTTTGGTTCTGATCTGATTTTGGTCCTACTGTAGAAGAACAGCAGGGTTTAGATCAGCAGTTGAGACTAATCAGACATATTTTACTGCACGTAAAACAGAGCAACAGTAAAAGAGTGCCCACGCTGCCCAGAGTGAATTTATTACTGCTGAGTGATTCACTCCTAAAAAAACACCCTCACCACTCGCCCACTCCCTCACCATTACAGGGTTTTTATTGATTTATTTTTTTAAATCCGTGTGCTTTTAATTACTAACAGCGTTGAGGCCCAGAAGATGAAATGGTTTCAGCCTTTACTGCATGTTACAGGTCATGCTGTTGTTTCACAATCATTTATTCAACTGGAATGAAAGGAAATTTTATGTATCATATACACTTTTGAATATATGCTGATATATTGAAATTAAAGTATTAAACTTTAGGCCACACCTCCTGTCTGCATCTGATGGTAATCAGGAGTGTCCTGAACATCGCTAACGTATGCAACGCTTTACTTTTTAGCAATTCTGTCAATTCCTTTAACTCTTTTAATTATTTTATTTTTTTAAGACCATGCCCCGAGAGGTGATGACTGGTCCCGTGGATGATTGTCTGGGGTCAGAGGTCATGTCCCCGACCCCTGCGCCTTCCAGCCAGGACCTGCAAGTGAAAATGCACGCTGGGAAACCTGGGAAAGGTGAGAACGGATACACAAAAATTACACACACAAACACACACACACACACACACACACACACACACACACACACACCTCCCGTTAAAGGCAGGAGAGGAGAAGAGACTGTGTGAAAGTGGCAGGAAGGCGAAACACGAAAGAACACGCGAGGAGCTCCAGGAATGTCTCGCATGCTTTTCTCATGAGCCTGAGAAATCCGAAATAAGTCTGAATTTGGTCTCCGTCGCGAGCGAGTCAGGATTTAAACAAGGTTTTTATCGCCGTCATCAAGATAAAGAGCCAAAGCAAATAAATCAGCCTGATTGCTGTTCTCTGACTCGTGTGAGAATCTGTATTTATTGTGTGTGTAATGTTGTTCACAAACCTTTATTCAGAAAGGTTACATTCAGTCTCGTGTTCGCTGACTCCGAATCAGATAGAAGTTGACTCTTTTTTGATGTGTCGACTCTTTGAGTTGGTTCGTTTCCTCACTGCATGTAATTATGAATCAAATGTGAGAAGCAGTAGATCAGTAGAGGATGCACTAAAGGGGTCGTGACCTTAAGTTGATCATATCACATCAAACCCAGAACATAATTGGTTCACTTCTTCCAGAACGATTCAGAGTCGCATCAACTTCTTAGTGCAGGTGATTTGTGCTAGATTTCAGCAAAACATCTAAAGGGAGATTCACGCTAAAATCTCGATATCGGCGCTGACCAGAACATGATTTTATTATTTATTTATTATTATTTATTTTTTTAATTATTTAGTAAAAACATATTTGTTTGTAGCTCATTTGTAGTTTATTTATAGCTTTTGTTATTGATCGTTGTCATTGGCAGTGTTGCCAGATTTGTCAAGATTCAAAAAATACAAAGATCACACAAGTAACGTGTGACGTGAGGTGACTGGTGTAAAGTGAGATGATCGTTGTGACGTGAGGTGATCAATGTGACGTGAGGTGATCGGTGTGACGTGAGGTGATCAATGTGACGTGAGGTGATCGGTGTGCTGTGAGGTGATCGGTGTGACGTGAGGTGATCAATATTGAGGTAATCAATATGACGTGAGGTAATCAATGTGACATGAGGTGGTCAATGTGACGTAAGTTGATTGTGTGACGTGAGCTGATCAATGTGACGTGAGGTAATCGTGTGACGTGAGGTGATCAATGTGACGTGAGCTGACCAATGTGACGTGAGGTAATCGTGTGACGTGAGGTGATCAATGTGACGTGAGATGATCGGTGTGACGTGAGGTGTTCAATGTGACGTGAGCTGATCAATATGACTTGAGGGGATCGCTGTGACATGAGGTGATCGTGTGACGTGAGGTGATCAGTGTGACGTGAGGTGATCAACGTGACATGAAGTGATCAGTGTGCTGTGAGGTGATCAATGTGACGTGAGGTGATCGGTGTGACGTGAGATGATTGGTGTGACGTTAGGTGATCAATATTGAGGTAATCAATGTGACGTGAGGTGATCAATGTGACGTGAGGTGATCGTGTGACGTGAGGTGATCGGTGTGACGTGAGGTGATCAATGTGATGTGAGGTGATCGGTGTGACGTGAGGTGATCAATGTGATGTGAGGTGTTCAATGTTATGTGAGGTGATCAATGTGACTTGAGGGGATCGCTGTGACGTGAGGTGATCAATGTGACGTGAGGTGATCAATGTGACGTGAGATGATCGGTGTGATGTGAGATGATCAATGTGATGTGAGATGATCGTGTAACGTGTGGTGATAAATGTGATGTGAGGTGATCAATGTGATGTGAGGTGATCGGTGTGACGTTAGGTGATCGGTGTGACGTGAGGTGATCGGTGTGACGTGAGGTTTTCAATGTGACGTGAGCTGATCGTGTGACTTAAGGGGATCGCTGTGACGTGAGGTGATTGGTGTGACGTGAGGTGATCAATGTGACGTGAGGTGATCGTGTGCTGTGAGGTGATCAATGTGACTTGAGCTGATCGGTGTGACGTGAGCTGATCAATGGGACGTTGAGGTGATCGGTGTGACTTGAGGTGATCGGTGTGACGTGAGGTGATCGGTATGACGTGAGGTGATCAATGAGACGTGAGGTGATCAATGTGACGTGAGGTGATCGTGTGACATGAGCTGATCAATGTGACGTGAGGTGATCGTGTGACATGAGCTGATCAATGTGATGTGTGGTGTTCAATGTGATGTGAGGTGATCAATGTGACTTGAGGGGATTGCTGTGACGTGAGGTGATCGTGTGACGTGAGGTGATCAATGTGATGTGAGGTGTTCAATGTGATGTGAGGTGATCAATGTGATGTGAGGTGATCAATGTGACTTGAGGGGATCGCTGTGACGTGAGGTGATCGTGTGACGTGAGGTGATCAATGTGACGTGAGATGATCGGTGTGACGTGAGGTGATCAATGTGATTTGAGGTGATCGGTGTGACGTGAGGTGATCGGTGTGACGTGAGGTGATCAATATGATGTGAGGTGATCGGTGTGACGTGAGGTGACCGGTGCG
>JAQMYJ010000002.1:31857057-31868566 GCA_030014305.1 Clarias laeviceps | reverse complement strand
GTGAGAGAAGAGGATGCAGAGGACAGGGTTAGATGGAGGCAGATGATTCGCTGTGGCGACACCTGAAAGGGAACAGATGAAAGACAAAGAAGAAGAAGTGTTTTGCTGGTAAGGGAAAATAATCAACAGCACGTTAGAACGATGACGCAGAGTTAGTGTTCCTGCCATGAAGCCGTTCTGACCAATCATGATCCAGCATCGCTTTTTTTTATCCTCAGGGCGGTGTGTGGCGTCGCGAGCGTTCAGCCGGTGGTAAATGTTCTCGCCCCGATTCCCCAGCCCTCGCCTGCCCATTTGCCCCCTCCGTCCATCCTGCCCCTCCACACGAGCCCCGCCGCACCCGCCGTAGGAGAGACCACCTCGCCTCAGCAGCAAACGCCACAACACCAACAACACCAACACCAGCCACACCCACCAGCCACACCCGAGCAGAACGGTATCCTGGACTGGCTGCGTAAGCTCCGCCTCCACAAATACTACCCCGTCTTCAAGCAGCTGACCATGGAGGAGGTAAAGTGTGAAAACTGCAACTCCAGGGTGGATGATGATCCTCCTGGTCTAAATCTTCCTCTGGGTTTCTGTAAAGCTGCTTCGTTAAGCTACAGTTACTAACTCAGAACTCCATTTCCCACAGTTCCTTGCTCTGACCGAAGAGGACCTGAATAAGTACGACCTCACTCAGGGAGCCAAGAAGAAGCTGAAGACCCAGCTGGAGCTGCAGAAGTGAGTCTCTCACACACACACACACACACAGTTTGTGATCGTTAGACTCAGACGGGGGCGTGGCCTACCTCTCAAAGGCGGAGCTCTCCATTACAAGCTACAGTAGAGTTACTGTATAGATTATTCGGTGTGTATGATGCTAACACGCTAGCTGTGTGTGTAAATTCACTACATAAAAAAAATTATAAACTACCAACAGACAACTATTATTTTTTTAAATAAAACTATGCTAATTATGAACTTAAGTGATCAGATTAATAATATAATCCGTGTTTGTTGATACTTTGCACATACTTATGAAATCACACGTGTCATGTGTGTGAGCCAATAGAAAAGGAGGGGGCGGGGCTGTGGTCTGTTCAATCGAAGGAGCAGATTGTTATTTAACAGAATCACAGTGTAATGTTTTATCATCTTTGAAACAAAAAACTAACCTGATATTGTCTGATCTCGTATTGTATCACCGTGTCTCGTATCTCACCGTCTCATCCTGTACCGTCTTATCTCATCTCGTATTAAATCAAATTCAAATCTTGTTTGTCACTTACACGGTGAAGTGCTGATACGACCGGCCATGACCTAAATTAATGAATAAAATAAATGAATAAAATATTAATTAATTTGTATTTTATACAAATATAGAAAACTTTGGCTGTAAAATGTCCATTCTGTACAAATAATAAAATTAAATAGAATTGAAATAGAAGTGAATTCCAGATGTGAGGATAAGTGAAACCTCAGTGCAGTTAGACTTCGTTTGTGTGATTTTGTGGATAAATACGACTGAGAGAAGGACAGAGAGAGAGATTTCCTCTGATACTATAATAAATATTATAATAGACGTCTCCTTTTTATTTGTCACACACACACAGTCATACACAGGACCAGATGCAGCGAGATGTTTAAACCACCTCCCGAAAAAACTAAACAAAACAAGATTATCAATAAGAAATAAATTATGGAATAAAAAAGAATAAAATATAGAAAAACTTTAGCTATAGAACAATATAGCTATAGAAGATAAGAATAAAATATAAAAGATATAAAAACAACTTAGTTGTACAAATCTAGAGAATATAGGAACTGTTGTGGAGTTTGACATAGAATTTAAATTGAAAAGTCCGGAGTGTGCAAATGTGCATGAATGTGTGGATACAAAGGCCATAATTTGTCCATAACTTGTCTAAACCCGTGTCTCGTCTCATAGTGTCTCGTCTCGTCTCATAGTGTCTCGTCTCATCTCATAGTGTCTCGTCTCGTCTCATAGTGTCTCGTCTCGTCTCATAGTGTCTCGTCTCGTCTCATAGTGTCTCGTCTCGTCTCATAGTGGGTTCTCATAGTTATTTTTCTTGGGATTAAATGCGTTTACCATCTGATCTTCTTCTGTGTTATAAGTTTTTGTTTTATTAAATTAAATTTAAATTTCCAGGTGATATTAGACAAGAATTTATGGTTTAGATAAACTTTAGGTTTTTATTTTAGGGGGAAAAATGGGAAAGTTTGGCTCAGGGTGAGAAAAGGCTTAAATATATTTATAATACACATTAGTCTTTCATTCACTATCATATAGACACACACACACACACACACACACACACACGCCCAGCTCAGGCTGCAGCATGACGTAGATGTCACAGTGGCGAACCTCACTGTTTTAGATAAACTGCTGTCTGTACTGATTGCTAACGCTAAGGAAGTGTGTGTGTGTGTGTGTGTGTGTGTGTGTGTGTGTGTGTGTGTGTGTTATCTCTGACGCTGGGTTAGACTGATCTTAGATTAATTCTAAAGTAAAACTAATAGAACATACACACACTCTCACACACACACACACACACACACACACACACTCTCTCTCTCACACACACACACACACACACACACAAAGTGGTTTAATCTTGTTTCCGATACGGTGTGATAAGTGTGTTTACTGGAGAAAAAATATACACAAGGACAATGATACTTAAGGCTCACACACACACACACACACACACACACACACACACACACACACACACATGAACAGTGGAAAGATTGATTCAGTTCACTGAGTCACTTCATTAAATGAATCAATGGTCTGATTCAATTCGATTCGATTCATCTGATCTGATTTGGTTTATTCGTGCAGCGTTTTGGTCCAGTAGAGATTTAGATGTGGGGAAGCAAGAACACAAAATACTTAGATATAAATAATAACTTGTTTTTCTCACACACACACACACACACACACACACACACACTACTCCTGACTTTGAAGGTGACTACAGACGGAGAATAATCACCACTAGGGTTTCAGTTTCACTAAAATCAGTTGCAAAGTTGATTAGTTTCCTGTAACAGCTCTTTTAGATCAAGTGCTTTATTTAACTTATTGATCCTGACAGCTTTATAACGGTGTCTCACTGCAGGGGTTCATCAGATCGATTCATTCTGAATCAGTGAATCGTTAACTAACAATGTTCCTTAAACATATGAACCTCACCTTCTACAGACACAGCGCCGTCTCTCTGGTCCATTTACAAAGCGAACAAACGAACCGGGAGCCGTTCAAACGTTCAAAACCTGATTCTGTCAGTGGAAGCCAAGTGAAGCGAGTTTACATTTTACTGTGGAGTTTTTTTGCATTTTGTGTAAGACTTAGTGAAGACGCAGCACCACGTGTTGGAGCCGCTTTCAGTTGGGTTTTAAAGGTCCATTTATTTCATATTTTACTTCATTTTCATGTCTTTTCTATTTTCTTTTACAAAATTATGATTATAGTGTTGGTAATATTTTTGGGTGGCTGGAACAGATTATCTGCCTTTACATGATTTCCTCTGGGACCATGTGATTCACAATACGACATGTTAACTTAATGTCACATACCGAGGTTCCGCTGTACAATACGATACCAACCGCTTCCATATGATACACAGTGCTCGTGTAGTATTGTCTTCTTTTGTGCGACTATAAATTCTTCTTCCTTTGAACTTTATGAGTAGTTAGTGCAATATCGCCACCTACTGGACTGGAGATGTCCAGTATTAGATGATAAAGATTTTGGCTGTGATATTTAAACAATAACAAAAACACGTTGCACATCGTTTCCATGTTTATTAGAGACTTTTACTAGTTTTTGATACTTCAGAGATAAAGCAGCTCGAGACAAAAAATAAATAAATAAATAAAATACATACAATAAACATTAGTGCTGCTGAATCGAATTGAAGCGATTCATATACAGTCGACCTGTGATTCACCTGTGAGTCGTTACAAACAGCGAGATCACAACCAGTGCAAATAAACCACTCGTTCATTTATTACTAAATCTGTTGAAACATCTGGGCAAATTTTGCCAAATTTTGATTGACATGTAATTTAGGTGTTTCTACTCGACCAAAGACACGAGCGTCCAGAGAAAAGTCGTATTTATCTGATTTGTCTCTTAATTTGATAAACATGTAAAGACACTTTAAAAGAATTCTCTTCTGCAGAGACTGATGAGGAACGACACACACACACACACACACACACACACACACACACACAGACATACACTGACATCTAGTGGTCAGCAGTGGAGAAATGAGAATGTATTATTTTTGTCAAACCTTCATATTTCTTCGTACACACATCTTTATTCTAAAAAAAATGTGAGTGAATGTGTAGCTACGATGATGATGATGATGATGATGATGATAACATGCTGCTTAGTTCATGTGCACTTAGACTACAGGAGGAAAAAAAAGACAAACTGGGGCGCAAATAATAAATAATGTAATAAGCTGGTAGGGTTTATTTATTTATTTTATTTATTTATGTTCCCAGCCTCATTATCGCTGACGGATTCTGAACAAAGTTGTCACTTATTGGTTGGAGGATTTCATATCGCGTCCAGGTTTCATTTTGCATCGTCTCGTCTCGTCTCGTATCATAGAGTAGTCTTCTTGTATCATCTTGGATCTTATGATATTGTCTCGTTTCATCTCATATTGTCTCATGTCATATTGTCTCGTCTTGTCTCTCATCATCTTGTAATATCTCGTCTTACAGTATTGTCTCGTATTGTATCGTCTCAAATCTTCACACTCTCGTCTCGTTTTGTAACATCTCGTAACATTGTCTCACATCATCTAGTCTCATTTTGGTTCGTAGCGTCTCGTATATCATCGTCTAGTCATGTCTCGTCTCGTATATCGTTTAGTTTTGCCTAGAAACGTATCGCAATGCGGCATCAAAGGCCGAGCGTCTGCTTCACAAAACTGCATCGTATCATATTATATAGTCTGAAGTGTAAACTCATAAAGCTTTGATCGTCGTTCGGCGATCGTTTCTATATTTCAGTAATAGATGTTGGTTGATGTGTTTTACTCTCCGACTCTCACATCGTTACAATAATCTCCGTCTCGTCCTTTCCAGGGAGAAGCTGGAGAAGAGATACACCATGTCTCAGTTCCCCGTGTCCTGTGGGGGGGTAGCGAGAGTGACGCCGTCATCTTATAACGGTCCGATAACACACACACACTCCAGCGGCACTAGTAACGCAGGTATACACACACACACACACACACACACACACACACACACACACAATTACTACCAAATTAAAGTTAAAGTTTGTTGTGTGTGTGTGTGTGTGTGTGTGTGTTCAGAGCTGCGTGTGGAGGTGGACACCGGTTCTCTGTCCTCTCTCAGGGACAGCAGCTCATCATCAGGTTACTCCAGTTCTCCATCCAGTCCCATGATTCCTCTGAAGGAGCCTCTCAGACGTATGAGACTGACTCTCACACACACACACACACACACACACACACACACACATTTGTATAGCACCTTTCTAATATTATTAGATTACAGACTATTTTGTTTGACACTAAATATTTTTAAAAACTTTTTTTTAATATTAATATTTAATATTTTTTTATATTTAACTCTCACTTTTCTGTTTAAATAAGTTTTAATAAAATTGACTTTTTGGCCTATTTTTATTAATACATTTTACATTCCTGATCAATTTTAATGGCACATTTAATTAAACTAACTTATTAACTTTAATTAACAAAACCTCCCTTGTAATTAACGGTCTAATTCATTTAAACTTTTTCCAGATTCAGTTTTAATTGTATTTTACCCTTTTTTTCAAAATTTTTTAAAAGTCATTAAAAATTATTTTAACTATTCTTCAAGATTGTCTACATAATATATATTTTTTACACTTTTGGTGTGTGTGTGTGTGTGTGTGTGTGTAGGTGGCGATGTGGAGTGTGTGGAGAAGGAGCGCGTGTGTTTCCTGCTCAGCACCGCAGGTTCCGGTCCGAATCGGCCCACGGCTCAGGTCCTCCCGGTGCAGAACGACCCCTCCGTCTGTGCGTCTCACCCCAGCGTCGCCCTCCCCTCCATTCCACTGCTGGCCCCGGGACGAGGACTCGGCTCCATCTCCCGCAAGCCCCGCCCACACCTACTCTGCACTACGATGGGGGTGGAAGCTCCTCCCCCAGGGCATCAGGAGTTGGATGCGTGCACGGCGATCACAGCGACCTCGAACACGCTTCATCACGTCTCGCATCCGACGCTACACTTCCAGGTGTCAGCCACGCCCAGCCACGCCCGATTGACTCAGTACGCGAGCCCGGCCTCGTCCTCTTCCTCATCCTCTTTCTCTTCTTCATCGTCCTCCTTTTCCTTTTCCTCGTCCTCCAAACCCGCCTTCTCGCCCATCAGCGCTGTTCCCATGGCAGCTGTTTCCGGAAACACCTACAGTGCCAACAATGCGTCTGTAGTAGCCCCGCCCACCACCAGTCCCGTCACCACGGAAACAGCGTGCTATGGCTCAGGCCAGTCCAACGGCACGACGGCGTGCGTGTGCAGCTCGTGCGGATGCAGCGGAAAGTGCGGATCGTTCTACTTCCCGCACCCGTTCGCCGGTACGTCCCTGTTCACCTTCGGCCCTCTGCTCCACTTTAGCCCGCTCCTTGCAGGAAGTGGCTCCGCCTCCCCATTCTCGTACCCCATTGTGGCCCCGCCCCTTTACAACAGCACCCTGTCGCACGAGTCGCAGCAGAACCTCGTCCTTCCCCCCATGCAGGGTTTTCTAGGGGGCGGGGCTAACATCTACCAGCCCTATGGGATGATGGCAAACGCGAGTGGGGGACAAAAAAAGGCGGGAAACATTTCCTGCTACAACTGCGGGCTGAGCGGCCACCGGGCGCACGACTGCAAACAGCCGCCCATGGATTCGGCTCAGCAAGGTAACGCGGAATTCGTAAGAAAATGTAAACTTTCCAAAAAAATTATTTACAAAGAAATGCATTTAAAAATTTTTA
This sequence comes from Clarias laeviceps, assembly GCA_030014305.1. Lineage (NCBI taxonomy): Eukaryota > Metazoa > Chordata > Actinopteri > Siluriformes > Clariidae > Clarias > Clarias laeviceps. Next base: position 31,861,544 of record JAQMYJ010000002.1, on the reverse strand, counting down.
TAAAATGTATATATCTTTTTATTTAAGCAGTAACAAAAGTATTATTCTTATTTTTATTATAGCAATTATCTTACATTTTTATTTATTTTTTAAACAGGTATGTTTCGTCTCAAATACTCTCCTCAGTCGGACAGCCAGGATTCTGGTGACTAGCCGTTAATTACAGCATGTGTGAGGTGCGTGTGTGTGTGTGTGTGTGTGTGTATGTATGTATGTATGTGTGTGTGTGTGCTGGGTTTAAAGCACTTCAGTCTCCGATTCTTCATGGAAACCTTTTGAGACTCTCACGGCCTTTCGCTTGGAGAGAAACTTTCTACCAGCCGAGCCGGACATCAGGGATGATTTCAACACCAAAAACACTCTTGAGAAACGTCGCGGTGAAATAAAACGGCCGTCAGGTCCGTAATCGTCTCCTCCCTCAGGTCCTCCGGCGTCCCCGTCCTGATGTGTCTCAGCGTTATGCACTACAGTGTGAAGTCTCGCACTCCTGTCGGACCTGGTGGAACGAAACACTGCCAAATTTGACTCGAGCGCAGGACCGGACACGGACTCCTGTTGCTCTGTTTAAAGTTTTTTTTTTTTTTCAATTTTGTAACAAGACAATTTGGCGTTGAGTCTATTTACAGTGTCTTATTTTGGATGTTGGAATTATTATAATTTTTTTATACATCATGTTATATTTTTCTCACTTACAAAACCTACAGTGTTTACCATGGTGTTTAAATCCATGCCTACTTTAAAAATACTGTATACTATTTTAACAAATTTACGGTTTCTGTAGCAGCAGCAGCGACGTGCCAATAATCAGTTCTGTGATAAACACGCACAAACCCATAAAAATCCCATTTCAGCCCATTCTGCCGACTAAAGTGTTATTTCGGACATTTCCCAGAATTCTGTGAGTAACCAGCAAAGTAAAAACCCCACACTCTGAGCTAAATCGATGTTGAAGATCGTGATAAAGTCGTGCGAAGATCGCGGAATTAAAGGTCAATAATTTATTAGTTTATTTTGGTTTATCTCCAGATGTACATATGCATGAATATTTTTTTCAATATTTTGAAACTTTTTTTATTACTATTATTTCCAAGAGACATTTTAAACGAATTTAGGTTTACGGACCTAAATAATTAGCACCTTAGCTAATTTTAGCGAGCCATCCATGGCAGTTCTACATTAAAACATTGACAAGTTTTTTTTATTTAAAGTGTTTTCATTTCATTAGCCAACAAGAGACGGTCCTGGACACGTCCTCAGCCAAGTAAACACAGACATGGCTAAAATTCCTTCGCTAGTTCAACAAAGACTTCACTACATTTACTAGTTAATTTCACAAGGACTTCGGCTACATTATGTTAGCCCTCCCAGTTTAATAGGAAACTAGCTAAAGTTAAAAGGAAAAAACAGCATCACTAAATTTCTGCAGTGAATTAGTGATGTTTGTGCTACTGCTTGCTTTTATTTATGATTAAATCAGGACATCTTTTAGCTAGGTATAAAAAACTTGGCTAAATTATCTAAGGGAAAATGTCACTAAAAACATATAAGAAAATAAGCAAAAACTAGCTAAAATAGCTACAGAGGATTTCCAAATTTCCAATTTGCTTGAGCTTGTTAAGACTTCGCTAAATCATCTAATGACTCAAATAATTGAGCAATGATTTTGCTTAAGGTGATTATCATACAGAGTGAGAGATTTGCTAGAAGTCCTTTAATATAAAAGTTTGCAGTTGCATGTACTTCTTTTACTAAAATAAAAGCAGTAGCTACTTTTTTTTCCATTAAAATTTCCATTTGTACTGAAGAATTTAGGTAATTCAGAAGGTGTTCAGCAGAATTTCTTTCATAATGGAGTTGGGCTTTGGCAAAATTTTCTTGAATAATTTAGCGACAAATATGCTCTTTCCATGGCCAATATTGCAGTGAATATTTCTGAATTTATTTATTTTACTAATTTAACTAATAAGGAATTTCATTAAAATTTCTGATAATGAAGTAAATGTTCTGCTAAATTTTAGAATTTGGTGAATTGTAGCAAGAAATATGGTCTATTTTCATAGCCAATCTAAAAATTTCCTAAAACTTTGAAATGCAAAATTATTTAAATTTAGCAATACATTTTAATAAATTCCCTTAGCTAATATAGCAAGGATTTTGCTAAATCTTGTAATACTAAACATAATAAAGTTTCCAATTTCGCAAGTACTTTTTATAAATTTCGTTAGCTAATCTGGGGCAGAATTTTTTGATAATTTTGTGAACAATATTATTACATGATAAATTGTTCTAAATTTCCTTAGCTAATTTAGCAGTGTCTTTTTTTCACTAGACATTATTTAGGTAATGTAATAAAGACTGTGATAACTTTCCAGTTAATTCAGCAAAGTATTTGACCAGAAGTGTCATACTGTAAGGATTTCCCTAAATATCCTCAGTTCATTTAACAAGGGTTTTCGTGAAATTTAATTAGCTAATGTAGCTAGGATTTTGCTAAATTTCCTTAGCTAATTAGTTAAGAGTTCATTAAATTGCTTTAATAAAAAGTTTAGGTTAATGTAGTTTAAAACTCCAAAATGTAGTTCTTTCAGTGATTATTTTTGCTATCAATACACTTCCTGGTCTTGAGAGGAAACATGGAAATTCAGGTGTTCATTTCAGCCAAACGCTTTTCTGCTTTATTTCATCTGCTTCATGTTGCCTTTGTAACAGGTTTTACATGAGCCTTTTTTTTTTCTAAACAAAAATGTCACTTTTTTCTGGTAAAATTTTTATATTTAATGTTTGATGCTGAATTCTGAGGATTGTTTGTATTCAGAGTTATTTTGTATACCGTTATCAATTTGAGACATTTCAGAAATAAACTTGTTTTCAGACTTACCTGTGTTGATGAAAAATTTCTGACCTGTAAGTAAAATTACGTTTTAGTGTTTTGCGCCCACACTGAAACACCGAGCTAGAATGCAAGTTTTTCATAATATTCATTCATTTACTTTACACACTTAATTCCTTCCTAGAATTCAACAGCGTACATATTTTTAAATCTTTGTTGTATGTCATCAACATCACACCGTCTTCCAAAGAAATGTCTTTTATTTTGTTTTTTTTCCTTTTTTTTTATTTTGATCCTTACACAGTATAGCATATGAACAATTTTTTACAAGGAAACATTTCTTTAAATAAAAACATTCAGGCTAAATGCGAAGGATAAAAGGCATCTAAAGTGTCGTACAGTTATGCATACACAGCGATGTACACACGCAGGATGCGTTCATAAAGGCGTAAATAAAGCTCTAATAAAACTCTAAAAAGCGTACGGTGGAAGAACAGCGGCGAAGTTGGCTGTGTCCCGAACACAAACCAGCTCCCTTTCATTTCTCTGCTTCTGCCCTTCTTGTTTTTTCCCAGTTAAACACTTCACATGATTGTTTATTTTCCCCCAGAATCAGCACTACAACGCTCTGAATTACAATCATACACAGTCTAAGAATGTAGCTTGGCCTTTTGTATTATTATTTCTAATCATCTGAGCGCCCACGAAAAGAAAAGAAAGTAAAAATGCAAAGACGGACAGAACTGTAGGAACTTTTAACCCTTCGGATCGTTCAGATCACAGGTTTGGTTCATCAGCAACATCAGTATGGATAGCATTTCTAGCACTTCAGCGTAGGCCGTCTCACTTAGAATTTATTACTGTAAATTAAAAAAAAAAAAAAAAAACTCTGATATGATCCTAGGGTTCTGTTCTATGTTATCGTGGACAATACGAGGACAACTGCTGGCTGATCAGTGATACAATATTTACAAAAAAAAAATTTGTGTTTTTCATTTAAAAATATATATATATAAATCAAAGGGTTTAAAAAAAAAATAGTTAAAACCAAAAATATTCAGAAGGTGATAATCATGTGATATTATATCGGTACCAAATTTCTGGCCGTAACCACGGCGACGAGGTTTTGTGAAAATAATGTGATCCTGTATAACGACGACGGAATAAATTGCTAAATTTACCTCACGTCGTAAAAGAGACAAGTGTTTGTTTACTCTGCGATAAAATTTTGCTACAGAAAATTTTTGTAAAATGTTTTGTGATCACTTCAAATAAGAAAAAGTCCCTTTATAATACAATCCGTTTGCTTTGTTTGCGTATTTATAAAATGAACAATTTTAATTTTTCAGTCTGAAGCTGAGACCTTTAACTACAATTTCCTTTTGGCTCCACCCCTTATTGTCTCAGTTATCTAGCTGGCCCCGCCCATTAAAGTATTACAATAATTGACTTTTTAGCCAAAAATCTAAAGTTATACAACAAAATGTGTATTGAATTATTGTACTGAATTATTTAGGCAGAAAAATGCCAGGAACACGACTTGGATCAAATCTGTTATCAGTCAGCATTTATCGGTGTGATATGATATTTCTGTATTGGATTAACACACACTCCTGATCGTAACATCTTTACATAGCTAGCTGTGTGTGTGTGTGTG
>JAQMYJ010000002.1:31782410-31794631 GCA_030014305.1 Clarias laeviceps | reverse complement strand
AGAAATACGCTGTATTTTAGCTCAGTTTCCCGACACACACACAGTGTTAGGAAGCACAAACCAAATAGAGAGAGGGGGGAGAGGGAGAGGAAGAAAGAGAGAGAGGGAGAGAGAGGGGGGGAGAGGGAGAGAGGGGGGGAGGGAGAGAGGGGGGGAGGGGGGGCGCTCCAAATTCAGACATATTACATTAACCGGATTTCTTTATTCACTCGTCGTCGTTCATGGTCACAGCATGCCATTTGCAAATTACAACTTATATAATTCTGCCGAGCCGGTCTCGCCGTACTCGGGTCAGGATAATTGGGTACAGAGCCATTACCATACTCTCAAGGCCAAGTACAGACTTCCTTCTCCGCTCTGCCCTTCCTTTCCTCCTTCTTTTTTCTTTCATCATTCTTCTTTTTTTCAATTTCCAAGCACTCAAAACCCATATTGAAGAAAAGAGCTCTAAATGAATTTTGGACAAAAATGAGACTTTAGCTGATGTCGTATAGCTTTTGATGATCTTCATCAGAATTACTGAGGCACTATTTCAGCTCCACTCTAAAGCTTTAACCCTTGAGTCTCTCTCTCTCTCTCTCTCTCCCTCTCTCTCTCTCTAGCTCTCTCTCCCTCTCTCTCTCTCTCTCTCCCTCTCTCTCTCTCTCTCTCTCCCTCTCTCTCTCTCTCTCCCTCTCTTTCTCTCTCTCTCTCTCTCTCTCTCCCTCCTCTCTACACTTCATATTTGTCCTCTCAGGGACCACAAAGAAAATGGATTGGAGTGAGAAGAAATATATAATGCATTAGAGTGCTGTTTAAATCCTGACCCTCAATCAATTAATCAATAAGTTAATTAATCAATTAATCAATTATTTAACAAGCTAATACATTTATTTTTTGCATTAAAAGTAAAACTTCTCACTGTGCCTTTCATTAGCTTGTTAAATAATTGATTAATTGATTTATTAATCTACAACTCACACTGTGTTTGTATTCAATGCGTCGTGCAAAAATGAAACAAAACCTAATCGAATTAAATACATGACAGTAACAAACGAAAGCTTTGAAATCTCATCATTATATCTTATTATAACAGTTTGTAATACCAAAATTCTTATACACATGAATCCCATTTACACCTCAGACTCTTTCTTTATTGTAGAAAAGCTTAGAGAGACTTTGATAGACTTTTACACGTGACCTTGTACACTGTACGTGTGAGATGTGCTGATGACTGCAGAGACGCTCATGAGAAATAATGAACGATATCTGCAGACACTTCCACATGAAAGGTGATTCCAGCTTCTTTACTGGCTGCGTTTCCCTAATTTGAGCAGATCGACCTCACACACTCGACACACACACGTGTACGGATTTGCTCGAACATTTAAAGGTCAAATTACTGTGAGTGAGCAGGTGAGTTAGAGTAAAGTCTCGAGTAACACAGCAGCTCGAGAGAATGTTTCAAGTTTATTTATCACAAAATGTCAGTGTCGCTGAAATGCTCGGAACGAGGCTCAGGATCTCTACAGCTGGGGATATAAAAATATTTACACCAAATGTGTATACAGTATAGAGGGGCCCAAAAAAATGTGTACGTATACAGTACGCCTCTCTTCTGACGGTCACATGACAGCATCAGTGATGGAGCGACTCTGACGTCTTTAGAGGAAACATAATGCTACACAGTTACACGAGTGTTAAAGTGTGTAGACAATTTTTTGGACTCCTCTGTATATTGTGTCAAAAGTCTGGTCTTGCTTTCCTGGGAAGGTCAGAGCAAGTTTCATCAATGCACTCGACAATACTGTTCTTGTAAGAACTGTTCCAGAACAGCTGACCTTCATGTCCTGACTGTTGTTGTTACGTAATTATCTAATGCCATGCCGTATGTGTTATTTAATAGATTTGAAACATTGATTATATCACAGTAAACTGGTGACAGGATCATTGGGCATCCAAGACTCACCCACGCCGGCACTGACCAAAGGCCAGTCTGTCCGGTCTGAGCCCACAGAAAAGCCGAAAGAACACAAAAGTCACTGCTCAGTCCACCACACGCCGATCGAGGACGCGTCGGACAGACAAGTCTCCTCCCCACAGCCCATAACGCCCAGGCGCCAGACGCCACAGCATCAAAACACAAGCCTGGGAACACAAGCTTGGAGCCCTTAAAGCTCAGAGCCATTAGCATGTTGCTCTGTTTTTTTAAATAAACATATACAGGGTTCAGGATTGTGCAGTGTAGAGTCACATCATTTTTTCAGCACAAAATAGGCAAAATGATGAACTGAATTTTAGTTTGTTTTAACCAACTTCCCCAAACCCCCCAAAAAAAGGATTGCATCTGCAAAGAAACAGCACAGTTACTGTACACATCATCACATGTTTTATGGATGTTTTCAGTCATTTCTAGGGCTAAATAATAATAATAATAATAATAATAATAATATACTTATTTTGAGAGTTCTAAAATTTGTGCAGTAGTGGTAAAATTTACATTTTATAAAAGTTCAGTTTCATCTGACATACCCGAAAACCCCAACACACAGAAGCCTCCCTGTTAACACACACCAACAAGGATATATATATATATATATATATATATATATATATATATATACAGTATAAATATAGAATATTTATTTATTTATTTTTAATTCTTTTTAAATCTAAGGTTTGTTTTCTAAACAGTTGGATGATTGAGCTGGTAAAATGTTCCCATATACACTAGTAATATAATCATGTGTCAGTTGTGAATAAATTGACTTTATTTCATTTCAGTAAGTTCATTTCACTCAGGTTTGTGCTGTTTTGGTTTCTTTATTATTATTATTATTATTGTTATCTTAAAAAGTGTAATTTTTGCACTGTAATTGAGTCTAAATGCCAGAATCCAGAGCATTCTAGTGAAGAGAACTCCATCATCATCATCATCATCATCTCACCAATCAGATCATAAATTTCCTCTTCAGTCATGTTTATGATTTGATATAGCGCTTAAACCTTCACACCACTTTACAAACGCATGACTTACATACAATTATCATTATTCATTTAAAATCTTCACAGACGTCATGCAGGTGGACGTACTGTACTGTAGCAAATCAGCAGCGAGTCATTTGTGAGCCGAGAGAGTCGACTCTTAATGGTGAATCAAATGATTTGACTCTCTGAACGATACGCTGGAATTTACATCACAAGCAAAACAGATCATGACTCACTTTTCGAATTTAAAACAAACGTCCAGATTTGAAATATTTATTATATTGTGTGCATTTTTTAAAATATATAAAAAAAATCTGTCAAATTAAACCATGGCTTAATTAAAATATTTGAAATATATATATTTTTTGTTTTCCAAAAACTAAGAATTAATGCAGGTTTAAAACTTAAATAAAATGCAGATTTTATCTTGCCGGCACGGTGGTGTAGTGGTCAGCACTGTCGCCTCGCACCTCCAGGGTTTGGGTTCGATTCCCGTCTCTGTGTACATGGAGTTTATATGTTCTCCCCGTGCTTGGTGGGTTTCCTCCGGGTTCTCCGGTTTCCTCCCACAGTCCAAAGATATGCAGGTTGTACTAATCGTGTGTGTGTGTGTGTGTGTGTGTGTGTGTGTGCGCCCTGTGATGGATTGGCTCCCTGTTCAGGATGTACCCCGCCTTGTGCCCTAAGTCTCCTGTGATAGGCTCCGCCCCTGCGACCCTGAATACAGGATAAAGTGGTATAGATGATGAGTGAGTGAGATTTTATCTTTAAGACTTTATCTTTGATGCGATCTGAGTCTAAATTTATAAATAATTTGTGAATTATTTTGGGAACAGAGTGCAATAAATCGAATAAAAAGAACAGAGTCCGGTGAATAAACATCTCTAGGTATAGTTTCTTCATTTATTTAAAATGACTAATAAATGTGAATTAATTACAGTAACATGGTTTATATTAGACATGATCCTGGGTGTTTCCACACAACATATAAGATAATAAGTACAATTTATTAATGATTCACGAAGCTCTTTCTTTCTTGACGTCCTTCTTTTTCAGGCTGTTCTCCAGAACTTTCTCGCTAATTATATTCGACACACACACACAAAAAATATGTCATCGTTGCTCCTGAAATTATAACGTCTGCCGAATCACGGTGAAGCTCCAGTACTTTCTGACATGAAAGCATCTCCATGGCTAATGTTCGGTTTTAAAAGAATGACCTTTTTCATAATCATTATGGAAATAGGCTTGTCGGAGGATGTCAATTGACATTTGGAAATGGTGTGTTAATTTCATAATTTTGCGGAAAATTGGGCTCGTGCCCCATCGAGCAGTCGTATGAAAAGGTCTATTTACAAAACGTAAATGTTTTAAACATCCGTCCGTCCATCCGTCCCTGCATTTGCTCCATCAGTAGCAGAAAGGAACAGGAGGAGGAGGAGGAGGAGGAGGAGGACGTGGCGCTCTTCTTCCTCTGCTTCACCTTTTCAGTGTAATTTGTTAATGGTGGAGCTTTTTTCACTCTGCATTAGACCTCTTTTTGACTTTAATTTTCGCTCCTGATGCTCTTTGGATTAAACCCCATACAACAGAAACGCTCCGAGAGTCTCTGGAAGCTGCTGCGCAGATGCTTCGCTTTTTAAAAATTAACATACATACATATCTTGAGTGTGTTGCATGGAAACCCCGCCCCTTTTCTTTCAAGATTGTAGAATATTGGTCGCAATTATTCACTAATTTATTTTAATATTTTAAGGTTGAGTTATTATTTTTAATTTCAGCTCATTTCATTTAGCTACATAAATATTAAGTTTTTACTTTTTGGTCAAACCGTACGGCGCTGTGCGACACACACTGTCTGCATTTTCTGTAAATTCTTTTTTAAAAACTGTCAGGTGGGAAACTACTGAAATAATACCTTTATTTATTTATTTATTTATTTGTTTGTTTGTTTGTTTAGTTTTAAGATTAATGTTAACAAACAATACTGAAGCACATATAGGAGAAATCGAGTCACGCTGAGGGTGATTGCATTACAGCTCTTACACACCCCTGACTGTGACGCAGCACTGACACTGGAGGCTCCTTCCATAATGATAAACAAAGCGATAAATAGAGATATGAGCTGTTACTATAGAAATGATGATGTATTGCCCTTTAAACCATCAGAGCTGCTGTTCTAGAAAATGATTCAACACTTTCTGACCATCCAGGATCCAGAATTCTGTAGTGCTGTGGTGTTAACAATGTCTCTGCTACAGCGACATGAACAACCACAAGTTACCGTAAAAATGGTAATCAAAATAAATGAATAAATACATTTTAATTGATTAATAAAATTTCATTGTTAATGAGATGCTAATGTAGAAACACACACATGCACACACACACACACACACAAACCAAGGGAACATATACATTATAGAGAGCATTTTAAACATTTGAGATAAAGAATAAAATTTTACTTTAATATTTACAGAACTTTTAAAATATTTTTTTTAATCTAGATCTAATATAGAGATCTTACAGGTGCCACTGTTTTATTATACAGTCCATAACACTAAGGGAGGGTTTCTTCAATATTACAGATTTATATATAAATAAAAGAGATCTTTTCTCCCAACATCCATAAAATTACACAACTCTTCTCTGTAATGTGTTATACAATAGAGATAGTCGGTAACTGGCTGTAACAATAATACAATATTATTATATACCTGGACAATTTGTGCAATATTTACCAACGCTCTTGGGCCACACCACTTTCAGGTGCAATTTCTGATTAGTATCATTTGTGCAATACCTTTTTCTTTTTCCCCTCACATGTGCAATACATTTTCAATTATGTTTAGTGTGCAACTAGGGATTTACTGTGGTTTTCTTTTTTTCCTTGTCTAATTTATTTGTCTATTTAATAATCCAATGAACCCACAATAAGTTTTATTTTATCGACCCTATCTTCATTTATAAGAATTAGCTTTGTTTATATATAATTTTTGCTAATAATCGAGTCTGATGCTCCTCCGTACCTGTAGATGGCGCTGCACAGAGAAACAGCGATGTTACCTGGTCCAGAAACATAAGGTTGTGCGCATGCGCAGTTTTACAACCCGGAAGCTCCTGATCCGTTTCAGCGCTGTAGCATCTTAACGTCGAAACGCGGCGGATTTATTATTATTATTATTATTATTATTATTTTCAAAGATAATGAAATTAAAATTAAACGAATTCCTAAAAAGACACGGAACATAAACGGAATAAATAAATAAATCTGTCTTCTGACTGAACGAATGCGCGTAAGTTCATGTTTGTTTGATAACTAGCTCATGAAGTTGTTTATTTATGAGAATAAGATAAATCATAAGAATTAATCGTGATTTCTTGTTGTTAAAATATTTTTATTAAATTTATTAAGTTGTTTTTATTTAAACTGGTGTTGTGTTGTGAATTCTATCACATTAGGCTTTAAAATAAATATGTGACCTGAAATGCTTTAAAACGTAGCTAAATATATAATATAATATAATATAGTATAATATAATATAACATAATGTAGTATAATATAATGTGCTGTACATTTATTTCATTTTAAACCCAATGCAGTTTAAAATAATCTAGTTAAATAGATGATTTAGTAGAAGGTGGTGATCCGATTGAAATAAATATCACAATACTTTTCTATGATACATTATATTCAATAAAATTTTATTTGTTTAGCACTTTTAACAATGGTCCTTGTCGCAAAGCATCTTTACACAGCAAAAAAAAAAAGAAAATTATGGAAATGTGTATGAATCATAATGGTCATGTCGTCCCTGATGAACAAGCCGAGGGCGACTGAGGGGAAAAACAACCTGAGATGGAAACAGGAAGAAACCTTGAGAGGAACCAGACTTAACAGGGAACCCATCCTCATCTGACGAACTATGACAGCATAAGTAAAAGAGATGTATAGTACAGAAATAGATCACACAGTACACACAGTCTTCTCTACTACTGTATTGCAAATGTGTTTACAGTAAACTAAAGGAGTTTAGGACTATTTACACGTGCTGAACGCATTTTCTACACCGTAACATGCTTTTGAAACACATTACATTAGTAGTGACGAGGCACATTTTATTTAGCAGGTTACAAAAAAAAAAAAGTATTATATTTGTCTTCAACAAAACTTCAGATTGTCGCACAATATAAAATATAAACTGTTGTCTGAACAAAGACAGGCATTAGTATTGGAACATGCTGCATTAGTTCAAACCTGGTGTGTTGATTCTAGCTGTTACACAGAGACTCTGAAAACAGGACGAGAGCTACGGAACATTAAACTAGAAGTGATGTACATAAAATTTACCAATAACACAACAAAACCATTAAATTTACCTCATGCTGACGATGTGAACTAATGCATGTTCTGATGCAGCAGGAATCAGCCGTCACCAGCCCATATGATATTATACGATTCCTCGGTGCTGATTCGATTTAAATTGTGATTCTAACACTATTTTTATTAATATCCCGATTTATAAATTACATTTTCCCCCGATTTTGTTAGTTTTAAACCTTTCACTTAGAGAATTTGGAGAAAGGGGCAGATTTCAATGTGTGTGATTTTTAATAATATTATGCCAATATGTGAATAGAAACTGAATAGACATTAATCTGAACAAATCGTTTGACTCAACTGAATCAAACTAAAACTTCATAAATAACATTCTTAGTTATTTAAAACAATAGAGCAGACTTTCTGTTTTAACATAAACAACACTGTTCATGCTGCTTGATTCTAATGATTTACTGAAATGTAATTTTTTTCTTGAATACCAGCTCTGTCAGGGGCACTAGGTGTTCTCTCTCTCTCATGGCGTCTTCAGAAGACGAGTTCCCGACCCTGAAGCCGCGCCGCATCCAGAACCAGAACGTGGTGCACCGGCTGGAGCTGCGGCGCATCAGCTCGGGCCGACCTGGCGCTCACTGGTACCGCGTTCGCTGTTTCCACCAGAACCTCTTCCCCAACTTCACCGCCGTCAACGTGGAGAAGCCGCCGTGTTTCCTGCGGAAGTTCTCTCCGGACGGCCACTGCTTTGTCGCGTTCTCCTCGGACCAGACCTCGCTGGAGATCTACGGGTTCCGTGGCTGCCAGGCGGCCGAGGATCTGCTCCAGGGCCGCGACAAGGGCCAAGACGGCGAGGTCCTGAGCGAGAACGTGCGAGCGCGTCTGTTCTCGCGCTTCTTCTCGCTGCTTCACGTGACCAGCGTGGCGTCGAACGGCGAGCACCTGAACCGCGAGTGCAGCCTGTTCACGGACGACGGGCGCTACGTGATCGTGGGCTCTGCGGCGTATCTGCCCGACGAGCCTCAGCCGCACTTTTTTGAGGTTTATCGCAACAATGAGGCGGTGACCCCCAACCCCCGCTCGCCGCTCGAGGACTACTCGCTCCACATCGTCGACCTGCACACGGGACGCCTCTGTGACACGCGCGCCTTTAAGTGCGATAAAATCATCCTGTCGCATAACCAGGGACTTTACCTGTACAGGAACATTCTCGCCATCCTCTCAGTCCAGCAGCAGACCATCCACGTCTTTCAGGTGAGCAGTCCAGGGCGTGGCTTATACGTGGCTTGTCACATAAGCCACGCCCCCGTCTGTGGGAGTAACAGGCACGGCACACACACCTTCTCCACTGAAGCGCTCAGGCACAGAGGCCACGCCCCTTTAACTGGAGGACTAATGAATTTCTACAGCATTGAAGCGCTTAATACCGTCAGCATTAATTAATTACTCAAGTATTTTTGTCACATTTTAACGTGTGCAGGTGACGGCGGAGGGGACGTTCCTGGACGTGCGTACAATCGGGCGGTTTTGTTACGAGGACGACCTGTTGACGCTGTCGGCGGTGTACTCGGAGGCGCAGGCCGAGGGCCCGGCCGGGTTCTCGCGGCTCTATAAGGAGAAGAGCATCAGCTCTCTGAAGCACCGGCTGCTGGTGTTCCTGTGGAGACGAGCCGAGCGCGACGGCAGCGCCACCGCCAAGCGCCGCTTCTTCCAGTTCTTCGACCAGCTGCGGCAGCTGCGCATGTGGAAAATGCAGCTGCTGGATGAGAATCACCTGCTGATCAAATACACCAGCGAGGACGTGGTCACCCTGCGCGTCACCGACCCCTCGCAGGTACTCCGTCAACATCCCATAATAACCTCGCAGTAAGATTCTTAATTGATTGGGATAGAAGTCAAGAGTCTCTCTGTCTCTGTCTCTCTCTCTCTGTCTGTGTCTGTCTCTCTCTCTCAGCCGTCCTTCTTCGTGGTCTATAACATGGTGAGCACGGAGGTGATCGCGGTCTTTGAGAACACCTCGGACCAGCTGCTGGAGCTGTTCGAAAACTTCTGTGATCTGTTCCGTAACGCCACGCTGCACAGTGAGGCTGTACAGTTCCCCTGCTCCGCCTCCAGCAACAACTACGCCCGGCAGGTCCAGCGCAGGTGATCAGTCATCATCATCATCATCATCCTTCTCTTCCTCCAACACCACCTCCTCTTAATACACATCAACTCCTTCACCACCACCTCCTCCTCTTCCTCCTCCACCACCATGCAACCATTAAAAAAACAGCCCTCATGTGTAGTTAGTAGTAGGGAGTCAGTGCTGCTAAAATATACGTCAGTACTGCACACCATCTGGACTGTAAGTGCGCCCTCTTGTGGTTAACAATTTAATAGACGTATGAGCTACGGAGAAATAAATGGAAAACAAACGTTATCAGTTTTTAATCACTTAAACTCCGGCTTATCTGTGAATTGAATCTAAAAGAATTATTCGGCTCAACTGAATCAAATGTGTAACTAAAAGTTTCTAAATATTTTGAGTAAAACTTTTCAAGCGTGGTTATTATTAATGAAAACAATAGAGCCTCCACCAACAAATGATCACTGACATACAATAAAAACAGAGAGAGAGATTTATCTGTATGTGTGTGTGTGTGTGTGTGTGTGTGTGTGTGTGTGTGTGTAGGTTTAAGGACACTATAGTGAATGCGAAGTACGGCGGTCACACGGAGGCGGTGCGGCGTTTGCTCGGGCAGCTTCCCATCAGCGCTCAGTCGTACAGCAGCAGCCCGTACCTCGACCTCTCGCTCTTCAGCTACGACGACAAGTGGGTCTCTGTAATGGAGCGGCCCAAAACCTGTGGAGATCACCCCATACGGTGAGGACACACACACACACACACACACACACACACACACATATAATGATTCATCATTAACGATTCACTCTGAGATTCTGACCCAAATAAAATCATTTGTTCTTTTATTCTTTCTTTCTTTCTTTCTTTCTTTCTTTCTTCCATTTACTTACTTTTCTTTCTTTGTTAATGTTTTAATCATAGAATACAGGAGGAATATAAATGTAAGAAAGGGATAAAATAAATTGAAATGAAAGAAAAAGAAACTAAGATCTCACTTTCTTTGTTTCTTTGGCATATTTTCAGATTTTCTCAATGCTTTTAATTTTAAACTAAATATAGTTTCAGTTGTTTCTGTTTAATCTAATTTTGTATAGTTCACTTTCTTTTCCTTTTGTCATTTTGCTGTTTCTTTTTTTTCGAACTTTTCTCACATTGATTTGTTTTTTTCCTTCTTGTTTTTCTCCTTTCTTTCTTTCTTTCTTTCTTGTCAAGTTATATACAAGTCTAGGGACGATTGATGAATTAACAGATAGATTGTGATTGTCACGGTGGTTCGTCAGTCGTACGATTTAATCTTCTGATACAAAACGATGTGTCAGGGTGTGACGTGAACACGCCACCTGTCAGTCAGCCCTGGTAGTGACGCAGCTGCCTGTTACACACTGTCAGAGCTGCGGTTCTAGAGCATTAATCAACCCCTTCTGAGAATTCTGGAAGGTAAAACATTCATGCGATGGAAATGTTCCTCTGAGAGATGAGTGTTTGACTTGGCATTTTCAGAAAGGACAATTTCAGCACAAAATATAATTTTTTCTGAAGGTCGCACTGTAGGACTTCCTGATTTTAATGTGCATGAAGATGTGTGAGAGAGACATCTGGAGTGCTGAGGAACTTTTCCCTGATTCTTACTTACTGCTCGTTCGCAGAAATTGGAAAGTGGAACAGGACGTGTTTTTCTTTTGATGTATAACGAGGTGCTGCTCTGTAACGGGGAACCCTGGAGATGCTTTTTCATGAAAATCAAAATGAAGAAATTAAAAAAAATAACAGAGCTAATAGTTTTTCTAATCCAAGTCCAATCATTTGTTACAGGATTGGATCAGACACACATTTTTTTATTTTATTTTATATATGTATATATAATTTAATTATATAGAGTTTTTTTTTCTCATATATCCAATACAGCATTTTCCCCCCTTGAGTATCAGATCTCTCGTTGTCATGGTTACCTCACTGGTGATTATTTCAGAATACAGCAAATACAAAATTGTTGTGACAATTTTAAAGAGACAAATGAAATCTTTATTGTTAACAAATACATTTTTAATAGTGTTATTTTATAATAATTAAAATAGTTTTTAATTTAAAAATTGCTGTTGCAAAAGAGAAACCAGTCAGGTAGATTTTCCGAAGTGAAAATGTGAGCGGTGCTTATTGTGGAAGACTCGGGTCTCTGGGCCTTTTCTAATGACGATCTACAGGATCAGTTGATAAGGTGCTCTAAAGTGGTTGCTAGGGCGTGGCATGATCCTTAGAGATTGATTGGTTGCCTGAGTAAAACGAGCCCGCCCCTATGTCTCTATGACCATGGGATCCACAGTTAGGTTCAGTTTCAAAGTTCCTATGGACGTTACCACAGCAGGGAACGAAACTGTGAGCACTTCCTGTTTCAATAGGATGAACCGTCACCATTATATGTCAATGGGGCAAATTTGGGCATCTCTTGTGTCCCAGAGGTACAACTTATACCCTGTCGTGGGTTATGTTCTGACACAGCTTACAATATACACAGTGGAACCTCGGATTACGAGCATAATTCATTCCTGAAGCGGCTTGTATTCCAAAACACTCGTTAACCAACAGTCTCCAATGACCACACACACACACACACACACACATACACAGCAGGCAAAGAGATGAGCAGCCTTGAGCAGAGAGAGAAAATGGATCTTTAACGTCTCTAATGAGACTTTCTTTTCCTTTACACACGCGCTGTACTGTACACACACACATACAGACACAAAATAAAATATGTTTTACACACACACACACACACGTGGTCACAGTGTTATA
>JAQMYJ010000002.1:31761383-31781301 GCA_030014305.1 Clarias laeviceps | reverse complement strand
TGTAGAAAGAAATAAAAATCAGGAACCATCATGGAGTTAGAAAGTGACCACAAACTTTTGAACGGTAGTGTATATATTATATGCAATGTCTACAAAATTCTTGATCTGCGCTACAATCCGTCAAAGTTGGTCTCCGTGTGAAGTCTGTGGGACTTTCCATAGCCCCCAATTCCGAATAAGCCGCACGACAAACAGTACGGGACTAGTTACGCGCCAAAGTTTTTATGGAAGAAGAATAAAAAAAATAGTAAGTCTTCAAGATGATACTAGTAATGATTTGCTTCACAAGCACCAATGATTAGTTTATCTATTAACTTATTTATTTATTTGCAGTTATAAGGATTAGCTGTAAATTGCTCTGAAATTTGCTGGATTCTCTTTGGTCTTATTATTTAAAAAAGTGAGAAATGAAATAAAGCTATCTTGATATCCACAATGTTATTAGAAATTCATGTCCTTCCTAATTCATAGAACAGTGTGATTTGATCACCTTTGAATTTAATCGATCTTTTGTTGTTCATGTTTCGATTACAGCGTCGAGTCACCACAAGCTTTAGCAGGAAACATAAACACACTTTCATCTTCTGCAATTTTCAACCTCATCTTCATCTTTCATCTTCTGCGAAAAAAATATTTAAAAGTTTACACTGAACAAGAGACGTAGTTTAACAGACTAAATGAATAAACACAGCACAGTATGAGGCAAAGGGTGGGAATAAGCAACACGTTGTGTCCAGTCCGGTGCCGGTGTTGCTTGTTTTAGCTTGTCCTCATCAAGTGTTGAACTGTAAGCACGCCTTGTTATGGTATACAATAGACATATGAACTACGGAGAAATAGATGCAAAACTAACATTATCAGTTAATGCTTTTATTCGGTTAAACTCTGGCTTCACTGTGAAATGAATCTAAACTGATGATTTCAGCTGAACTAAATCAAATGTGTCACTAAAATATTCAAACATTTTCAACAACAACAAAAAAAAAAGAAACACCTCAACTCAGAATGGACATTTTAAATAAATTTAGTGTTAATTTTTTTTTTAAAGATTACCTAGAGAATTATGTAAAGAAGCACATCCACTGGTTCCGTTCAGGGCTAATTATTCAAATAATAAATATAAATGAATTCAGGATACTAATGATACCTCAGAAATGTAGACTGTAGCATAATGTATTATAGACGATATCCTACTGTAATCCTGTAGTTACCTCGTCCAGTCCTCCTGCAGATCATAACTCCGCTTCATCATGCTGCCCCTGTTTTTGGATATTTTTCACTCAGAGATCTTTAATTATATATTTTAAAAAATTCCAAAAATATTGAACTGAATAGTTAAAAAAAAAAAAAGAAAAAAGTGTGAAAAAAAAATTGTGTTGTAATAATTTAGTTGATGTAATAATTAATACGGGAAAAAAAAAAATTGTTTTGCAACTACAATATAATCATTCTTTGTGTGTGTGTGTGTGTGTGTGTGTGTGTGTGTGTGTGTGTGTGTGTGCGTGTGTGTGTGTAGGTTTTATGCCCGAGACTCTGGCTTGTTGAAGTTTAAAATCCAGGCCGGTCTCCTTGGTCGGCCGATTAACCACGCCGTGCGCCGTCTGGTCGCCTTCACCTTCCACCCGTTCGAACCGTTCGCCATCTCGGTGCAGCGAACCAACGCAGAGTACGTCGTCAACTTCCACATGCGCCACAGCTGCTCGTGAGAAAGTGTACATCGTGTTTCAGAGAACACTAACGTCCGTGCTATACTTTTACAAATCATTTTTCTCATTTTTTGTATAAAATCTCTATTTATTGTACATACAATATGACTGTTTTATTTCATGGAATTATTTTTTATTGTAAATAAAAGTTGTTTTTGACATATTACATGGCCAGATGTGTCTTTGGTACTGGAAAGTGATAAGGGATGTGGTGTGTGCAGATGTGTGTCAGGAGAGAGAGAGAGAGAGATGAGTTAGCAGGCTGGTGATGTCTGAATAGTGAAGTACAAACCTGCGATAAAATACCAGCCAGACCCAGAAACCACCTGACCTGCTTCCTGGTCTTGGGTCTCAGACGGGTCGCAGTCGCTGCAGTTTTTCACTTTAGAGTTGCACCTGTCTGTGAGCCATGGTTCCGAATTTCCACCTGTTTAACTGCACACTTCTACGTGTTGGTCGTGATCCTGTCTGGCTCGATGATCTCAGGACAGCCTTCAGTTCCGACACGTTCCTCAACCAATCATTGCTCTACATATCACATGACCATATCATCCACATGGCCTAAGCAGCGTTTGGACAGAGGGTTCTTGAGAACCTCCAAACAAACTCAAACGGACTTGGAGAAGCCGGGACACTAGAGTCCAGGGAATCTGACGGTATCCCAGTGTCAAATCCTGTGCTGAATTCAGTCGAACTCTTCAAGTAGAACCGGACTCACCTACTGGACTGAGGCCACTAAGCTGTTCTAATCTCTGTGGGACTCCACTATTATCCCCAGATTGAGCTTGATCTCAATTTCATTCCAAACTGTGCTTGTGTGTGTGTGTGTGTTCTGGCGAGTGGCTCAGCCACACCTGAAAGAGTCTCATAGTTGTTTTCTAAGTGCTTGGTATTGACTGGGCAGAGAGAAGTGAAAAAAAAAAAACTGCTGTAACTTGGCAACCTGTGCTTTCTGTGTTGGTGAGAGATGGTCTATACACTGGCCTGGAGTGACCCGTGCCACGCTTTTAGTCTCCCCTCCAGTAATCCCCCCTCTGGGAACTATCGATGTCGGAGAGCCCTGGCCGAGTCCCTCTGGATTACAGCTGGGATTGACATTCTGGATGTTTTCTTGACCTGTGAAACGTTGCCCAATGTGTGGCGTTATTGCATGCAGGTCAAGAACACATTGAATTTAATCTACACTGACTTGAGCATCATTCAAACAGAGAAACCTGTGGAGGCTTGTTGGACTTGTGCTTGTACATGTACTGCACTTAACACCACTTATGCCAGTTCCACGTGTGGACATGAAGGAACCTGCAAATCATGTTTGCGAAGCATGAGAGTGAGTGGAAGGGTGAGCAGTGGGGAATAACATCTGCCTAAGATTTTGTCCTCGGAGTTGAATGATCATGGAGACTAATGGATTTTCGCATGCACACATCACACCTTCACCTACTCTTGGGACGGTGGTGGCTCAGTGTGTTATGGCTCTGACTTACTGATCGGAAGGTCGGCGGTTCGACCCCCAGCTTAGCCAGGTTGCTGCTATTGGGCCCTTGACACTGTCCACTCCATGGGTGCCGTATCATGTTTGACCCCGCGCTCTGACCCCAGCGATGCTGGGATATATCAAGAAATGTCACTCTGTGGACAAATTAAGGCTTAACTCAACTTTTTGAGTTAACGTTCCACGCCTTGAATCAGTCTTTGGACACCAGTTTGTACTATGTCCTTGCCTGATCTGGGCACCAGAACCCTGTGATGTATTAGACTTTGAGACCAACACTTCTCCTTCATCAGCGGGCACTGGTCCATGAAGTGACTAAGTTCCTTAAACATCTCGCCCTCGAATCACCCACTTGTGTGAGCTAAAGACCAGCACGGGGGAAGAGAGAGGTGGCAGAGCTGGTTTTGGGGGTCGACTCACTGAAGAAAGAGAGGAAGTGAGTAGAGGACGGGGTTTTGTTTGCCCCTGGCTGTGCTGCCAGATGTTCCTCTGTCTCTGGATCAACTCGATGATCGACGCCTCACACTGGCCCCGCCCTCACCCCGCCCATGGCTTACACCACCCGTGAGGTAAATTGTTCCAGTGCCTTGAGGTCGCTGATCCCTGCAGAAAGGGGGCAGGGACTCGGAGTCGTTACACTCGGAGCAGATTGAAGCAAAAACCACAACAGCAGCATGAAGGTGCATCAGACCACACACACCATGACTAATTGTGAAACAGATTTATTGTACCTGATCTAATAACTATCGGCACGTTCTATTGCCCTGAAAATAATAAATGACACGATGCAGAGGTGGAAGGAAATGCATGTTTTTTGGGGACATTTCTTCGCTTAAAAAAATAAATAAATAAAAAATTTAACTGAAGACACAAATTTCAGGTTGTTGGTTCCACAGGGGAAAAGGATGGACTGGGGAAAAATATATATAAAAATCTTGCTTGTAAAAGCATCTTGTGCTTTAAAAGTTCTCCAAAGTGCCATTTCAGGGTTTGTTTGTTTATTTATTTATTTGTTTGTTTATTTATATATATATATATATATATTTTTTCGGGAGTATACCACTAAGTGCAGTTGCTGTCGGCCACGCGGAATAATTTTCTCCAGGTTTCATGAATATAGTTTCTGCGGTGTATCGTTCGTTCCTAACAGACATTCCTTGTATCCTCGAAGTGTGTGTTAGTGTGTATGTAGGAAGGGGGTGTTTGGGGCGGGGGGGTGCTGGGAGCGGTGGTGTGTTTTGGGAGGTGAGAAACAAAATCCAGGGACTCGAGGCAGAGGGTGCGGATCGGGAATAAAATGCTTTTAGGCACACAGGAGGTTTGGATGTAGGCGGACGAGCGACCGCGGGGCTTCACTCTCATTTCATTCAGCCCTAATGCGCTCGGAACAAAACAACAAACCGAAAAACATCTAGCAGGCTTATAATTTTACATCACAATCGCTTCTGTTTAGAGGGAGAGAGAAAAAGAGAGAGTATATGAGGAAGGAACAGAGAGAAAAGGGCAAGTAAAGTGAAAAGGAGATGAAGGGGAAGAAAGACAGGAATAAGGAAAATTAAAAGAGAAAAAAAAGCAGAAAAAGGAAGAAGAGGAGAAACGGAATTAAAGAAGTAGGGGGAAGAGAACAGACTATAGAGTGCGGAAGAGAGAAAAAGAAAAAAATACAGAGGAAAGGAGAGAAAGAAGGATAACAATAAGAAGGAAAAGGAGGAAGAAAAGACAATTTAAAAATATTGGATAAATAGAGAAGAATAAAAGGAATAAGATGAAAAATGTGTGAGAAAGAAAAAACCAGGAAATGTGTTGAGGTGACAGAGAGAGACGATGGAGTGAAATGCTCTCAGTGATCGAACAGTAAACACGATTGCATTATTCAGCTTCTGTGGTGCTCGTTATTACCTTCTCTCAGTGTGTAAAAACCGTGTGTGTGTGTGTGTGTGTGAGAGAGAGAGACAGAGGTAGCACAAAGGTTACAGTCAATTAATAGGCTCAGAAAAAAAAAAAAAAAGCAGGAATGGGGGACAACAAAAAATAAACTAAAATCCTGTGGAACATTCAGGAGGTTGGTGCTGTGACGTCGCTGGTGGGCGTGGCCTGTGTTCTTAATTGTGTGTCATTATGAAGAGACACACTAATAGCTATTTATCTCTCATAAAGCTTGAGCAGATTAGCAAAGCGAGCTAACTGCACTAGCTAAGTACATGAACCCAGAACCCACAGCCCTCTCTGCTTTATTTTCCTTACAATGTCTCTATACACTAAACTATAGTAGAACTTAAATAAAAAAAAAAACCAGCATTGATCCACAAGTGCCTTTAGAATCGGTCTGTGAAATTTCTCCCTACTTTACGAAGTCCCGACAGATTAGCGTAGCATTGAGAACATCTCTATTCAGTTGTCATTTGTTGCTGAAATTGCAGCTCGGTCTCTGAAAACCAACGATCGGCTGTCGCTTTGTCCCTCGCTAGTCTGAACACAAGCTCAACCAGACCTCGAATCAATCTGGGCTCCTTTTTTTTTTACTTCTACAAAGAATAAGAAACTGCCTTAAGGCAAAAAATAAAAAAGTGTGACTCAATCCCAAAAGCTCCCTACAGGACATCCAGAGCACTCCAGACGCTGCAGAAGCCATTATTTCCTCCCCTATGCAGCGCACTTCATAAGAAATACAGGCCGTGAGGGATTGAGCATTAGCCTCGGACTGAATTGGACTTGTTCTCGCTGTGGGTTCTCCCAGCGGCATTGACGCAGGCGGACTGGAAGTCCTAAAGGTCAACCTGATCTTCCTGCTGAGGTGCAAATCCCTTTCCTGGGCTGAGTCGGGAGCCTAATTACGACCCACTGTAAGAGCACTTCGGAAAAGAAAGGGACGGTTTGAGGTTTCTCCCGGTTTTATTGTTGCTTTTTAAAGGGAAGGGAGAAGAAAGATAACGTTTGGTGGTAGCTGTTGTTGCATTCAAGAGTTTGATTTTATTTTAGTTTTTTTTTTCATTTCTTTAAAAATGTTTTGTAAAAGCTGCTTTCAGGTTCACACATTCACTTGTCCATATCATTACTGAGTGCTGTGTATCTGCACTGAAACCGAAAGAATATTATATAAAGCAGATCTCCAAGATGGCTGCCAAGGGCACAATGTAAACCTGATTATCCCAATCGGTCACGGAAACAAATGACGTACGTAAGCAGTGTCACAGTCCAGGCCGTGCTGTTGTACTGAATATCAGTGCTGCTGTGATGTGGTCGTAGGGACTGGGTTGCAGATGTGTGTTCTTACTGAAAGTGCTCCTGTGACTGGGTCTGATTGTGGGTTTACTCTCCTCAGGACTTTTTGTTTACTTAAGGAATGAATTATGAATAATGAATTTGATGATTTTTGTGATCTGCATTTTACCAACAGTTCATACAGGATGATGCGTTCATTTTCACGTCTCCGGTGAAAATGAAATATAGACCATGAATACGGTGATATTTCACTTAACCACACTCACTACATTTTAAGATGTCTCACTTTACAATCAACAGGTTTTAATGATGTGTTATGATATTGGTTTTGGGTGAATAAGCAAAAAAATAAATAAGTAAATAAGCATTTAGGCACAATTCACGTAATTTTTATTTTCTGAAGTGTAGCGTCTCTTGACTTTTTTCTATCTGTGGCAGTAATTTACATTAAAGATTCTTCGCATCACCAATAAAGGAGGTACAAAACTGAAGACTTGACGTGACTTGACTGATTTGCCGTAATGGCAAAATTGTTCCTGTTTTTCATCGTGTTTGCTGCTGATGTTTTTTTAAATGTAGCCTAGTGGGACAAGATTTTTTTCCACACTCACGAAGCACAGTGCAATTTTCTAAAATTAATGCACTATTTTGGGCTCTGCAAATGCCCCCTTTTAGCTCCCACCATGCCTAACGGCCTCCGCTTCCACAGCCTAATGAAATAAACTCCATTACCGGCCCATAGAGGACCTACAATAAAGGAAAAAATGGAGGTGGCATCTAAAGGCGAGTGTGAGTCAATCCTAACAGCTCCTTATTGGATAGACGGCACAATATGTAGCGCGTTAAAGCCGTTATTTCCTGCTGTGTGAGACGCAAAATCCAACTTTTATCCCTTTGAGATCTGATTAAAAGGGTCTAAGAGTGAGCTGTATGAACACTGTGTCACAAGAAAGAAAAGCTGTGTTTGAGGACAGGTGTAGCTCTTGGCCTTCTGGACCAGGATAAGGATCGGGAAGTGTACAGGAAGAAGGTTTTAAAGTAAAATTATTGAAGAAATCGTTTGGTTTGGAAACAAATCACAATCGCAAAATAAAGAGGTATAAGTAGGTGTGACGGTGACGGTGACTTTATGACGGTCCTAAATTTTGCATTAATTATTTGTGTACCAGCAGATGAAAATGACAGAATTTGTTCTCTTTTCCTTCTTTTCGTTGTAACATGTAATACGTAGACTCTCATATAACCCAAATTTATTACAAAAAAAGGATTGTGAATGTTTTCTGCTTTCATTATATTTTGCTAAAAATAATATTAAAATAATATAAAAATAAATAATAAAAATAATAATAATTTTACGTCAGTCAATTCTATTGTGTTTTTGTTTTTAAATATTTAGACATAATTTAAAGTGTATAAATATATTGATTACTAAAAAATATGTTATTAAAATATGTAATTAAATCTCTTGTTTAAGGATTTATGCTGTAAAAACAAATAATCCAGTAAACAAGCAAAGAAATAAATGTTTTTCATACTGTAGATATTATTATTATTATTATTATTATTGTCCAGTAATTGTAAACATTGTTTTGATTCTTCTGTATTTTTATCCAATCAGATGCTCTTACGAACTCATTAGTCCTATAAAATAATAAAAATAAATAAATAAATAATTAAATGGTGGGGTTTGTCTGACTTTAGCTAAAAAAAGTTTCGTTTTCGTTTGTGTCATGCACGTGATATTCCTCCATCATTCCACACAAATGCTGCTTTCTCCATGCTGTTGTTTCTACATGGCCTTAATACTGATTAAGACCTCCTGGTTTGCTTCCAAAAATGAACCTTTATTGAAACAGATGTAAAGTCTTAGAACTTTATAATTCTCTGAACTTTTCTCCTTTAATGACTCGGAGCCGAGTCGAGTCGCCGCCCTGCCGTGTGATCCGGAGCTACCTGGAAAGCTCAAGCCGCCATCTGACTTTTTATTCCACTGGTTAATTAGGCATCCAGGTTCTCGTAGGTTCACGAGCGTGTGTGTATGTGAGTGTGAGTGTGTGTGTGTGTGTGTGTGTGAGAGAGTGTGAGAGAGACTCGACCTGTGAGGCTGCAGGTGTTGCAGGATTAACTGTCCAGCCTGAATCTGGTTACACAGCTTAATTGAACACATTCAATCAGGAGAGGTGACAGCAGGGCAGCAGAGCTCAACAGGTCAGCTCGTGTGTGTGTGTGTGTGTGTGTGTGTGTGTGTGTGTCCTTAATTGGGAGGTAGAAGTGATTGATAAGGTCATCTGAAAAAGGTGTGATTTAATTATTGTGTGATTTTCTTCACTTTGGAATATCTAATCATTCCAACATTAGGTGTGTGTGTGTGTGTGTGTGTACACACCCTACAACACACAGCAGCCACAGGATCCTCTGCCAACAGCCTGGTGCCGGACACCACGACTCCCCCCCCAGTGTTCCTCAAGGAACCAGAGCCACCCAAGTGACACAATGAGAACGTACACAATACTGATGTACACAGACCGTTCACCCATAACATTAAAACCACTGACTGGTGAAGGACGTCTCTAAAAAAGCAGGTCTGCTGTGGGTAGTGCCTAAAAATGTGCTCCAATGCAGGACACCCTGTGAACCAGCGACAGGGTCATGGGCACCCCGGGGTCACTGGTCAGGTGCTGTAGGTCAGGCAGGTCCCTCCGGTTCGATCGCACAGAAAACCTGAGCTGGTCAGAAAGAAAGGCAGCCAGTTTGTCAGGCATCAGGACTGGACCATAATGTTTTTACAAAATTCTCACTGCTTCCTTTTTTATTGTTATGCTTATGCCATATTATATCTACTTTCTTCCATTATTATTATACCCAGAGCCCATTTCTATAAAACTGCATTTAAAAAAACAAAAAAAAATCTCTAACAGTATAAGTGTAACCGAATTACCGTACTGGAAGCCAGACATAACCTAAGGTATATGTGAATAAGAGCAGCATAAATAAAATCAAGACGTTCGGCGGTTAAACGTGTCGCACACTGACACGCCGAGCAACATAAATGGAGTTAATGTGTGTTTATGAACGCACCGGGCCTAAACGTCGCCTTTCTTCCGAGCCCTGACCCCGGTCGCCATAGCGACAGCATGCCACTATCACCGTCTGCCTGGTAACTCGGTTTTCCTCACTAACGGCCGTTGTCATGGCAACCGGGAGCACCACGCAATCCTAATCCTGGGACACAGGAAAGCGACCTTCAGTTTGATCTGCGTAGTCATGTGACCTTTCTTTCTTTCTTTCAGCCTGGTTTGGGGTTTCTGGAGCTAAAAGGAGGCGAGACAACACGCTCGACCTCGTGCGCCCGCTCTAATTTTAGGCCGAGTGACACCTGCTAGGTGTTTACTATGGAGCGGGAGCGGTAATGTGAAGCAGAGAAGGTCTGATCTGACACTTGAGTATAGGATGATGATTCAGACGACTCGTCAGGTCTGCAGGTTTCCGTCTGGAAGTTATTCCACCGTCCGGGTTCTTGAGGTCCTACAGGGTCATACAGGGTCACGATACTGTAACATGTAAGGCATAAAGCAGTGTTTTATTCCACTTACAGCACAGATTTTTGTGAAGTATTATAATTCTAACAAATTACAGAACATCATGTTGAACTTTGTATACGTTCATATTTAATTTAAGTTCTTATTTACCTTATAGCAGCCAAATGCACTCATTTTCTCAGTCTCTCTTTTCAAAAAAAAAATCTTTCTAGAAGTTAATAAGACAAAAAAAGACCAATTGCCACGTTATCAAGAAACCATAATGTGTAAACTCCTCTGTCCTCTACAGCACTTACCCTGTACAGGGTCACGGGGGCCTGGAGCCTGTTATAGGAGACTTTGGGCACAATGCAGGAACCCTGTATAAATATTATCAAATAATATAAAAAATATTTTTACACTGATCAGCCATAACATTAAATCTGTTTTGGGTTCCCTTCGTGCCACAGGGCAGCTCTGGCTCCACAGGATGCTGGCAGCAGATCGTTTTGGTTCTGTGGATTGTGGGGACTTGTTTGTCCAGTGCATCCCATGGAGGCTCAATTAGATTGGGATGTAGGGAATTAGGACTTTTTGCCTTCTGGGCCCCGTGTGCGGTAGGTTGTGGCACACTGGGTGTTCTGGTTCCTTTCTATTATAGTCCAGTTTGATGGGATCAAACTGGACATTCTGGCATTTGGTCCACGCTGACATGGGTGAGCCTTGGGTGCCCGTCACCAGTTTACTGGTGCATAGATAGCTGGTCGATGTAGATACGAGTACTAAAGTAAACACGGAGCTGCTGTAGTGACTAAGATTGACTACAGAATGCCACATGTGATCACAGATAGGCCATGAACTGTAGCTTGTCATGAAGTCTTTTGTGTATATGAACAAAATGTACGTATAGCCCCTGACAAACTAATAAACACTATGTCGCCCTGACATACCCAGGTAAGCCACAGTCTTACCTCCTGACCACCCATGACAAGTTTGTGACTTGAAGTTTGTGAAATCCGTAGCAAAAATCCTGAAATTAGGAACTGGCCTTTACAGACTGAACTAGTGTCATCATTAGACATCACTGTTTTAGACACCAGGCTTTCATCACCTGCAGATGAGTCAGTGCTGGGAAGGTTTGGTAGTCAGTCGTCATCCTTTCCTTCAAATTCACAACTTTCAGAAAATTCTGCATCTTTTAAAATGAGAACCTTTCATTTCCTGCTGGTTTCTCAGTCTGCAACAAGTGTTCTTCTTTTAAATCCCCATAACAAATGTTTTCCTAACAGAACTGATCGTATGACTAACCCATAATTGTCTGGTGAGCCCTTAAAGAACAACTGAGGCGGTTACGTATCCAAATAATTAGAAATAAAGTCAAAACTTTTAAAAGAGGGTTCTTTATGGATCCATTAGATAGTTCTAGGTTCTTAACTTCCAATTTACAGAAGTTATTTAGATGGCTAAGAACTTTTAAAGGAGCCTTTAGTGAATAGAGTTGTGTTCAGAGAGTTTACGTGACAGACCAATACAAAGTGGCACATAATTGTGAAGTGCAAGAAAAAAATGGTTATAAATTTTTTCTCTTTTACAAATACAAAGCTGAAAAGTGTGGCGTGTACTCACCCCCCATTACTCTGATACTCCTAACTAACATCCAGTGGATTCAGAAGTCACCTAATTATTAAATAGAGTCCACCTGTGCGTGATTTAATCTCAGTATAAATACAGCTGTTCTGTGAAGCTCTCAGAGGTTTGTTAGAGAACATTAGTGAACAAACAGCATAATGAAGCCCAAGGAACACAACAGACAGATAAAGTTGTGGAGAAGTTTAAAGCAGGGTTCAGTTATAAATAAATATCCTAAGCTTTAAACATCTCATGGAGCGCTGTTCAATCCATCATCCGAAAATGGAAAAAGTACGGCACCACAGCAAACCTACCAAGACATGGATGTCCACCTAAACTGACATCCTGGCCGAGGAGAGCATTAATCTGAGAAGCTGGTCAGAGTCGATAGGAGGATGGATGGTACCAAATACAGGACAATCTTAGAAGAAAACCTGCAAAAGTCTTGAGACTTGAGGTTCCCCTTCCAGCAGGACAACGACCCTAAACACACAGCCAGAGCTACAGTGGAATGGTTTAGATCAAAGCATGTTCATGTGGTAGAACCCAAAGTCCAGACCTAAATCCAGTATGAATACTTTTGCAAGGAGCTGTTTTCTCCCAGGTAGATTTGGACAGATTTTTCCCCTTGATAAATGAAATCATGTTTTAAAACTGCGTTTTGTATTTACTCAGGTTATTGTATCTTTGTGTAATATTAAAACTTGTTTGATGATCTCAATCGAGTGTGACAAATAGGAAGGGGTAAATATTTATTCACAGCACTCTACATAAAGGAAAGATGAGATGTTTCCAATAAATATCAGGATGAAACTTTCTTTTGAATATTGAAAATGGAGTTTGCAACCCATCATACACAGGTTTCTCTAGGAACTGAAAAATAAGTTTTGTATCCCAGCTTTGTATCAGAAGGTTCTGGTAAGAAGCTCCATCAGTGAACATTATAAACATCATCAAAGCTGAGATGGTCATGAGAAACCTGTTGTATCATGTCAACATCTTCATCCTTCTCTGGTGAAGCTTCCTCTTTTCTCTGATTAGCTCCATCCTGCGCTCCTCACATCGCCGTGAGAGTTAATGCCGAGCGTTCCACCTCCGGTCCGCGCCGCGTGCTGTAAAATCATTATGTCCTCATTACCGAGACTCGCCACTATTAAGCTGAGGATGAACGCTTCAGACTCGCCCGTGCGCTCCTTCTAAAGCATGCTCCGAGGGTAAGTGCATCAATCAAGCTCCAGTACATGCGTGGCACTGAGAGAACAGGACACAGAAATTGTACAAATGACAGTCATTTATGAACTGGATGTTATTTGATGAACGAGAGAACTTTGATTGGTTCTGCCTGACATGCTCAGATGGACGGTGAGCGAGCGAGCATGGAAGCTAATCATAGGGTTATTTTTCATATCGAAAAACCAAATGCCTCTGTGACCTTCTGAAAACAGCATTTCAACATCATTAAAACTTTTTACGCGTTCCTTTGGAAGATATTTTTATCTAAATCAGGGAATGATTTGCAGCAGAACCCGATCCCGGTACGAAGCGTCCGACAAAACCAGCATAACCTTCATAGCTCTATAGGCACAATCAAGCCATTGAAAAATTTACCCTTAAAAAGAAAATATTTTAGTTGAGTTTCTATCACATTCTTGCTTGATTACTTACGGTTAAAACACAAGCTCACTCACACACACACATCTTAAAATAATCTTTTAATTATTCAGTAGAACTTTAACTCTTTAACTTCCTCACTAAGAAAGAAAAGCATTCATAATAATGTTTTGTCACCTTCATATGGTTGAGATGCTTCATGGTAAAACCCATCAATATATTTACTAATACAACAAGTTCACATAAAATGTTAATGTTTTGTGTAATTGAGCAACATTTTGGGTATTAATTCCACTTTATTTCTCATCATATGCTACAAACGAATTAAAAACTAATACTACAATATTTAAAGACACAACAACTAGCACTTGGTCCTTAGCACAAAATATCTCAACTGAGTGGTAAAGATTGTAAGGTAAGCTAAAAACATTTTTCATTAAGATACAGTGACTCACAATGTGCTCTAACAAAAAGTCACGCAGACTGCTGAAGGGTTAAAGAACCTTTGAAGAACCAATTTTTTCTATGACTGTCTGAATGAACTGGGAACATTTTTTGTCAACGAGGAACCCTTACTTATCCAACAAACTCTTAAAGAACCTTTAAAGTGTTTATCAGGGGCTTAAACAGTTTAGCTAAACGTTAAACTCCACACAGGTTTTATGTACAAAGAAGAAAATAATCACCAATAATTCAGAGTTTGTTTCACACAATTACCCAAAACACACACACACACACACACACACACACACACACACACACACACACACAGGGCTCTTCAGGGGTTTTATAGGGATATGTTGAATAATTGCAGGCAATTAACTTCCATAAAGCTTTTACATGAAATCTTTATTGTTAAGAACATTTTTTGTAAAGTTTTACTAAAAGAAATTATTTAGAAGGCTAGTAATCTTTAAGGAACCTTCAAAAAAGCCTTTTCCTAAGGGTGTCCCAAGTGAGAAGGTTCAATGATGTATAACTATCTGGTTAAATGCTATATAACTCCTGACAGGTTCTAATGTGTAGATAGATAGATAGATTTTATTAACTTTATTAATCCCAAAGGGAAATTTTATCTTTACAGCAGCCAGTTCCCAGATTACACGACAAGACAGCAATTATGTAACATGATTACACAATTATGGCCTTCATTTTTCATAGTTTCTACAGACATGATGTTTTTCGTAAGTGTACAAAACCTCAAGACAGACTTCAAAATGTGAAACTCCTGACACGTTCTAGATGAGCTGAACATAGGGATCGGGGTTGTGCAGTGGTTAAGGGATTGGACTACTGTGACCGGAAGGTTCCAGGTTCAAACTCTAGCACCACCAAGTTGCCACTGTTGGGCCCTTGAGCAAGGCCCTTAACCCTCAATTGCTCAGATGTAAAAGGAACAAGATAAAAAAAAAGTAAGTTGCTCTGGATAAGGGCGTCTGCCAAATGCTCAAATGTAAAATGTAAAATAACGATTGTAAATCATTGTTTAAAGAAAAATCCTCAATTTAAGAGTAACTTGGTCTCATCTCATCGCCATGTTGTTGGTTATTTTACCCCAGCAGCACCACACACAGCAGGTTGTTCCTCATATACGTACTGAAGATCAGCGTGCTCTTTATTGCGAAGAACAATATAGACTGGTTAGAAAACAGTGATATACAGTAGATAACACACACTGAGATGAGAATGTGTACAGCAAAAACAGGGATGACATGATAGATTGATGAAGACTTTATCTCTGCAGCGTATCGCGTGCTATGTTTGCTAATCCTCAAGACGCCACCGCGGTGTCTCTGTCGAGAAACCGAGAGACGTCTTACTTCCTGCTTTTAAGCAGCCACATTTCTTCACTCATAATAGGAGGACAAACAGTGACATTGTAGGAATGTCTTCATGATCACTAAATGCAAAATTATGACTGTGATAATACGCTCACAGTCATGTAGAACAAATCATACAACAGCAAAAACAACAACAAAAAAAATGAAATATATGCGATGGATTGAACGAATGCTTGAGGAGCCATTACTGTAGATGTAGATGGATATTTAACTCCTGTTCTGATTGCTGAATAAATATGCTAGCATGATGATAATGGTTCGTGCCCTTTTCCTTTATCTGTCGTTTCCTGTCTTCTTTCTCTCAGCGTGTCACGCACAAGCAGCTGCTTTTTTTCCCCGCTCTCAGGCCACGCTAGAACAACAGTCTCCAAATTATAGAGCGCTTGTGCAGATGAGTGCAGGACCGCCAATTAGCTTGTCGCTAAATTTGGTGCAATGTTGTTGTCCTGCGTGGTGTGTGATTAAACACAACAAAACGGCTCACTTCTATAAAAAGGTTATGTGTTGATGAACAAATCCGAGTGCTTTTAATGCAATTACGAGCGCAGAGAGCGTCATGGCAACACGGGATCTTCTGTAGCAACTGACATGGAGAACGATGTTTTTGATGGGTGGAACACATAGAGCTTTAAATTCCATTATTGTACATTCAATAAAAAAAGTGATGGAGGAAATGTAGAGGATTGAGAGTAACAGAGGAGAAGTAGAGGGGAGGAGTGATGGAGGAGATGTGGAGGAGAGGAGTGATGGTGGAGATGTAAACTACAAGAGTGATGGAGTACTTGTGGAGAATGAGAATGATAGAGGATTTGTAGAGAAGAGGATTGATGTAGATGATGAGAGGAGAGGAGTGAGGGAGGAGATGTAGAGGAGAGAGAGAGATGGAAGAGATGTAGAGGATGAGAGTGATGGAAAAGAGGAGATGTAGGAGGAGATGTAGAATAGATGTAAAGGAAAAGAGTGATGGAGGAATGTAGATGAGAGAAATGATGGAGGGGATGTAGAAGAGATGTTGAGGAGATGAGTGGCGGAGGAGATGTAGTGAAGTGGAGTGATTTAGAAAATGTAGAGAAGTGAGGAAGATGCTGTAGAGGAGATGAGTGATGGATGAGGTGTAGAGGAAAGCAGTGGTGGAGCTTGGAACTCAGCTCCACCCAGGATTCTCCATCTTAAGTTTGTTTGTGGTTTTTGTTTGTGGTTTTTGTCAGAATCCAGGATTGAAAGCCACAAAAACAAGTGGGAAATGTTCTGACACTGAGTGGGGTAGAAGGGGACATTTTTCTCCAGCCATTTCCAGGTTTGGTGCTTTCTAATTGGCTAGGAAAATGCACACGAGGGGTTATGGTTAGGGAGGGCAGTTTATTTAAATCTACAGACTGAAATGGCACGTTTGAAAGTCGATTAAGCATTCCAGAAGACATAATGTCAGGTGTATTTCACATTTTAGAACCCTTTAAGTCTTATATGAATTAATATTACGTTTGTGAAGTTGTTTACAAAAAGAGTACAGTGTAATTGCAGTGAGGTTTTATTTAACATGAAAGAGTTTGTTACAGGTTTAGTTAAGGCATAAATCTGGTTTTCCTTTGTTTATAAAGCTTTTAGAAATTTGGGTCCCCACATGACAGCATCCAGCTTGGAGTCCCTAGTATGTGGTTAAACAAGAATGTGTGTGTGTGTGCGCGTGTGTGTGTGTGTGTGTGTGTTAGCGGACCCTGACTCTTTTCCTTTTATTTTTTGCCCAAACCTTTCTTTTGTAGAGATGACATACTGATGCCCTTTAGGTTTTAAAGGAATATTTAAGTGCTTTTAACTTAGACATTTACTAAGAAGACAACAATTCCGCAGTAGGATAAAAACAAAATTCTCATTCAATATCTAATGGCATTCTGTTAACAAATGTCTAAAATATGAGAATATAGACCCCTGTTTGAGACACGTCACTTTGACCCTAGCGACACCTCCTGATTGCATAATTGCAATCCTTTCCAAGCTGACAGACACTTTCACTACACTGTCATTCAACTGTACACCAAGATACAGAGAAGAACAAAATTATAAAACTCAAATAACCCAAATAACCAATATGGAGATGCAATAAACACATATCTTAAATGCAGTAGATATTGCATGTTTAAACACTTAAACCATTTCACACACACACACACACACACACACACACACACACACACACACACACACACAGATAAACACATTTACCTCCGTACTGGACTGACAAACACACATGTGCAAACACACTCCTCTACAACCATCCAGCAATTTCACACACCAACCTGCAATTGCTTTTTTGCACAATATTTATTAGCTGTTATTTGCACAAGAACTTATTTGTATCTTTGCTGCTACTTGAACAATTAACGTTTACCGTTTGTCATCATCATCTCATGGCCAAATTACTTGCACAACCTCACCTATACCTACACTATAACAGACTATTGCATTGTACAGTATCATGGTGTTGTCCTTTTGTTTGAACATTTGCATGTGCATTATATGTTGTCTTTTTGTATAGATCTTAGATAGTTTTATTAATTTATGGTGTTCATTAGCTAGTCAGCTAATTAGATCTTAGGTCTTAGTTAGCTAGTTAGTTTTGTTACATTATGTTGCATGTACAGTATCACCTTGGTCCTGGAGGAACGTTGTTTTGTGTCACTGTGTACTGAAATGTAAATGGTTGAAATGGCAATAAAAGCTTACTTTGCTTGACTTGACTTGACATCATAGAACTGTGGTCAGTATCAGAGCCAGTCCAGAGTCTGTGGGTGCAACTCGTACTCAGGAATGAAGTGTATTTAGGAGTCTGATGGCGGTTGGGTAAAAATGCTTGCTAAATCTAACAATTCGGCTCAGCAGACTTCGCGATATCTTATCAGAGGCCAGGGGGGAAAACAATTAGTGACAGGGGTGGCTGGAGTCATAGATAATGCTAACGGTAGCATTTGTCAGGCAACATTTATAGGCCAAATCTTCAGTAGGTGGCAGTGTGGCCTCAATAATTCTTTCAACTGACCTCACCAACCTCCTTAGAGCCTTTCTGTCTGAGGCCTTACAGTTCTCAAGAGCCTTTCTGTCTGAGGCCTTACAGTTCTCATAGCAGGGAGTATTGATATAGTGACATGGTCGAAACTCTCTGTGCCGCCTCTGTAGAAGGTGATGAGGGTTGATGGATACGAAATGTGATCTCTTCAAACATGAAAGACATGCAGACACTAGTGAACCTTCTTAACAAGAGAAGAGACTTGGAGAGATCAGGTTAGGTCATCAGCAACCTGAACCCACAGGAACTTTGGATGCTGAACAATCTCCAAAGCAGTGCCATTTATATATGGGCCATTTCCTCCAGGAAGTCGTTCACCATCTTTTTTTCTTTTTGTATTTTCGACCTGATTGTTATCACTGCACCAATCTTAAAAAAAGTCGGACTTCCTTTCCGTATGCCTTCTCCTCACCGTCCCTAAAGAGATGCACCACGGTTGTGTCAACGGTGTCATTCCAGGTAATTAGGGGGGATAATTTTGATCTGAGGAGCTCCGTCTTCACAGCACTCATTTTATCTAACTAGTGATGTTGCCTCGCTAACTGAATTTAAACACGTAGTTAGATATCTATCCTCATTTATTTTGCTTAAACACACCTGAATAACTCAACTGAAAAATGCATCGATAAACTATCCAGCTAATGCTAGATTTTTAATAAGTAATTGTTTATAATAGTTTTAATGTAAAAGCCAGTTGTTTGTATTTTAAACCTACAATCTGTCACTGTCTTCATATCAGCGCATAATTATTGCATTATATTAACGTGAATTTTTTTTTTCTTTCTAAATTTAACACAGCTTCTCAGAACTGAGAAACTTCACGCTCTCTGAGAATCAGAGTTATATAAGGGTCCCTGTAACAGGCTGCAGGGAATAAACAGAATTTATTCCAGATCAGACCCTGGTGGACATCAACATGAGGCCGGCGTGGAGAAACCGAAAGCTTGGAAGTTATCAGAAAATTGAAATTACTGTGCAGGAGAAAGAAAACAGCATGCTTACCACTGAGAAGGAAGGACAAGAAAAGTCGATGGTTTGAGGTGGGGTTTTTGTATACAGTATATGGGTGTCTGGAAAATATCCAACAGTCATTTTTGACCCTAGCACTCCTTTCATAAATGCTTAATAAACATCTGCTTACAGAAAACATCCCCGTCAATGAATCGTAGCTATAGAAGCGATAGTATATTAGAATGAATACATTATAATATAAACCTGCGCTACTGTCAGGGATACTGAACATGCTTAATGTGCATTTGTAGCTTTGGATTAAACTTTAATTTAGAGCTCATGACCTCACTTATCTCTCAATCTCTATAGCACTTATCCTGTACAGGGTCACTTTAACTCACCCTGGACGGCATGCCAGCTTATCACAGGTCATTTATCTCAAAAGAGTAATTATTGCACCTAGTGGTTAAACAACGGAATTACAACAAGCACTAATAGATGCTATTATTGGGACAGGAATCACGCTGCCCCATGCTCAGGGGTGGAAGAGCAGATGTGATGGTTAATGGTATGGTTGCCAGGTTTATTATTTTTTTTGCACTATATTGGGTAAAATAAAAAATACTCATCATCTTCCAAGATGTGGTGGCACGGTGACTTAGTGGTTAGCACTGTTGCCTTGCACCTCCAGGATCTGGGTTCAATTCCCGGCAAGGTTTGATTCCTGCCTCTGTGTGCATTTAATTCAAATTTATTTGTACAGCGCTTTTAACAATTGTCCCAAAGCAACTTTACACAATCAAAAGAATTAATTAAGTTTGTATGGAATTTGAATGTGTATGAATCAAAATGGTCAGATAGTCCCTGGTGAGCAAGCCGAGGGCGAC
>JAQMYJ010000002.1:31703275-31715469 GCA_030014305.1 Clarias laeviceps | reverse complement strand
TTGATGTTAATATGGAGTCCAGTTAGTTATTGGAGACTCAGGTAGACTTGTATGAAGTTCCAGTCCTGAACTATCGAGCGACTTTAATAACAACGCAGTATCGTTGATTATTTTCCCACAGCAGCAGAACACCGAGTGTGTTATTCCTCACTCATCTAATTCATCTAAAGGACTTTGAAATACAAAACATCACTTTTAACTTTACACCTGTTCAGAACCATGTGGTAAAGGATTAATATTTCCTTCTTAGAAATATTGTTGGCTTAATTCATTCAATAACTCATTGATTACTTAATTGATTGATTCAATAATTGAGAGTGATTTATTTAAAATATATCTACAAAGACTGTGTCTGATCTTTTGCCCTGATCTAATTTATTTCTGTGTGTGTGTGTGTGTGTGTGTGTGTGTGTGTGTGTGTGTGTGTGTGTTTTCTCTAACAAGACAGTGTCCCTTATGGGATCAGTAAACTATCTGACTAAACCCAGTTTGCAATCGAGCTCTTTAAGACCTCGGCTCATTATCAGGTTTCTCTCCTCTTCCTCTTCCTGGAACAGAGTGTTATGGTCTCTGGTCCATGGTGCAGCATGTGTGTGTGTGTGTGTGTGTGTGTGTGTGTGTGTTAAAGTTACTCCACACAAGGGACCAATCATTGTACAATTTATCGAGCATGAACAGAGTTGCCTAATAACAAACTGAACGCAGGTCCTAAATGGACGCGTGTGGAGGCCGAGGAAACACGTAATATCCATTACACTGCCTTGTTAATGGCTCTCAGCAAAACCCTATTAATTACACACACACACACACACACACACATTCACGGAGCCTGAGTGAGAGCGCGTGGTCCGACTATGGCGATGACGCCGCTGCCACACCCTCTTCCAGTTCCACTCTCCTGCATTATTAACATTATTCGGTTTACAGAAACACGGCTCGCTGGCCCGGATACTCACTCTGAGGATTTAGTTTCTGCTTCATCGCTGACTGAGAGTCGAGGTGGAAGGTTGTGACTCGCTCGACCCCACAATCTGTTCAACACACTCGAGTTTCAGTACACGGACCAAAGAAGAACAGAACACACACACACACACACACACACACACACACTGGGATTGTAATGAAAATGCATCAGTCAGGACCAGTCAGGAAATGAAACACCAGCAGTGAGACGTGAGGTCTGACGCAGCAGACAGAAGGTTTAACTGAGTTTTGCGGTTTTTTGTTTGTTTGTTTGTTTGAGTTTAAGTCTGTACTGAAATCAACCTTTTATACAGAGGACGATGAGTAAACTGATAATCTCCATCAATCCCACTCTGGGACACGCCCATCTTTTACTCAGAGACACACCCATCAATCACCCTCTGGGACACGCCCATCTTTTACTCAGAGACACACCCATCAATCCCACTCTGGGACACGCCCATCTTTTACTCAGAGACACACCCATCAATCCTCACTCTGGGACACGCCCATCTGTTACTCAGAGACACACCCATCAATCAACCTCTGGGACACGCCCATCTGTCCCACTCAGAGACACGCCCATCTGCCCCACTCTGAGACACGCCCATCTGCCCCACTCTGAGACACGCCCATCTGCCCCACTCTGAGACACGCCCATCTGTCTCACTCTGAGACACGCCCATCTGTCCCGCTCTGAGACACGCCCATCTATCTTACTGCGACACGCCCTTCTGTCTTACTCAGAAATGCTCCCTTTTTTACTCTGAGACACGCCCATCTGTCCCGTTCTGAGATACTCCTGCCTGTCCCACCTAAAATACATGCCTTTCTGTTCCTCTCAGAGACCCATCTATCTAGCTCTAAGACAAATCCGTCTCTCCAACTTCAAAGACATTCTCTTGTATATTAATTAAAGACACACCCTATTTGTCTTGCTCAACTGCACACCCCATCAATTCCACTTAAACGCACCTAAGTGACCTAACCAAAGACACACCCACATGCTCTCCTCAAACTCCTGCTTGTCTGTCCCACCCAGAGACAAGACCAATTACCTTAATCAGACACATCATTGTACCCCACCTGAGCCCACGCCCATCTGTCTCACTTTAAAATACCTTCATCTGTCCTTAGACATGCTTATGCATCCAACTCAGACACGCCTTCATTCTTAGAGACACGCCCGTATTATTCTGTAATTATTCTGTTCCTCTTGACGTCAAATCATACCTGCTCTGTCCAGAGTGTGTGCGTCTGTCTGTCATGTTTCAAAAATGTCTCCATGAATACCATACCGACGATGTCAAAGCACATGTGAATTAGTGTCAAATCTCCTGTGTGTGTGTGTTTATTGTCACAAGATGTGAGTGCACCAATTGAGCCTGATTTACGCTGAGAGCGTGAAGACGAGTTCATTGCTTCTCACTTCCCTATTAATCTCCTCTGGCTTTCAAACAGGAAGCTGATTTGCAGCTTTCAGAGTCTCGGAGTCGGTACAAATCAAAACACCATTAAATTCAAACCCAAACATGACAAACTGTGTGTGTGTGTGTAAAACGCAGCCTACCATTTAGCGCTCGAGAGCTCAATTTGTGATGTATCAAGTTCTCTGGAGTCCAGGATGCTCAACGAGAGAGAGAAAGAAAGAGGCAACCCTGAAAGAGTGAGACTGTTAAATGATAAACATGCTGACCAATTTAGCAGGAAATGTGCACTTAAAACGAGGCGGGGAATCGTTTAGCGAGAGCGTTTACAGACAAACGGCGCTGCATTAGTGTGGAGATGTGGAGGGGTTCAATGTGCAAGAGTGTGTAGAAACCGTTTCACTGACCTTCAGTGTGTTTG
This sequence comes from Clarias laeviceps, assembly GCA_030014305.1. Classification (NCBI taxonomy): domain Eukaryota; kingdom Metazoa; phylum Chordata; class Actinopteri; order Siluriformes; family Clariidae; genus Clarias; species Clarias laeviceps. The sequence continues at coordinate 31,712,658 of JAQMYJ010000002.1, read as the reverse complement.
GTGAGGTGCATCGTGTTTGCTGTTCCATCATAAAAAAAATAAATAAAAAGAACAGCGGACGCAACAATATAACTGTTGATTTTAATATCAGAGTGAATGATCGGACTGAAGATCCCGTACTGTATATAAACCCGTTTCATGTCATCTATGTTTAACACTCATTTATACTAACTCTCCATTAGCTTAAACAGATATTAGACACTGACACGTTTACAGTTTGTGTTCGAGATTAATGCTAGCATAAACCCCCGGCACATTATGCATATAACAAGGGGTGTTCAAGTCAAACCGGGACTTGAGATGGTGAATAAAGACACAAACGTTTATAGGAGACTTCAGTCACAGTACGGTGATGAGACTCTTAGCCGCAGTAAAACATTTGAAACGTTTTAAAGAAGGCCGTACGTCTGTGAATGACAGATAACTTGTGATGAATAAGAGATGCATCTGTGTGTGTGAACGGTACACACACTCATTCAGCAACACCACTCACACATCACAGGAACTCGGCTGAGAGTTATCGCCACGTCCCCCGTACAGTCCCGACTTCGCTCCAAGACATTTCCACATGTTTGGGCCATTAAAGGAGTTCCTGGGAGGCCGGAGTTCCTGGGAGGCCGGCGTTTCAGAATTGAATCAGGCAGCTCCAGCATACTGAGAAAACGTTCTACTTTTCAACTATTGGTAGCTATGTATAACTTATGCACAGGAAAAAAGACAGGACTGGACACGCCCACTACTCACAACAAACAACAGTAGACTAAGAACTAATCTAAGAACGAACCTCGGAAACATTTCGAACGAGTGCAAGGAGCCATGAATATGCATGGATATGCAAATTGTACAATACAAAATAGTTTTTGTGTAATTATTATATATTATCGCTAGCTTGTGATTTCAGCATTACGTGTTTGAATTAGCGAGCTTGCAAACCATTTGTAGTGGAGTCACAACAGTAACTGTATTATTCTAATGTAAACCACCGTATATATTCCATGTGTTTATCAATTTTATTTAACACTTTTTAAATGTTTTTAAAATTGTTAAACAATTTTTGTCTATTTTATACCTTTATGTTAGACCTTTTCAAAAGATCATTAGTTTGATTGAACGGGTTATTATTTAAGTCTCTGATCAGCGTAGAGAGAGACGGAAGGAGGAGGAGGACGAGTCTGGAGACGTGAGACACGATATTAACATAAATGTCCTACAGTCTATCCATGCTGCATTAGGATCTGCTCAGGTTTTGGTGTTGCAGCAGAAAGCTGTGTTCTGTCTGAATCTGTATGAATAATATACTGTAATTACATAAACCTCGACTAGACTTTGACCTACTTTAGCACAAAGGCCTGTTTTTTTTTTTTTTTTCAGTTATAAAGGTTTGACTCTCAGCTGTAGAGAAAACGTCACTTGTGCTCAGGAAAAGATTCAACATTTATGTAAATAATTAGTTTAAATCTTTCTTTTGTTAAAAAATTACTTTGTATTATTAACTTTAAGAGAAGAAAAAAGGGAGAGTCTGGTGATGAAACGGCTGATTGTAGTTGCTGTGAGATCAAAGGATCTAAGGTGCTTTTATAGAACACTAAATGTAGCTATTAACAGATACAAAGTGTCACATGACATACAAAACAAAAAATTCCTCCTGTTCGTTTATTGTTAGAGGAGAATAATCACCTCTTCTTCATCACTCCACAAACCTTACACACATGCCTTCTTTTCATTCCATACAACATGGAATCCATGCTGGAGATTCAGTTTGCTGATTGGTCGGTTCCTCTGTGATGTCCCACCCCTGATGACATCATCCCTGTGCCTATGCTGTCTGTCAGTTCCAGCGTGACTAGTGTATGTTCTGGAACAACATGTCAGAGATCTCTCACACACAGAGGGTAAGATAATGAAAGTGCTTTCTTATGGCCAGAGGGAAAGCAGTGTGATGAGTCAGTGTGTGCACATGGGAGAGAAAAAGAACCAGATTCTGCAGCGCACTTGTCTCTTTTTTCCCCCCAGTCCAGAGAAGCCAGCAACACACACACACACACACACACACATACACAGCGGACATTGTATCAAGAATCAAAAATCCTTTCGTTCTTTCTTTTTTGCATTCTTTTTATCAACATATATTTATTGTTTCGTTTACTTTAAAGAAACGTAGATTAACACACTTTTTGTGTCTAACTGACTTTTTTTGGAGACAACAGGGAGAGAGAGAGAAATGAAGGGAGAGAAAGAGAGAGAGAGAGAGAGAGAGAGAGATGGGAGATAAAGTGAGGGGGGTATATGAGAGAGCGGGAAAGAGAGGAGTGAGGGAGAGGAGAGAGGAAAATAAGAGAGGTGGAGGTTCGAAAGAGGGGGACAGCAAAGACAGAGAGAGATTAAACAGAGGGACGAGAGAAAATCAAAAAAGGCATGAGAGAGAGATGAGAGAGGATGAGACAAGAGAGAAAGATGGATGATGAGTGAAAGAAACAGGTGAGGTTAAATAGAGAGAGAGAGAGAGAGAGAGAGAGAGGAAGGAGAGAGATGCATGACAAGAAAGGAAACATCAAGGGATGAGAAAAAGAGAGAGAGACTGATGGGGACAAGAACACAGAACGAGAAAGGTGGGGTGAGAATGGAGCAAGCAAGAGAGAGAAAGAGATAGAGAGAGAGAGAGAGAGGATAAAGAGAAGGGGACAGAGATCGGGGACGTTCCCAAAAAACAAGCCATTAGAGTCAGGATGAGTGAGTTATTAGATCAGACCACACACAGCTCCACTCGCTGCCATTAGCAGGGGGAGGGGGGAGGGGTGTCTCCGGCGGGGTTATTGCACCGGGGCTGTTCTTCAGGGGCGGATGTGGGTTCCTGCTGAGGCCTGAGATGATCCTCTATAAGATAGATAATTGCTCGGGGCTTGTTTAATGGTTGTGTATTAAGGAGAGTAAGAGGTGGTGTGCAGGGCAGGAGCAGGACTCTTTAATGGACGCTGTCTCTCGTGCGCCACTCCATTTGGAGGCCTTGAGCGAGCGGCTAATTGAATAGTGCACGTTTGGTTTAGGAAAAGGAAATGCTAACGAGATAAATCCACTATTTTACTCTCTGCATTTCAGCTTTTATGGCTGTTGATGCTTCGGGCACAATGTGGGACGTGCTGGATAAGGACTCGTCTTTTCTTTGTGTGTGTGTGTGTGTGTGTGTGTGTGTGTGTTTGTGTGTGTGTGTGTGTGTGTGTGTGTGAAAATATAAAAATTATAAATGTTAAATGGACAATGTTTCTTATTCAAAAATGCATTATTTACTATAAAGCTTCTTATTTATTTAATAGTTCTTACACTGGGTTCATAAACTTCTATCTGATTCCAGCGAAGCGACCGATCAGATATCCAGCGACAGAAACAGTAATTGGACCAGAAAAATAAAACTTATTCCTGGAGCACAAAGTTCTGATTGACATTAGGACGGTGTGGTGGAATTAATTAATTTTTCTATTGTTATTTTTATATTTGTTCTGTATATTAATATTAAAAACCTAATTTCAGTATTGTACCTGCTGATCATCATTTATCCTTTTTTATTTCCTCTTTTTTATTTATAGTTTTTTTTTATTTGTCTTTTTGGTTTTCTTTTTTCCTTCCTTTCTTTCTGTTGTCTGTTCCTGTCTTTCTTTGCTATCTTCCTTTTTTCAGTTTTTTCTTTTAGGGCTTAAGCACTATGAACGTAGCTCCATGCTGTCAGTGTGTAAAGGCCCCTCTTGATCTTTGAAGGATTTTTTTCCACCATCCTGGCTTTTTGGGGGTCTTAACATGCTCAAAAAATCATTTTGAATCTACACATTTAGAGCTCATTGAGCTGAAAAACTTTCACTTCGCATGTCATGGGCTCCACTCATCATGTCAGTTATTTTGAGTCAAAAGTTGGTTAATACTGTAACTTTCTTTGTGACATCATACTTTGTGACATCATACTGAGTGACATCACACGAAACCCGGTACACTCATTGAGCTGAACAGCCTTTGCATTGCATGTCGCTCCACTCAACAGGAAGTCAGTTAGTTGGGGTCATTTGCAAAACACACACCCAATGGATTTTGATAAACTCTTTCTAGGGAATTTATACGATCGCCATCAAACCGGGCCAATGTGATCTCAATAAATTGACGATGCAAAATTGCAGAGGGATTTTTTAATTCCTCAAATGGGTCGGCCGTGACGATGCCATACTGTAAACTTATGCCGAAAAGTGGTTAATAACTTTCTGTGTGACATTACTGTATATTGAGATTACTGCGGAGGTTCGTGCACTTTTGAAGAACCGAGACAAGGTGGTCCTTAGAACAACAAGGGACCAAACTGTCTCAGGCCATCAGAGAGGCGGAGCATGAACACACCCAGAGAACCCACACCCACTTCAGGGACAGCGGTGACACAGCGCATGCGGCCATCACCAACTACAGGACATCATCAGTTCGTTCAGGACATTCATCTAGTTAGTTTGGCTTAATTTATGTTGTATGTACTGTAGCACCTTGGACCTGGAGGAACTTAGTTTCGTTTCACTTTCATTTTGACTTGACATCGTATTGAGTAACATCATGTTGAGTGACATCATGTTGAGTGACATCACGTTGAGTGACATCACGTTGAGTGACATCATGTTGAGTGACCCTCAATGTAAACAATAAATTCCCTCTTTTCTAAAATGATGCCATAATGGTATTAGTAAGCCCCCTTATGTATGTGCCTACTGGATTTCTGTGGTGACACAGGGTGCTTGGGCCCGCTCATTGTTGCTTGCAACTATATTTTTCTTTTATTTTCCCTTTTTTGCATTTCATTTTTATTCTGTTTTTTTTTTCCTCCAAGTTTCTTTCTTCCCTTTTTTCTTTCTGTTATTCTTTATCTTTCTTTCTGTCTTTTTGTCTTTGTGTGTTTTCTCTTCTTTTTTTAATATGGTTTCTTTTTGTTTGATCTTTCTTTCTTTGTTTCTTTGTTTCTTTCTTTCTCTCCCTTGTCTTATTTGACATCCTTTTTGTTCTTCCTATTTTATTTTAAAGTGTTTTTTAAGATTGATACAGACCATACATTTACATTACATCTGTAAGAATGTATGTTTAAATGAAAAGAAAAAAGTAAAATAAAGTCACTATATCAAATACAATGTGTTGTATAAACACACATAATTGAACAGGGACCAGGCTGATCCTGTGGACACGCCCATCTACAAGTGAAGATTTTTTTTGAAGGTTTTTTTTTTTTTTCTTGAAGATTCCGTAAAAAGCTAGCATCATTTTTTGTGAGTTGGATGATTGTTTTGAATAAAATTATAGTGAGGTCTCAGGTCATGTGAAGGTCATGTGAAGGTTAGCGGTTAGCAATTACTGAGCTTTATATGAATTAAGAACTATTATTTGCAATTTAATCCCTGACTAATACAAAAATCTAAAAAGGACAAACAGCAGGAAACATTTTTTTTGCCTCACGTTTTTGTTCATACATTGAGACCAGAGACCCATTTGAATACCTAAACCAGACTACAAAGTGAATTCTGCATAATAAGGCACCTTTAAAGAAATATGATGCATGTTATGGTCTAACTAATCTGTCAGTTATCATGGTGCTGATTGTGCAGTTGGTAGTAAATGCCTGTATTTATCAATACTCTGTGCAGTGTGTGAGCTGATGTGTAACGATCCCGCTGGTGTGCTGTGATGTCTGCGTGCTGAAACTCGAGTGTGTTGGGCAGATTGTGGGGTCGAGGGAGACGAGACCTTTATGACTGTACAGGATACCGGAGGAGGAGAAGAAACCCTAATTCATGAAATGTAAGATCTTCAGTTCCTCTGATCATTATTTTTTTTTGCTCTCTCTCTCACCATCACACGGTTCTTTCCGCATGGGTTTGATCTCCATCAATATCCTTTACAGCGCTTGCTCTTGGGTTAAAAAGAAATCTGGGAATTTTACAGCCAGTGGTGCAAAGAGAACATCTGGGACTTATTGTTGGGACGTATGAAGGAGTGACATGTGACACGCGGAGTCAGAGAGAGCACGTCAGCGCCGGAGTTAATCTGATTTCATCTGACCCGAAGCCCCGCGACGCTCGGCCTCTCCGTCTGCAGCACATGTTCGAGTCGAGACGCTTTCACTCGGGGAAGGTTACACGTCTCCTCCGTCTCAGTTACACCTGCCATGTTTAAAACCATGCAGGAAAAAGGCACTGATGGAAAGAAAACGTAACATTCTGTACGACAGAGTCTCAGAGTTATTATCTAATGTTTATCAGGGTTAATCAGTGGGACCGCATTTAACAGACTGAACCCGTTTCACATTCACAACACAGCCGAGTAAACACACAACATGTGCTTATTAATAATAATAATAATAATAATAATAATAATAATAAGCCTTAACAAATCAATGTGGTATATTCTTTCTTTCTTTCTTTCTTTTATTCTTTGGGGTTTTCAATTTTTCTTTCTTTCTGTCTTTATACTTTTTCTTAATTTTATGTTTCTCTTTGTTTTTCTGTCTTTACTGGTTTTCCCTCTCTCTTTCTCTCTTTTTTCAGTTATTTCTTCCTTTTTTTTAATTCATTGTGTTTTTCATTTTATTCATTTTTTTCTTTTGTTTCTTTCAAGTTCCTTTCTTCCCTTCTTCACTATAAGTGTGTACTTTATGTAAATCTTTGTCTTTCTTTGTCATTAAGGCTTTGTCTTTTGTGTTTCTTTTTCTTTTTGTCTTTTTCTGTTTTGTTCAATTGTTGATTTTCTTAATTTTAGTTTTTTCTTTCCTTTTTCTGTTTTTCTTAGTTTTTTTTTTCTCTCTTTATTTTCTTTTTTTGTTTTTCTTTCTTTCTCTTTATTTATATCTTTTTGTGTCTGTAGCTTTTTTCCCCTTTTATTGTTTTCCTTTTTTGGTTCCTTTTATCTCTCTCTCTCTCTCTCTCTGTCTGTCTTTCTCTGTCTCTCTCTCAGTGAAAAAGACGCCGACATGTCTGGATCTGTCGTTCTCCACGTTGCCGACTCTGTGGCTGATGGACAGAGTGTGTAATGCGGGAGGAGAACCAGAAGGGCTGATGTGTATAACTGAGGTGTTCGGGCCGTGCCGTCTGTACCGGAGGATCTTCGGCTGTACCGCGTGAACATGGATGGGCGTGACTCTGATTTCAGCGCGGATTGATTGAGTAATGAGGCCCGATGCTGCGGCGCTGCCGGCTTTCGGAGAGCTCTTCCTCCCCGAGTGGTGGTTCAGTCGTCCCACGCGTCCCTCCCCTACAGCCATCTGCGTCTCTCACTCAGGACTGCTGTACCATTATCCTCTCGGCCCAGTCAAAGTCTTCACCTAATTAGGGAAACTCTCAATGAAGGAGATTATTTTTAGCTTTTTAATTAGCATGTTTTCTGCTGCTGCAGCTCTGTGGCTCGCTGAGGCAGAGATACAGAGACAGATTTGTGCTCTCTGTGCTCTGTGGTAGAACAAAAAACTTTTTAAGGTCCCTGAAAAATCGCCCGAGGGTCACGATTCCATGCTGGAAGCGCTATTAATAAAAAGAACAGCTGAGACTTTGATGATTTATTTTCCTGCGCAGAATTTCTCACCATGATCATAACCTCCATCTGGAGTTACTGTTGCAACCCTGAAGTTAATTATTTACACACAACAGCTTCGCAAAGTCATTTGTTTCTCTTATATTAGTAAACAGTTACAATTTTGTACGTACTTTTTTCAACCATTTAGAGTTACAGAACTTAAATGCACATCACAGTTTACATGATGGATGTGTTGTGACTCGTTGTAGCTGATGAACGCTGAAGTTCAGCGCCTTTCCAGCACTGCCATGATAGTGGCACCGAGGTCCGGTGGGGTCTGGGAGGGGTCTGGGACAGATAAGGTCCCCACGCTGCCAGAGGGGTAAAGGAGTTCTACACAAAAGAGGGAGGCATGATTATGTTCTCAACAGTGCAGGATGGAATAGTAGCGCTTTCAGGAGGACAGGGAAGCAGAGGAAAGAGACTATCAGGAGGAAGGAGAGGCAGCAGGACAATCTCAGGAGGGCAGGGAAGCAGAGGAAAGAGACTATCAGGAGGAAGGAGAGGCAGCAGGACAATCTCAGGAGGGCAGAGAATCAGCTTGACAATCTTAGGTGGGCAGGGAGGCAGGATGATGCTCTCAGGAGGGAAGAGAAGCAAGAAGAGAAGTGTTAGATGATGCCATCACACGAATGACATCAGAAGTGGAGCTGTAAGATGGTGACCATCTCATCACAGTAATGGACTAAAGAAGGTTGACCATAGGACTCCATCTCACTTTCTGTTTTTGATGCACCTGGCATGCCACTGTTAGTCCTGAGTAATATGGCTTTGGCCAACACTATATATTTAGCCTGATGACACAGCAATGTCAGAGACCAGGATGGCATCTTCAGCGGGACAGGGTGGGTGGACAGAGACCACCATCCCCCTCGACCCCCGTCCACCCCCGTCCACCTGAGGTGAGTTGAACATAGAAGAACTCCATCTCACTTGCTGGCTCGAATGACCCTGACATTACAGTACTTGGCCAAATGTCTCTAATCGACACACTGACATGTTGTCATGTTGGTTACAGCCCCCTCAGCCCACACCCAACCACGGAAGAATGACTTTGGGGGGCTGATCCACCCACCTCTAATTCTTCTGGTTATTCTCCCTTTTTTTTCAGTATCTGTGTGATTTGGTGTCCGAGTGAAACCCAGACCTTCTAAAAGTGAACTTTTCAGACTGAGTGCGTGATCGTCTCAAAACAGATGCCAGAGCATTAATCAGGAGCTCTGTTAATTGCTTGCTGAATTTTAATTAGAAAAGGTCTGCCTAGCTGTAAAAGTGACATGTTGCATTAGTAACAGAGTCTCAGAGTGTGTGTGTGTGTGTGTGTGTGTGTGTGTGTGTGTCAGGGGTTGGAATAGTCTCTTCTGGGTGGAAAGCCTTCACCACTCAGATCTGATCTCTGCAGAATCATTTAATCAGCTTCAGTGCTCCCGGGCGAGCGCGAGCGAAGCAGCCTGATCACGCTGCTATTCCACCAGACGGGGTTCAGGGTTCGACCACACCGCTGAGTAATTAGACTTATTGAACTTGTCATCATCGTTTTAACGTATCAGCAGTCAGACATCATTCCACCTCTCACGTGATGATCTAATGAGCTCTGACTTCATTTTCAGTGAATTAAATTGTGAGTGATGGCTGAAGGTGATGAACGATGGACTGTAGGTTTAGTGCATTTTAATGGAGTCTACAGGAGTGTACATGAATGCAGTTTAACCCTTTGTAATTTACTGAAAAACAAACAAAAAATTAGTTTTATTCATTTATTGAGTGGGCAATTAATAAATGAGTCAATTAATTGATTTATTATTAAA
>JAQMYJ010000002.1:31638448-31649006 GCA_030014305.1 Clarias laeviceps | reverse complement strand
ACACCTGCCCACACCCCCCCACCCCCCCCCCCCACCAACCCTCACCACCCCCCCCCCCCCAACCTCACCACACAACATCACACCATCCGTATCAGCAGCCAGAAATAACTTGTATGAATAATTCAGTGAAGAGACAGGACTCTGTGAGACCAGCACCCAGCAGGGGGTCTAATGAGACCACAGATTCTCTCTCACACACAATAATGTTGACATGGTGCAGGAGAAATGTACAAGAAAGAAAGTAAAGAAAGAAAGAGACTCTGCTGCATGATAATAGTGCTTCAAAAATGCTTAAAAAGAAAGAGAAAAAAAAGAAAGAAAGAATGACATCGCTCCATGATAGTTAGTCTGAAAAAAAAATAAAGTGATGAAGAAAAAAAAAAAGAGTAAACATATTTTTTGTGAGTGTACTGGACGTAGAACGCAATATGGCTCAAAATAAAAAGCAAAATATTTTTGTTTACTTTATCGAAGTGTTCTATTTTGTTTTTGTTATTTAGTCAATCATGATAGGATTCTAAAAAGTATTTTTTGACAATACTTTACAAAAAAATATATATTTTTTGTTTTTCTAAATTCTATGAAAAAAAAAAAGTTTGTATTATAATAAATTAATGTTTAAAAGTAAAAATCTAATAAATTCTAATAAAAAAAATCTAAAATCTAAAAAAAAAATAATATAATTTTGTGCAATTTCGACTCAGCTGCTACGTATATTTGTGTAATTTTTATTTAAAAAATTAATAAACAATTTAATACACTCTGGATGTTATGTATCCAGTCTCTTCATCGTCTCCTCATCGGTTTAATTTACATTTATAACACTGCATGTGTGCGTGATGTTGTATATTCTACACACATCTAAACACATGGCTGATCTTTCACACACACACACACACACACACACACACACACACACACACACACACTCCTACGTGTGTTTCATGATAGAATTCTATCCAAAAGGACCAAGCTTGTTTTTTTTCCCAGGCGTAAACGTTCTCATTGCTGTGGTTTTTCTATTTCCGACAGAGTTTCCTGGCTGCCTTCATCACTAAGCCCTTCTCTGGCTCCGTCTCAAACCGCCCTTAACCTCAAATCCTCACTCCACTCCTCTTTCTTTCATTACATGCCTCCAAGACTTGGCAATGTGCTTGTTTTTTTTTTTTTTGCCTTTCTTTCAGGATTGAAGTGCACCTTTTCATCCGAGTCGTAATCCGCTTTGAGGAAGCGAAACACGCTTGTTGTTATTTTCTTTTTTACTCGTTGTTTCTTGTAGAGCAGAAAAGAAACACATATGTCTTCTAGAGAAACATGTGTTGAAGGAGAACGTCTCAGGGTCTCGGACTATTTTCACGTTCCCGCAGAGAGGAGAGACGTTGTTTGGTAAACGTCAGAGAGGATAGTGAAAATGTGGAGCGTAAAAAGTGTAAAGCATGTGTAAAGGGCAGGTGTAAAGTCTAGAGGAATTTAGGTTTAAAGGCTAAAGGATGTTTAAAGTTTGTGCAAAAGGCGTTTAAAATGTAAAAGATCTGAGGAGGATTTGGGGATCTGTAAAGTTTAAAGAACTGTAAAGTACAGTGTGTATGAAATACTGCGAATATACTGAAGGAAATGTGAGAACTTTAAGTGAAAGGTGTGATATCAAAAGTATACGTGTACTGTGTAATGGTGTACGACGTGTAAAGTTAAGTAAAGGTGTAAAAAGAATGTGTTGAGTTCTATAGAGTTTAACAGATGTGCTGAATATAAAGCAGTGTGATGATGAGCTGAAGGACGTGTGGCTTTAAAGGATGCGTAAAGTGTATCTGATGCATAACGTCAGAGGGTTAAAGTGTAAATTGCTGAGGGGGTTTCAGGTGTAAAGCAGGTGTAAAGGATGTACAAATTTAAGGGATGCATAAAAGACCCCCCGAGGTTTAAAACATGTTGACACAGTATTGGTGCGTAAGAACTTCCATAAAAAATGTGTGTGGCCAAAGAATCTACTTCTGAAGTTTGTGCAACATGGAAGTGACCAATCCCGCTTCCCTAAAAATTTCAAGTTGCTAACTTCAGCCTTTTTGATTTTATATGTGGCACCAAAAATGGCCATTTTTAGTGTTGGACTGTCTCACTTAAAAAAAACAATAATTATTTCAAATGTGAATTATTCATATTTTGTATTGATGCTAAAATTGGCGTAAGCCTCTAGAAGCACATGAGTTGTAAAACATGTTGCTTAAATAGTTTTTTTTGGTAAAGGCTTTAAAAGTGAAAAAAACAAAAAAAATGTAGTGTCCGTAACCATGTCAAATTCATGTTGCAATATTTTATCAATTTTGCATTTTAGAATAATACACTTTCTCAGGTTTATGTCTTTTCATGTGAAATCTAAATCGGCCAAGTTTCATCTCAATAACAATTAATGTAATTAAAAGATTTGAGTTATAGGAGTGTAAAGGAATGTGAAAAGTGGAACGGGGCTGTAAAACGCAAAGACGATTTGTAAATTCAGAAGGAATATGTTAATTACTGCATGTGTAAAGGAAGTGCAGAGTTTAAAGTAAAAATGTGTAAAGTCTAAGAGGTGTGCAAAATAATGCATAAGGTGTAAAGTAAGATGGAAATGCTACAAGGTGTCTAAGGATGTGACTAATGTGTAAGGTATGATGTGAAGTATGAGGGGGATGTGAAATGTACAGTATTGGCCATGTAAAGGTGACACGGAACATAAAGCATGAAGGATGTGTAAAGGCGGATGAAATTTGTCTGTGATGTGTATAAGTTTAACATTAACATGTAAAGTCTAAAAAGAGGTGTCATTTGTAAAGTGTAAAGGAGATGCGACATATGGTGTAAAGGATGTGTTGAATGTAAAGAAACGTCTTCAGAAAGTAACCAAGTGTCAATGGTGTGTAAAGTCAAGCATGGAGATGGAGAATGGTTACGGACATGCTAAATGTAATGACCATGTACAGTGTACACATGTGTGTAAAATGTAAAAGGAGGTGTAAAAAAAGAACGTGTAAAGTCAGATGGAATTTGTAGAAGGTTGTGTAAAGTGTAGAGGATGCGTAGCTACTGCGTCACTATTGTCGCTACATGAGGCGTTGTTTGTTTGAATGATGTTGCAGGTTGAGTCCCAGACAGACGGCTTTCAATCTTTACATTATAATATTAGGCCACACCCCTTTAGGCAGTTTACCAGGGTCTGGGAATTATTCTATTGCTAATATTTCATTTTATTCACAAGCTGGCGGTTTGGTACGTTCTGACTGACCAAACTGAATTGTGGGAACCGCATAAAGGTTTTCTCCGTTTTTTTCTGCACTGAGCTTAAACTTTAATGTCCAGAAGATTATATTTCAGTGTAAAGTATTATTTGTGTTTGTGAGAACCGTCTGCTGTCTCTGTTCCTGTAGACACGGCTGTATTTTCACTCCAGATGAAAGATGAAGCCAGAAATCCCGTCCTCGCCGCGTTACCGCCTGCGCAGAAATCGGAATCAACATGCAGTAATAGACGCAATTTATGTGTCAGCGTAATTCGCACAGCGCAGAGAATTTAGTGCATGCATATGGCGTGTGGCAATAACGCTGCAGATTGAGTTTATGAAACGCCATCCTTCACCGAGCTTTACAAGAGAGAGAGAGATGTGGGTTGAAATACTTTGCAGAGCCTTGTATTTACACTTGCATTTGGTCATCTGTGTGTGTGTGTGTTGAAAAAGTTAAATAGCAATCAGCGTGGGTTTCACCATCCAAGTCACGTCTCAGTGCTGAGGAATTTGTTTTGGCAGAAGCTCAAACTCACACAACATTAAAGCGAGCAACAATTAGAAGTAAATACGGAATAAAACACCGCCGTGTCGAGCCGCTACAGGAAAATAATCAGCGCCATTAAGTGGTCCGACCACAAACGGATCGTTTTTTCACAAGTTGTTAAAATTTCTCTCGTACCGCAAAAACCTGCCGCATTTATTTCATTAAATTACTTCATGTTTACTATCTGCTCGTGATTACATTTACGCCTACATTCCAAAACCCTGCTGATTGAGACGTGACCCCTCGTTAGTGACCGAGCCAGTCATGCCTGAGCCCCGCCCCCCCGCCCCGCCCTTTATGACATCATTACTAATTTACATGGCGTGAAAAAGTACTGTTTGAATCCTGAAGCAGAAATTAATTATGATTTTATTATGTGCTCATTTTTAAGCAGGATAGGAGTAACAGATGTAGGTCTGTGTGTGTGTGTGTGTGTGTGTGTGTGTGTGTGTGTGTGTGTGTGAGTGAGTGTAAAACACCTCATCGTCTCACCTCCCACCTTGACTCTGTCTTTGTCAATTTATCTCTGCCATCCTGAGAGGAGTGTGTGGTTGCGCAACAGACTGTGTGTGTGTGTGTGTGTGTGTGTGTGTGTGGGTGTGAGGGGGCGTGAGGGGGTAGTCAAGGCAAGCTGTCAATCAAAGGCAAGCTTCCACTATGCTGGATCCCTTGTTAGGCTGAAGGACTGATCGATCATTCAGTGACGCTTTACACTCAGTTTCTGCACCATGGAGATTCATGGCCAGCCACCCACACACACACACACACACACACACACACACTATTGCAGCAACTATATATTTGCACTACACAGTGTATATATATATATATATATAGCATATGTGTGTGTGTGTGTGAGATGTTACCCAGATGGAGTCGCTCTTCATTTCTTGCTGATAACGGGTCTGTCATGAGTTATTGACTTCCACCCACTACTTACACACACACACACACACACACACACACACACACACACACTAGTCTGCTATGATGAGGAGGCCGTTTGTCTTCACTATTATAACCACAGTGGGAGAAAAGCAGAATAATTCTTGAGAGTTGATGAATTACCTGTTACACTCCAGTCCTCGCGTATCAGCCGTGAAATATCGTTCTTCTCGTATCCGTTCGCTAACAACTCGCTTTTCTCCAACACTCTCAGTTCTCCATGTTTGTGTTACTTGGGAATTAAAAAGAAAATAAATAAATCAATGAGCTATTTTCTAAAAAAAGATATGATTTTGGTCAAATTTTGAAATCTTTGACGTAATCAGAAAAAAAAATACCGAAGAGCTCCATATGAAACTATAAAGGAGTTTTTTCTTTTTTTTGGTTTTCCTAAAAGCCTAGAGCTACACGCTATGAGCTATACTCTCAGATTCAGTGCCCTGGTCACATGATCTCATTCTATCATCCTCCAGTTCGTGACATTCACAACACATCAGTCGTCTGCGCTTATGAAGTGCCTGATAGATCGGATTCACAACAACCAACCAACTCTACATGGCTTCCGTAAACGCTCCTGTGATCCACAGAGAGACAGAGGCTGGAGTACACCGGCACTTTAGCCCTCTTTGGAGCTCTATTTCTAGCTACAGAGCTCGTTCTGTGTTTGTTTCTCAAAGTTAAGGTTATAACGTACAAACTCACATAGAGCTAAAATACAGCATGAGTTTATTCTTCAACTGGTTATTTTTTGCCATTTTTGGAAGCTTCATTGCTGACAGCATGCTGGACTTTGTGAGCCTCCTTCTTCTTTTCCCTCTCTATGGTCATGTCTTATACGGTATACTGCTTACTAAATCTAGGATTTTACTTTTTGTTCATAAAAACCGTAAGGGAAGGATTTATAGCGTTTTGCAAAACGACACAACATTCACACTGATATAAGGCACACAATTTTGACAAGATGTAATTTAAACATCGAGTCAGATATTTTGTCCCATTTTTGCAGGCCGTATCTCTAACATTGTGCTGGACTTTGCGAGCCTCTTCATATCTCATACAGTATATTGGTTCATAAACTAGGATTTTATTTTGTTGTTGTAAAGTCTAACTCTATGTTTAAATTGTATCCTGTCAAAGAAGTTTGTGTGTTTTAGTGCAATAGCCAGAAAAATTGATCAAAATTGTTTGCCTTATGTCAATATGAATTTTCTGTCATTTTGCAAAACGCTATAAATCCTTCCCTTACAGTTTTGTCCCGAGAGATAAATCAGCCTGTAGTTGTGTTTGTGGTTATTTAAGTCTAATATCAGTTGTAAGTTGGTTGAGTTTTAATATTAAATTGTGAGTATGCAGTGAGTCAAACAGAACATAGTGGCAGCAAACTGTTAATTAACTTCAACACAGTGCTTACACTACAGTATTACACACACAGCATTGTTACTGTAAGTACTGTACATAACAGGGTGTTCAAACAACATCCAAATCTCATAGCATCATCTTTATCAGAATGTATCGTAGAGGTTCCGTGTGCGTGAGGTTCGGGACAAAACCCACATTCACAACCAGTCACAGAAACACCATTAAACGCTTTAAACACATTTAACGCATTCACTTGTGCCAGCTGCTGTTTTGCACACCAGGTTCTTTAGCTTCATTGATCACATGACAGAAAGAAGCGACACGATTGACTTTTCAGGACGTGTCATACTGTACATGAACTTTTTAGTGATAATATGATAATGAAAAATACATTGTGACATTTCATTAATGCATAGAAGAGTGGAGTGACCAAGAACTCTCAAAAAGTTAACCCACAAACACACACACACACACACACACACACACACACATGTATGTAAGTTGGTATGTGTATCTTTATGCATACAGTATGTACATTTCGTTCTTGTTATTTACTGTGATCCGTTCAGTTAAATGCTGAGCAACTTCCTGCATCATATTGCAAACTCATCAGAGCGTTTTAAGCCAGTTGAGTCCATATAAATAAAATAAAATAAATAAATAAATAAATAAAAAAGCCCTCCTCCCTGCTTCACAGAGTTTGCAATCACATCTAATCGAAGTCTGGAAAATACTTTCATTTACTTTTAATTTCCTTCCCGTGTCATGTCGTCCCTCCTGAGTTTAAACGCTGTTATTCAGAATAGCAGAACACCAACAGTGTGTGTGTGTGTGTGTGTGCGTGTGTGTGTGTGCGTATTATACATGTTGATTAAGTTTTAGCTGGCTAGAGTTGGAAATGTTTAATGATCCCATTTCCACTTTCACAAGCCGTGAGATTTTAGAATTATACACTGACGAGAACGTACTGTATATGTGCGGAGTGAATCTATAGCGCGGTCGAGTTCAGATAATATTTCTCATTATTAGAATCCAATAAAACTAATATTTTAATTAAAAGTGGTGACATGTTCATCGGAGCACGTTTTTTGCTGAGACGCACAATTTATGTCAGAGATTTAACAAAACGTAATATACATATATAGATATATATTCTTTACAACTCCAGAGATTTTAATCTGCATTAGAATGATCATATTAGTGGAGGAACGTAAGTTGTATGTTCGGAATAGAGTTCTTAGTGCAAACATGGGAACTACAACAAAGAAAAATGACTACACGAGGTACGTTGGGACAGGAATCACGCTGCCCGCAGACAGGATAGTTCAGTTGCCAGATTGGTCTAGTTTAAAAATATTATACGACCACAAATATCTTGTTTTATAGCAAATAATCTAAATTATATAAAATACATTTCCAACTGAGTGCATATAATAGTCAGGAGCATTTCTACTGTTAGATATATTGCAAAGCTTGATAGAGGGAAAGAAAGTTTATAAAAAAAAAACATCCATTCATCAAGAACATGTGTAGAAGTTAAATGTCTTCATTTTCAAAGTGCTTTTGACTTTTAACGCTAGTTTCAGGTTGTGTAACTGTGTAGCTGCTAGACTGTACGCTGGAGACTCAATGTTTTCGACTTGTACCTGGTGTTGACTACAGTCACGTGCTAGCAGCTTGTAGCGTGAGTCGAGTGTGATGGAGTCTCGCATTGTTTGAGGCCATGGTGGAATTTACTCCGTCCTAAATAAAATCTATTTTATAGCGCCTAGTTTACAGTCTTTTTTTTTTTTTTGGTAAAAAAATTTTTTTATTTAAATAAATAAATAAATAAACTGGCAATTATATATATATATATTTACTATTTTTATTCATTTTTCATTTTGCAAATTTTGTTTTATTAGCTTGAATATAAGTTGAATATAAGTAGTATTTCTATTTCAGGTTGTGTATGTGACAAATAAAATTTTAATTTGATTTAAAGGATAGATAGATAGATAGATAGATAGATAGATAGATAGATATCTATATCATCAACCATGTATAGTGTAGTCAAAAAAAGAAAAAAAAAGGAAGATGATGGCCATACTACAACAGAAATTATTAAGATAAAAAGAGCATTTTATATATTGTTATATTATATATACATATATATACAGTATAGAATGAAATACATATGTGCAATACTGAGTGAGAATAAATGTTACTACAGAAAATGTACAGTGTCAAAGTGAAGGGTGCAACACTGAGGTGGTACAAGTCCATGCAGATGAGTGTACATGATGAGTAGATAAATAAATAAATTAATTAATTAATTAATAAAAATTACTGTAAACAGTGAGTTATGAAGGATGATATAATTGTGTGACGTTTGATATAAAGTTTTGGTGTTATATCACTATGATCAAGTTTACATCAGTAAAAAAAAAAAGCATTGATATCACTTTTAAAACTTATTAATATAAAGATTTAAAGAAAAAAGATACACTGAGCTATATTTTTTTATATCCAGGCTAAAAACAAATTTTAATCCATTATGAAAAAAAAATGTTCTGATGGTTACCATCAAATTTCTGCAGATTTCCTTTAGACATTTTCTAAATGGCAGTAGAATGAAATTGGATATGATTACCAGAACAAGAAATTGCATTACAGTTCTGTTAGAAGCGGATTAGGAGCCGGTAGAAATCTTTTACAGTCGCGCGCACACACACACACACACACACACACAGGGAGAGCGCTCCACAGTGTAATAACTCAGTGGTATTTCATTTCCCGGAGCCTCTGAAGCTGACAGAAAGGCGGTGCGGCGTTGTGATCCTGAGAGTCGCGGCTCTCGCTGCTTGTTTAACCAGCTGCTCCGTGAACGCTGAATAAACCTCAGCGAGCTTTGAAGGAAATAAATCCCTCGTCTCAGCCTCGGTAAACACGTCTCTGCCAGCACACTCGCGGAATAGCGCCTAGTTTACAGCGCTCCCTTTATTATTATCATTATTAATAATCTAATTTTTAATATCCAGCAGCTCCATGTCGAAGCTCGGCCCTCAGCTGCTAATGAGGATTAAACAATGTCATATGCTGCTGCTAATGAGAGCGGTTTTACACTTTCCCTCTGATCGCCTCGACCCGGAACACTAATTGGCTCTGGTGTTAATCTAAAAACATTAAACGTAGAACCGGAAACCGCTTCCTGTCTGGTCAGAAAACGGCTAACCCTTCAGGGCTTTATTTCTTTTTTTTTCAGTTTTGTTTTTGTAACGGGATCAAAATAACTCTGTATGTTCGCGCGGACGTAGCGACTAGCAGGCATTTGAAGTGCGACTTCAATCATTCGCCAGCTGTTCCACACAAACCCTGACCCGGAGTGCACCGTGTTAGCGCTCTGAAGACGGATAAAACAACAGAGTGAGCAGCAAAGGTCGAGTTAGCGCAACCAGCACTAAGCGATGTCAAAAAAAAACAAAAAACAGCAGAAAATATTTTTGGGGGAAATTTCACCGACTTGATAAAAAAGTTAACAAAACAAAAAAAGCCCTGGTTTCTTCTCACAGCGCTAATGCTAATCCTGATGAATGTTTTTAAATATTAGCATTAGGGTTTTCTAGTCCTAATGCTAACACTAGCATGCAGATTACAGGAGGAAAATGATTAAGCTGCTTTTTCACACTTGTGTGTGTGTGTGTGTATATTATTCATTATTATTTTTTGCTTGCTCTGATGTTGTAGACATGAGAGATACTTCAAAGGCATATTCTCTTTTATATTTGCAGTACGCAAAACATTTAATAAACATTAGCGTGCAATTTGCAGGAAACAGATAGAAGGAAAAGAAAGAAGACTAGAGTGATAAGGATACCTTTCATACTAAATCTCTCTGTCTATCTATTATGTCTCTACTTATTGATCTGTCTGTCTACACTGGCAGCCAAAAAAAGTCACCACCTGGTGATAAGCGAATAGTTAAGAGTCGCCCACTGGATAATTATTGCAGTGATTAATTCAGTTTAGCTCCAACAAGTTATTTAACCCTGACTGATGCAGTGAGGAGCATCTCATTTCTTACACAACCATGTCAGAAGACACATCCTGTGGACATGGCAAAGATGTTACTCTGTTTCAGAAGGTCCAATTATTATCCAGCATCAAGCAAAGAAAACAACTAAGAAGAAACTACAAATATCAGGTTAAGAACCAGAAATGCATTGGTACTGAACCATCATCTTCAAGGAAGAAAGAAAGAGCATTTCCATACGCATGATCAGAATGGAACTCAAGGGATTGGAAAACAACTTATCAGTGAGACTAATCGAAAAAACAAACAACAAAAAAACATAAAAAGCATAAAGACTGGACTTTGGAGTGATCGAAAAAGGTCATGTGACCTGATGAGTCCAGACTGAGCCTATTCCAGAGTGATGGGCGTGTCAGGGTAAGAAGGGAAGTGCATG
>JAQMYJ010000002.1:31626726-31636986 GCA_030014305.1 Clarias laeviceps | reverse complement strand
GTGCGTGTGCGCGTGTGTGTGCGCGTGTGTGTGTGCGTGTGTGTGTGTGCGTGTGTGTGTGCGTGTGTGTGTGCGCGTGTGTGTGCGTGTGTGTGTGCGCGTGTGTGTGCGCGTGTGTGTGTGTGTGTGTGTGTGTGTGTGTGTGTGTGTGTGTGTGCTCCCCAGCAGCAGGGTTAAACCGCACTCCATCCACAGGGTTAATATGCAGTGGGAGGAGGCTGTGAGCCTCAGGTCTCTCCCTGCAGGAGTGTTTATCAGTGTGAGCAGACGAACCCCAGCTCGCAGTTTGGACGCCGCTGTTATTTGGACGCTGCACAATTTGATGCTGAAATTTCTTGCTTTTTTTATTCAGAACATATTGTTAGTTCGGGTCTCAGTAGGAATGCTGCTGGCTGCTTGGTGTTAAAAAGCATGACATCGTTATGTGTGCATGTGTGTGTGTGTGTGTGTGTGTGTGTGTGTGTGTGTGTGCGTGTGTGTGTGTATGACAGGGAGAGAGAGAATGAATAACCTTCAGACTGTGACCTTTAAATGATCCTGACTCTTAACTTACAAAAAAACTCCAGGAAGTTCATTATTCTAGTATCGTATGGTTTCCGTAGTAACGGCTCATTCCTGATTGCTATGACGTTTTCTATTAGGAGAAGTGAGTTTCTGTATGGAAGGAGACTCCAGTGTCAGTGGTAAAGCTGTAACGTAGTTTTCCCATGTTTTCAGAACGGAGGATTTTACACTTCATTGCAGTTTCTCAGTAACATGACGTGGAGATTTTATCTCTTAAACTTTGAGAGAGCGAAAGAAAAGACTGCAGAGGGAAGTGACAACAAGAACTCACTTGTTTCCATAAATACAACTAGATAAAATGAGTACGTGTTGTGAATAATAAACCTAATGTAGGCACCACTCCATCATCTGATACTCCATCCCTTAAACCCGTCTTAAACATTATGTGTGTGTGTGTGAATTTATATGAAAATGTGAATCACATTCCTATGGTGAGGTTTGTTAACCCTGATTAGTAAGAATTAATTAGCACAGCGACTGAAAAGAGGGATTTCTGTGTAAGAAGGAGAAATGAAACGGTACGGAGCGACGGCTTCTGAAGACGTCTCTTATCATCCCGACTGGGTCCCGAGCGGCTTTCGTCCTCAAAGAGGCTTTTGCTAGTTTCTGCATAGATCTATTAGGCGACGTTAATATTCAAACAAAACAGCTGTGTTTCCATGACGACCAGCAACCCCCCCATTCCCCCCCCCCCCCGCCCGGATCCTGAGAGACCTAAAACACACAATGTGCCCTCGACACTCGATGGTAAACACAAGTGTTTGTTTTTTTATTTCCTGTGCACTGTGTTGAACGATGCAGTTAGAGCTCCAGTATGTCAGTGTGTGTGTGTGTGTGTGTGTGTGTGTGTGTGTGTGTGTGTGTGTGTGTGTGTGATAGTATTTTAATAAGAAACGACTCAAAAAGGACATTAGACATCTTAGAGACAGACACTTCAGCGGTTTAATTTTTCCGTTTGAGATCAATGTGACAAGCAGGACACGAGGATGCGGCGGAAAGAGAAGACAAACGTGTAGACGAGGAAACGAGAGCAGAAGAACAACGGCAGGAAATAGAGAACGCAGAGAGAGAGAGAGAGAGTTTGTACAGTCTCTGGGTGGGAGGGGCATCCTCACTCCTCGTTGTCAATCACAGTGACACTAGCCAATCGTTGTTTGGAGACGTCACCGTCTCTGATCGGGATGGCAGTCTTAGGGCTATTGAAGGAAGAGTCTTCACTTCTATCTCTGTGGTTCATATGGTGGTACATGTACTGTATGACCAACAGTTTCAATGCAAAATGAGATAAAGATGATACTTCTAAAACAGAAATAATGCTACAACACTAAAGAAAAGTACTATTCTTACATCTGGTTATGTCTCTATATTCTGCTCTCTAATCATGATTTTTAACCTAAAAGTCTTGACACCCGCTCATTTCTTTATATTTTGCTTCCAAAGATCCAGACGTCTTTGTTTTTTTTTGTTTATTTATTTTTTTTTATGTAGGTCTAAGGAACTGCTCCCCAGGTTTGCTGAAGGACTTTTTTGTCTCTCATTTTCAGTCCAGTTCCTGTACTTGAGCAGTTCACCAGTGAGAAACAGGTGCAGATGATGACAGATGATCAGGTGATTAGTTTACTGCTGATTCTGAATGCTGAGTGTTTGAAACAGACGAGAGGGGAAATGAGGTCACTGTTCCATAAACAAGCAATTTTTACATTTTACCTTTAGGCAGTTTGAAGCCTGTCAGAGTAAAACAACTGTCCCCAATTCTTTTGTTTAAAATACAGCATTTCATTTCATTTAATATGAAAAAATTAAGAGGTGTCAGTTGGCAGCTGGACGATTCACAAATGGGTGTTATAGGGTGCGTCCCTGTACCCCATGATAAAGCTCTGTCATTACCGGCTGAAGTGAAGCTGAAGCTGGTAAAACTGCTTTATAATGTTCAAAATCTTCAACAATCCTTATAATTTGAAAGATTTTATGTGTAACAAAACTTTGATCCTTGATCTAATTTGCAGTCAATATTTAAAATTTAAACTCAAACAAAATATTATTGATATTCATATTTTATACTTAAATAAACACAAACACAACTGCAGGCTGATTTAATGTTTGGGACAAAAAGGATGGATTTATAGATTTTTCCAAAATGACACAAAACTGAAAAAGGGACCACATTTTTTTAGCATTCGTGCTTCTAACTCAAATTTTATTTAAAGAGATAAAATTTTTTTTTTGTTTTTTTCAAAACTCCAAAAAAAATGGAGATATCTCATTTTGCAGTCAAACAGTTCATATAATAACTAATAATAATATAATAATAAAAGGCACAAGGATTTGATAACTAATACAGATGGAGTTAAAAAAAAGAAAGCGCTTCATTTTATAACAGATGAAGATCATGGAAAACTCCAGTGTGTTTTAATTATTGATAGACACTCGGAGGAGACAAATGAAGTGCATATTAAAATGGTTTTGGGACGTTTGAAACAGCAGCCTGTTTGTAAATGAAGTGTTGTGGTTATGTAGTCACAATGTCACAGCATTAGCTCTCTTTCTTTAGGGTACCAAAACTTTTGAGAGCCATGCAACTTTCTATATCAGCTCCTGCAGCGTTAGAAAAAAAAAAAAGAAAATGGAGAAAGGAAAGGAAAGGAAAGGAAAGCTCTGCGGCAGGACGTTTGATTTTATCCGGTGACGCTAAACCCGGCGTGACAGGCGCTCAATAGCGGCTACGTTCCAGTCGGATGAATTGGGTAAACAGAGCTGGCATGTCATTTACTTCCTCTTCCTGCAAAGTGAGAAAAATGCGGCACGTTACAGAGAAGGCGATGTATGTTCGCATGACTGCCTCTGGATGTTCGGATTGTTTTGCGTAATATACAGGCACTCGCCGACTCAGCAGATTCGCTCAGCGTCTCCAGGAGCTCGGGGTGAGACCAGAGCGCTGCGCTAACGTTCCAAGCCAGAGGGAGAACGTTTCTAGCACGAGAGGTCGGAAGAACGCGTGTTACTAGAGAAATACTCACTTTTGATCTTGTTTGTAACTACACTGAAGGTGATTGTTCTCCCATAACAGCACAAAGCGTTTTATTCCTCTTACACCGCAGCAATTTTCATTCATTCATTCATTCCCTCACCGGCCTCTCGTCTGAACTCACCACAAAAAAACAGTCACTGTACTGATACTGGCGACTTCTTCCTACAAAAAAAAATAAAAATAAAAAATAACTGAGACAAAGATGTACAGAAAAACCCGGAACTTCAATAAGAAATAAACAAGACTCAGGAGCAAAGGTATTCGGAAAGCAGCTAAAACACACGTGCACACGTGACCTTTACACACACTCTCACAAAGTCACACACACACACACACACTCATAAACTCACACATATACTGACACACACGGTGATACAATCAAACACAATCCTGTACACTCATACATATACTGTACACACACACACACACACATAATCATGCAGCACACTCTCAAACACACAAACCACACACACTTATTAACACA
Organism: Clarias laeviceps; assembly: GCA_030014305.1. NCBI lineage: Eukaryota > Metazoa > Chordata > Actinopteri > Siluriformes > Clariidae > Clarias > Clarias laeviceps. The sequence goes on along the minus strand of JAQMYJ010000002.1, from coordinate 31,632,910 downwards.
CTCCCACATAATCATGTACACTAACACACACACCACAATCTCTCACACTCTAACACACACACACACACACACTGCAGCTAATGCATATTTATGAAGCAGCTGTGTTTCTGCTGTTGAGACGCCTGATGTGAATGTTTATAAATCGTTTAGCTACACACACTCCCGCGCTCTGATCAGCTAACGTAAGCGAGACGTTTGTGCGAGCGCTCGTGTGTAACAGACAGAGCCGCGTGCGACACGGAGCTCCTGTGATTCTGCCATCAGCGGCAAACTCTAAAAGATTAATATTAATGCCGATTTTCGGGGGAAAAAAGTCAAAACCGCGGGAGCTAGTTTTCTTAGCAGACTGTTAGCGAGCGCGCTTCTTCTGTCGGCTGTTAGGGTCTATTCAGAGTAATTTGCCTGCCGTTTGATAAATGTCACAAAACAAACCCAAACCAAACCACTTAACTTCAGACACAAATGCGAGATTTAACTTTAGTCGACTAGCACGTACACAATTAGCTGAGCGGCTAGCTAACCTAGCATTGATTATTGAAGAATGCAATCTTGCTTGCTTTAAAGGACATACAGTCATGTGGAAAACTTAGTGCCTCCTCTTTTAATTCTATGTTTTTTATATATATATAAAAAAAACATGTGGGCAAAACTAAGTACCCCCTTACTGCTTCCGCAGGATTTAAGTTGCAGCCAGGTGCTGTTAATCAACGGCCCTTGATTAATTGATCATCAGCAGGTGCGCAGACCTCTATAACAGCAGAAGTTTTGGCAGTTTTCTGGTTCTGACCATCCAGGTGTGAGTTAACACAATGCCAAGAGGAAAAAATCCCTGAGCAATGGTCCAAGAGTTACTGCACATGAATCCGGAAAGAATTATAAAACCATTTCTAAACAGTTTGGAGTTTATTGGCAGCATTATACAGTGAGAAAGATTATTCAAGACAGCTGCCAGTCTTCCCAGGAGGGGACGCCCCAGCACATTCACCCCAAGGTCAGACTGTGTAATGCTCAGAGAAATACAGAAAAGTGTTCAATTAAATGTTAAAGTCCATGACAGCACAATTAGAAGACGACTGAATAAGTATGGTTTGTTTTGAAGGGTTGAAAGCAAAACCGCATCTGAACAAAACACAAGACTTAATGTCCAGCGTCATGTTTTGAGAAACAAACAGCATTTCAGCACAATGATCTGAACACAATGATCTGAACCACATCAGTAAGTCTACACTGGAATGGCTGAAAAATTGAAAAATGACAGAATGGCCGAGTTAAAGTCCAAACTGAAACTGGAACCTTAAGAGAGCTGTGCGTAAGTTATTGTTGTTGGTCTTTCGGCTGCTCTCGACAAGGGGTCGCCACAGCGGACTATCCAGTTCGCACTACAACTTGGCACAGGTTTTACGCCAGATGCCCTTCCTGACGCAACCCTCCCATTTTATCCGGGCTTGGGACCGGCACTGCATCCAATGGCTATAAGTGAACACCCAAAAACCTCAATGAACTGAAGCAATGTTGTAAATAAGAGCGGATAAAAACTGTGAGAGACTGATAAAGTCATACAGAAAACCATTACTTAAAGTTGTTGCTGCTAAAGGCGTCAGGAGGTAATATTTTTTTAGTATTGCCCACGTGTTTTTTTTTGCTTAATTTTTTTAAAATAAATAATGGCGTTAAATAAATAATGGTTAAAAGTGGTTAATAAGTTTCCGTGGGAAATCATTCAGTGACATCACATTGAGAGACATCATAGTGTGATGCTTTTTTCCATCATCAGGGGTGTTTTTGAGATCTAAACATACAATTTCCCCTTTTCTAAAATTATGTCATAATAGTATTGGGATATCCCCCTGCATGTGCCCACTGTGCCCGCTGTCTTTCTGGTGCGCCCGGGTGGTGATGGCGCAGGGTGCTTGGGCCCGTTCATCACTGCTTGCAACTAATATTATTATTATTATTATTATTATTATGTATTTTAATATGGTATAATTATAAGGTTTCACTGGCCTGTGTCATCCCTGACACTGAGACGGACTATTATTATTATTATTATTAATTTATTAATTTATTTATTTATTAATTTATTCATTATTAGAATCAATTTCAACCAATTTCATAAACAACACTACCACTACTTTTCATGTGAAGGCTAATCCTTTTCCCTGAATGCAAATAACACGCTGGTCTGTTTAAATCCAGACAGAAGTGAATGGCATTCAGGAAAATCTGTAATGCAGAGTGTGTGTATGACATGAGAGCCGTGAACACGGAACGCTACACTTTGACAAGCGTAGAGCCGGATTTCAGCTTAAGTAAAAAAAATAAAAACTGCGGATGTGGATGTGTGAGTCGCGATAATGCGATGCAAATGAAAGTGAAACAGCTCCCACTTTTTTCCCAACGTCTACACGGGTGTTGAGCGTCCCGTGTTCCGTATCTTCACTAAACAGAATAAAGAGGAAGCCGAGTGTTGAGGAGTGATATCGGGAGGAGGAAGGTGTGTAGGGTTTGGACTCCAGTGTTCCCTGACTGCGTGGCAGTGTGTGACGGTGTGTGACGGTGTGTACATCGTCCTCGCCTCAGACCGAGTTAATTAAACTGCTGCTGGGTGACAAACGCCAGGGAGTGTTTGTTTATTTATTTATTTCAATATTTTTTATAATATTATTATTACATATTTGAAACATATTTTAAGTATTTTTTTTTTATTTAATGTAATTATTCCCCATATATTAAATCAGTCTTTGTTTTTTTTTTTTTTTTTATATTCTAATACATGTATTTAAAAAAAATAGCAAAACAAATACTACTATTATGTTTTTAATAATAATAATAATAATAATAATAATATATTTTTTTGTTGCTTTATAATAGTTATGTGTAAAACTTAGTGCCCCTTCTTTTAATTTTAGGTGTTTTTGTATAAAACATCTGATCCGATAAAAATCATCTTATCATAGCAGGTTTCAGTATTAAGCAAATACAACCTCAGACAAGCAACAATGTTTAACTTATTTCACAGTGCCATTATAAATTCAACAACAACAAACAAAATACTAACTTCAGGCCATAGTAAGTTCCCCCTTGACTCAGTAGCTTGGAGATCCACCTTTAGCAGCAATAACTTGCAGTAATGGTTTCCTGTATGACTTTATCAGTCTCTCACATGGTTTTGGTCCGTTCTTCTTGACATCACTTCAGAACATTGAAGTTTTTGGGCGTTCGTTTATACACAGCTCTCTTTTGGTCCCCCACAGCGTTTCAGTTGGGTTGAGGTCTGGACTTTGACTCGGCCATTCCAAGACTCTTTTACTTTTCAGACGTTCTGATGTAGAGTTACTGTTGTGCTTCAGATGATTGTCCTGTTTCATCACCCAGTGTCAACCAAGCTTTAGCTGCCGGACAGACGGCCTCACTAAGTGATACATGATATTTATTTATTTAATCATGTATTTATTTATTCAGTAGTCTAATTTGAGCAGTTTATATGCATGGCCGTGAGCCCCTGTGATGCCCCACAGCTTTAAGCACCAATGAGAGCACAGCATCACAAAACGCCAAGCTTAGCTAGAGCTTGCTTTTAATCGTGTTGTTCATCTTGTGGTCTTTGAAATTAATGTTAACGTCACAGCTTCAAGTGTTTATTCAAATTATTTGTGGAAAAGTATGCGGTGTACAGAAAACAGGAGGTCCATCCTTCTTCCATTACTTAGACCAAAGAAGTTTGTCATGGCTGCAGCATCATGAGGACTCAAACTTGTCTCCTCCTGACGTAATGGTGAAATAATTTGTTATCCTGCCATTTGGTAACCCACTCTGGAGCCTTTACTGGGCTCCTGACCAAGACGCGTGGCCCTCAGCTGCTCTGCTCTGTTCCTGCACCCGAGGCGCTTTGAATAAAATCATCTGCCAGATGAACAGATGTGGAATATCCACTTTATCCTTTTCGAAGACGGTTTATCCCGTGGTCTTTGAGCGAATCCTCATGATTATTTTACGCCGCTCCTCGTTCGATGCTGCTGAAATATTCATAGATCTCGTCGCGTTAATGTTATGGCCGTGTGACAGATGATGCTCTCTCTCTCTCTCTCTCTCTCTCGCCAATAAAAATCTGTGTCTCGGATGCAATAACACACACACACAAGATTTTTGTGTAGCACAAATGCATTATGGAGATGGAGTGAGATCGTGAGGGAGGTTGTGATGCTTTTAACCCTGTTCTGTTGCTTCTGAACTAAGAGCAATGTTGTGGTGTGTGGAGGTGAGAGGATGTGGTTTATTTAAAGGACACCTATTATGCAGAATTCACTTTCAAGTCAGATCGGAATGGAAAGAAACTAAGGGCGAGAAAGAAATTCCCTGTTTTATGTCCTCTTTCTATTTTTTGTATTGGTCAGGGCTTAAATAAGGCACTACGACTTTTCCCTTAATGTGACCTCATATACAGTAATATGATCCCTTCCCCTGGCTCGGACGTAACTCATTTACACCAACACTGAAACGGCACACTTGGAGAAGGAGTAACATACGGAATAAAGTCGTTATATCAGGGTAACATACGGGACCTTTAAGGAAGCTTTATGTGTATCATTGCAAATTCAGTAATCCAGATTCATCTGATTCATTCTTTAGAAAGAAGCCCCAGATGTAAACAAACATAAAAGATAACAGTGTGGATAAAGACAGGACAAATCTTCCTGTGTAGACCACGCCCTTTAAAAGTTGGAGACGATACAGATCGCGCTATAGCGTAAGTTTCTGTGCACTGTTTCTGCACTTTGTTTGCACTCTTGCTGGTGTAGTGACATTAATTTGATGCACTGTGTGTTGTTTCTGCTGCTTGGCCAGTCACGCCTGAAAAGCCCCAGCGATGGTTGAATTGCCCGCTTGAGGATAAATAAAGTTGATTCAGTCAGATTGCTTCCAGACAGAAGCTGAGTAGAATCCAAACATCGCTGTGGATCTGATGGAGTTTGGCGCGTGTGTCTCGTTAGAACCCCATCGACTGATGATGTAAAGCTCCAGGCAGGGTGGAAGTACACCAACTTTTGGTGAATATAAATTGCATTTTGAAGAAAAGAAGCAGGGTTGTTAAACATTAACTAGCACGGCATCACTGTAGCCTGCTAGCTACATGCCACTCGAGTTAATTCACCGTCTGTATGTCTACTGTAAAACATTATATATAAATTACATTTTTATTATCAAGCACCATAAAGAGATTTAACGGTTTTCTGTAGAAGACCTTCCTAGTAAAATCTTTAATTGAGGCTAGTGTCAATTTGCACACTCATTATCTCATTATTAAAACTATTACATTTATTAAATGTTGCATTTAAATTCACCCTTAAACGGACATTTAAATCGAATCCTATGCTTTTGTACCTAAAGGAACCCTGAAATAAAGGTCCTGCCTCGAGACCTACAGAAACAGAGGTGTTCTCCACTACACCTGGTTCCTATTAGACCTGCTTGGAGAAGCAAAGAACACTTAACTGTTCCACCCTAAAAGCAAACATTAGATATAATATACAATGTTTATTATATTGTTTTGATGCAGTAGAACAAGTGTATTAAGGATCCTTATTTGATCCTTCTCAGTGTCTGTGCAGAGATTATTTTGTCCTCCAAGTTTCCTCCAGTCCTCTTGTTCCTTCAAACCTCCCAAAAGTGTGCCAGTAGGTGGATCAGTGACTCCAAATTTCTCAGTAGGTGTGAACTTGTCAGGGTGTGTTGGCCTGGCATCCCATTCCATTATGTTCTCAGTGATCAGGAGAACTTTAAGCATCACTGAATTGAGAAAGTGGACTCAGAGTAAAGTTGGTTCCTTAACCTTTTAATGTTCTGCTCAACCATTCGGTAGAGCACATTTTGAGTTGCCAGATCATGTTGATAAATGGGTTCAATTTAGTCTCATTGAGCCATTTAAACCACTTGGTTGAGGTAAGATCCGAAGGGGGGAAAAATCACTAGGTGTTGCTACGTTTTTTTAATTCTTAAAACTCAAGCAATCAGCATACAGTAGGTCAATGAGATTTATATATATATATATATACACAGTACAGGCCGAAAGTTTGGACACACCTTCTCATCTATCTGTCAATGTGTTGTCTTTATTTTCATGACCATTTACTTTGGTAGATTCTCACTGAAGGCATCAAAACTATGAATGAACACATGTGGAGTT
>JAQMYJ010000002.1:31602246-31626626 GCA_030014305.1 Clarias laeviceps | reverse complement strand
TGTAAATGGTCATGAAAATAAAGAAAACACATTGAATGAGTGAAGGTGTGTCCAAACTTTTGGCCTGTACTGTATACTATATATAGACACTATATTGCCAAAAGTATTGCCAATCGTCTGGCTTCACGTGCGTATGAACTTGAGTAACATCCAGTTCTTAATTCTTAATATACACTGTATATATATATATATATATTATACTGTATATAATGTGCTTATATTGAAGCCTTGTGTTAATGGGGAAGCTTTAGACATCCCACTTTGTATTTATGTTTTCAGGTTAAGTCAGGTAGAACGAAAGTTATCACTTCTATAACGGGTACATTTTACCACTAACCGAATATGGGAATGAGACCTCTCAAAATTGGCATATTATTATTTTTGTCCATAGAAACAACCAAAAACAACCATAAAAAAACATGATCATGTGTATCAGTGCTGTTCCTTTGCCCATGTGACCCAGTTTAAATTGTTTGCTCAGTCATGCTTGTATAGTTGGTTAAAATGGAATTAAATTGAGTTCATCTTATTGCCTGGGTTGTGCTGAAAAAAAGGACACGTCACTCTATACTGAACAAATAAAGGCTAAAATACTCTGAGCTTTAATTTTCCTTTTCACTTACTTTTTAGTACAGAATGAAAAGTAAAGTTATACTGTTGCACCTCTACACAAAAATGTAGCATTTTATGTTTCAGATTTATTTATTTGTTTGTTTATTTGTTTGTTGTATTTGTAAATATATTAATATTTTTACCCTGATTTGACCATTTGAAAGATACCTAAATTAGGGTTTGTTGGAAAATAAACAGTGATTATGATTATTATTTCCTCAAGGGATAAATTCTTATGCAGAAGGCTAAAGGGTTAATAGACATTTTTAAGCCTTTTTTATTTATTTTTTTTTTTTTCTAGAACCTTATAGAACAAGCTAAAAAACTATTACATGGTCTAGACTTGAGCCATGTCCACAGCATCTATCCTGGTCCTACAGAGACGGTTCTTTACAACACTATCAATAACTCCAAGTGTGTTTTTACTGGGGACGATTTGGGTGTTTGTTGATGTTAAAATTCAGACCTCCTGTGCAAAGTACTACTTCGTAACCTTACATATGATTTGGCCGGTAAAGACTTGCAGCAGTGAGCCGGAGCTCCGATTCCTGAAAGCTGTCAGACTCATTAGTGGCCATTTACCCGCTGCGCTCCCGAATCGATGACTCCATCAATTAGTCCCTTGGTCAATTAATCACTAGGGGAAAAGGCTCAGTGTGCACTTTGAAACCTGTCCCGTCCATCATTCAGTCGTCTGATTTGATCCGTTCCAGTAGCTCCAGCTATCGATCCTCCAGCACCAGATACAGCTGGGAGGCGCCAAAGCACGAAAGCAGCGTTGGGCAACATGCTAACCACTTTATCACACCACTGTCTGGACCTTGACGACCTGCATGTTTTTAATTAACTGCAATTACACTACAGTATGTTGGAGAAACAAGACGTTACTGTAATTATGCCAGACGTGTCCTGGCACAGACCCGTGTGACCTGAAACATGTTGTGAGGTTTGCGGTTGGCACCAGCCAGATGTTAATACTGCAGACAGACATGATGGTGAGTGATTGTTGAGTATTTAGAAAAGCTGAATATAACAGTGTGACCTTGCGCATGACCTTGGCATGTGTTAAGAATGAGCTTCATTTAACTCACCTGCTGGACAGTGTGTGTACTGCGTGTTCTGCTGTGAGGAGTTATTTATGTGGTGATATGTCTGAAATTCGTTTTTTACTTTGTCTCTGGGAGTCGCTGGGCTGGTTCGCTCACGTGACCTGCTTTCAACACGTTATCTGGAGTTCACTCGTTCTGTAACGGTTATATTTTCAATATATTTGGCCGAAACCTCTTGCAGAGCTCCGGCTCACTGCTGCAAGTCTTTACCGGCCAAATCACATGTATAGTTAAGAAGTAACTACAGAACTTTGCACAGGAGGTCTGGCAAACCTCTTGCAGATGCGTGAATAAAATGACAACAGTCGCAACAGCAGAAGCGCAGTTAACTGTACAGATACTTTGATTGCTAATTACATTTCAAAAACAAAAACATCACACAAGGATCACCTGATGATCACCTGATTAGCCACTGGATTACCTGATGCTTTAAGATAAACGAGTAACGTAGCGACTGATAGCTTCGGTTCTGCTGATTATTTTCATATGCTGTGTTGTAGTGGACGTTATAACTTATTCAAAAGAGAAACAAGCATGTGAAAATAGATGAAGAAGGTAATAAGGATATTAATGTGCAGAAGTTTGATTTGTTATCATGATGTGTTTACTAGAGATGCTGTACAAATATGTGACTGGATTTGGTGGTGCAGAGACGGCGTGTTGTTTAAGACGACATAACGTTATCAGATGTGTGTTTTTGCTGAAAGTGCTTCTGTGACTGGGTGTGAATGTGGGTTTTGGTGCTGCCACCCATTTAACGTCCATTTCTCCGTCCAGAAGTGAGCGTGACCATGGTGGACAGATGTCATGACGCCACGTGCAAAAGGTCTATTTATCTATTTATTTAGTCAGTTAGTTAGTTAGTCAGTCAATCAACTTACAGGCTATTACAGTTTTATAACAACATTATACTTTAATCCATTTATAGTTACATTTAATATAAAAGCTCGTTTCCTCACCTCTCACTCTTAAAAAACTGTCAGCTTGCCATTTTACCAAGAAACTATGAAATCTCCTCTGAGAGCCTTAAAACCGAGGAACCCTGCAGCGCTTAAACTCAGACAACCCTTGAGCAAGCCACTTGTTTTTTCTACAAGTATGTAGTAAAAAGTTATTAGAATCTGCGAATAATGCAAAGCCAGACAACGTTACACTTTATTTCCGGAGACTGTAAAATGTCAGCGCTGTAGCTGCGTTTGTGACGTGTTTTTCTTTCCTCTTCAAATCAGCCAGAAAGAAGAACACTAAGCTTCCAATGCTCTATGTAAAATAAAAGGTCAGGTTCTCACCAGCTGAAACGTTCTCCCAGGGCAGCATTACTGACTCAAGGTGTAATCCCACCATCTCGTTAAAACACACACTGTCTGTAAATCTGGACTTATTTTCTGGTTAAGTGTCCATTGTTTGTTATCAGGGGAGGGACCATGTTTAAATGACTCAAGCCGGTGATAAATATTTGCAGAACCGGAGCCAGCAGCAGATGGAGGTCTTTCTGTAATTCTCAGTTCCACATTGAGATGTTAATGAAGCTTGTTGTACAGCTGCCGGTTCAGGGTTCAGGACGTAGTGGCCTGATTTTTGTCCCAGATTTGACCCTTAGAATTGGAGGTAAAATCCCAGGTCAGGGGTTTGACTGGAGTTGAGTTTGGAGAAGAAAGAAATCCAGTATACAGTACTTGTTCATCCACTTGTGGTGGACTGGTGTCCCATGCAGGATGCGTTCCTGCCTCCAGGGGCGCCGTTGGTGATCCGAGGCCCCTTGAAAACCTAATATGTTGTCTAATATGTTCAACTCTGACACACCCATATATTTTCAATTACTGTAGCATTTTGAAACCCCCCTCACTAATCACTCAACTACCCCCCTATCTCCCCCTGCCCCGCCCCCACACACACAAGCAGTTCAATGTTAATTGTATAGTTACTGTATATTTAATGTCCATGAAACTCATTAGTTTGTGTTTTAGATTACGTTACAGCAGCTACTAAGTTAAGCCTTTATTTGCCACATGCACATTACAGCACAGTGAAATTCTTTCTTCGCATATCCCAGCGTAACTGGGGTCAGAGAGCAGGGTCAGCCATGATACGTGTGTGCCCTCCTGGGATAGGCTCCAGGCCCCCGCAACCCTGAATACAGGATAAAGTGGTAAAGACGATAAGTGAACTAATGAACAAAAAAAGATCTTAGACCCAATTGTCCCTTAAGCACAAACTACTGTTCCACCAACCCACTAGGGGGCAACAAAACCAGACAAGGGAACAGATTAAACCAAGGAGTGTAAATGCTGAACTAATCAGGAATAAACACAAGACACATGGACAGAGTAAACAGAAACACAAAGCAAACACGGTAAGGCAGAAGAGTTAATACAGCTCCCTCCAGGGCATTAAAGAATACTGACTGTTATAAAGTGCTGGGACTGGAGACTCCTTCCAAATAACTAAAATAAATGAATAAATCTGTCCCTACAGAACACTCTATCCTCTGCCTTATGAGTTACTGTGATTGAGCTGCGACAATAGAACCGATAGCATACTGTATTAGCACGTATATCAGGTAGATCTTAAAAGGACAAGTGACCCAAAGACAGTAGCATTACAACTAAACGGCAGACGTAAAGTGCTCGACACGAACAAACAGGGAATGATCTGACAGATCCAGCGTCCTCAGAAACGCTTGACAAGACGTCCACCCTTTGACCGGTGCTTCACGAGACTTCACGAGACCGTTTCCTCCAGCTGCTGCCTAACGCTCACCGCATGCAGACACGAGGAGAATGTGTGTCATGGTTGTGTCACAACGGCAAAAACGACAAGGGCAGGATTTTACATCAGTGTCCGACATGCACTCGGGGGACCCCGGCAGTGTGATCCGTCATTACACGCTCCCTCATTAGCCGGCTTGTAATTGCATTGTGGGTAGTTGGGTAAGTCATAAATCTAGAAGAAGCGCATGGGAGTACAGGATGGGAAAAGGCTACTACTTTGGCTTCTGGGCCTAAAGGGAACAAAGGTAATGTTCCAGCCCTGGTGCTTCGAAAGGACACCACTATCTGTGAGCGGTTTTAATCAAAGAGGGACTAATATAGAGGGTCAATGTTATTATGTTTTTAACTACCTGATTTTGTGAATCTTAATTTGGCTTTTTTTTTAATTGAAATGCATAAATAAATAAATAAATAAATAAATAAATAAAATCTGTATTTTTAAGTATTTACTTTTTTGAGATGATCCTGAAAAAAAAAAAAAAAGCTCCCCCTGTTTGCAGGTCTTTCCTCCTCCGTTTCGTGTCTCTTTAAACTCCGCCTCTTGCCCTCATCTGTCCAAACTCATTTCTGTCCTCGCTGGCACATGACACCTCCCGTCCTAGCAGCCAATCTGGACTTAATCGCTTTCTTGGCTCAGGTTATGTCCAGAATGCAAATTGCTTGTGCTTGAGGAGGCTAGCTTCCATCAGTACCTCACACACAACAGCTAATACGATGACTAAATATGATTGAAAGCTAGCTGCTTGACGTGTGTGACATCATTCTAATCAGATCCCACTGGATTGTATACATCTATATTTTTAAAGGCTAACGGATTTAACATAAAAATGAACAACGATTCTGTTAGTTTGACCGACGATTAAAGTCTTATCTTCAATTTCCTTGCTAAATTAAGAGAGTCTTGATGCTTGTATAGTTCAGGCCCTTAAACATGCGCGTGTACACACACACACACACACCACACTCACAACACACACATATCGTTTCCTGCTGTCTGCCAGCCTGCTGCTTCTTTTTATTTCCGTCAGAAAGTCTTCAGATCTCAGCCGTCTGAATATCTGAATTAGCATCCCGACGGCGCTCTGAACTCACACTCAGCCAGAGAGTGCTCTGATGCGCAAAGGCTTAGCGAGCTTAGCTTTCGTTAGCTAGACGGCAGCTGAAGACTCGGGTCCCTCCAGGCCAAATTATAAAACTTCATACAGAACCATCTGCCCATGTTGCCGAACATCCCGAGCTGGCTCCGGCACAGAAAAATGGGGGAAAAAAAAAAAAAAAACGTAATTATCTCTATTTTTTTTACTGCCAGAGCTTGTGCGGATGCGGATGCTAGGTTCTGCTATCCGGGACACTGGAGGCTGGAATGTCAATGTGTTAATCATTGCGGAGCGCGGTGGTTTGCCAAAATGTCAGATTTATCCTTAAAGAACTTCATATCGGATGTAGCGGCGTGTCGTCTGAGGTCTTGCTAATATTATTGACTTATTAATTTAAAAAAATCAGTGCTAAATACTAAAACAGAATAAACATGCGGTTTACAAGTGTCTGCAAACATTAAGCGATGCCCTGACTAACACCTTGTTTGATTAACTAAAGTCTCTTAATAAGTTATTAATGCTAACAAATTATCCAAACAATCAGTTATTAGTTGTACTGTACAATTTCTGCCAAATCCTGATGAGGCCTGAAAATAAAACTCAGAGTGTTTACTTTTTTCAGCCTTTTTTTGCTTTGTTATAAATGCCACATGCTTTCCATGAGCAGCAGTGAAAGCGCATTATTAAAGTCAAAGTGTAAAAATGGATCTGTGGGTTTTTTTTCGCTCCAAGACACAAAGTTTAGTGTAACAGGTGAAGGAAAGCGGTTGTAATAAATAAGCGCTGCTGGAATACCAGTATAATTATCCCGCCGTTCAGCGTTCTGCTTCATAGTTCTGAAATGACGTTGACGTCTTGCACGAGGTGTCGGGTTTCATTCTCTGAGCTTTCAGGTTTTGTTGGATGCGCTCGTCTGGGTGAACGCTGTTTGTTTTACTCACATAAACTATCTGTGCGCATTTAAACCCTGATTAGATGGAGATCAGGACTAACGCGGCGGTGTTAGAGGTGATACTGATAAGTCATAATTTTGTCCATGAATAGCAAAGATTGATGATAAACGATCGTACGAATTATGCCCCGAGATTACGAGGGGAATATTTAAGTTGCTTGATGTAAAAAAAAAACAACTAAGTAAAGATGCATTTTTAATACATACATATGGAAAATAATGTTCAAAACTGAATAAAAAAAAGAAACTTCACAAGCACTACATGCAAGAAACTATTAAACATAGTAATAAAATAATAATAATAAAAAAAAAACCATATGTACAGGAGTGAGGATTGTATTTCTTTTGCCATACACAATTACAGAATTTGTGTTGACATTAAACAAACAAACAAACATTGCACGCTCGCATTCTCACGTCAGTCATAGAGACACTAGTTAATGAAGTCCGTCTGTGAGCTCACGCATGCATAAGGGTGAACTTACAGTACAGTAGAGTTGTTTCTCCTCATATTGTATCCTACATAGAAAGCTGGGGTCAGAGCGCAGGATCAGCTATGATACAGCGCCCCCTGGAGCAGACAGGGTTAAGGGCCGTGCTTAAGGGCCCCACAGTGGAAGTCTGGTGGAGCTCTGGCTCAAATCACCAATCGTCTGATCCTTGACCCAGAGCCTTAACCCACTGAGCTACCACTGAAAAAGTGAAGTCTACTGACTGTCTCAGAGGAGGCATGTGGTAGTCTTCACCCTCCCTGGTTGGTCACCTTGATGGGAGAGCGCTGTTACAGAGAGGTGGGTGGGAATTAACTAAAGTAGTTACTATGACTACGACTAAATTAGGGAGAAAATAAATAAAAGAATGCATGTAAAATGATCACCATTTTGCATTTCTTGTACTGGAACACTGCAAAAATCTTATCTTGTTTTATTGTTTAATTTAGCTTTGGTTTGATCTGGAAGACAAACTTGGGTGATCAGAAAGTCGCCTATATAAATACAATGCATTATTATTATTATCACTCACTTACTCATCGTCTATACCGCTTTAACCTGTATACAGGGTCGCGGGAGGCGGGGTAACCCCTGGACAGGGTGCCGATCCACCGCAGGGCACACACACATACACACACTCACACACTCATCCACACACTATGGGCAATTTGGGAACGCCAATTAACCTAACCTACATGTCCCTTGGATCCTGGAGGTGCAAGACAACAGTGCTACACCACTACACCACCGTGCCGCCTCATTATTATTATTAATAAAAAATGTGAAAATGTCTTAAATCCTGAAAGTGAAAAATTAGCTACAATTTCTTATAATAGGGAAAAAAAGATTATTAAGCTTATTTCTCTGCAAATTTTACAAAATGTTTAAGCAAAAGTTTATTGTTCTATGGCAAATAGTTTAGTCAAAGTCAAAAAACTTTGGGCAAAGTTCTAGAAATAAGCGAAATACTCTTTGCTAAAATATGTCGCTTTGCTAAAATGTCTTTTTTTTTCAATGAACATCAGTTAAAATTGCACTAATATGTAATATAACGTAATATGTTAATGCTCATAAAGGAAGGTATGAAACGCTTCACATGAGCATTGTACTGTAGCTTCAAAAAACCAGCAAACTCTGACAAAAATTTACATATCAGCCATTTTATTACCTTGAGCATTTCCCATGCATTAGAAAAAAGCTCCTTTGAATTAAATTAAAATTTCCACATTTATTATAAACTACGTTTCGAATTCCTCTGTAAAGCCGTGATACGGCGGTAAGAGACAGAGCTTCTCTTTCGTTCTCACCGATTGCCGTAGTTTTCTAACAGAGCCACGTCTTTATCGGTAAAACACAGCGCTCGCCCCCCCCCATCCCCCCCCCCCCCAGTGGTATTCACAATGTCTCAAAAGTCATCGCTCCAGGAGGAAAACAGTCATTAATCAGCATGTGTGTGTTAAAAAATTCACACTTTCTCAAAAGCTGACAGCAGCTGGATCTCCTCACATCTGCTTCTGCGAGAGCTCGAGATTCACGATTAGCCTTCGCTGCTCGCGCCTTGCATAAAGAACATGCCCCGCCTCGTTTTTATCAGGGACGACGTGTGCGTTAATCAACGCTTTGGTTTTATATCGGATTTAAACAGGGCAGGCAGAAGCAGGAGAGGATTTCTGTGAGAGGATTAGCGCTGTCTGATTGATGAAGTCAATAACGACCTCATTTCTCTCGACAAAGTCATAGTGAGTGAGAATTAAAAGCTAGCATCATTTTCCCCGCCCATTAACTGCTTATCTTTGCATATCATTATACGATTATGTTTAAAGTTGCTAAAGATTTACCAGCTACCCTCGTATTCATTTATAAAAGCAGCAATTTGCTTATACAACTTTTATTGTTATTATAGATTACTATAGCATATTGCTGTGAGGTTTGTTCCTGTTCTCACTTCCAACATAGGAGCTGTAAACAGTCATTCGCTCACGGCATTTATAGTTAACAAGACAAAAAAAAAATCATATCATTAAGAACCTGCAAACCAGAAGTTTTTTATCATTTAAGAAATTAAAATTTTTTTGCAAACTTTCTATCCCTTTAATTTAGAGTGTTTTCATAGAAGATATATATTTTAAGAAATTTTTCTTAAAATATTTGTGAAGCTAACACATGACCAATTTTAACTTAAGCTCTGACCCTCGTTTAAGCCAGTAGTCCATGTCACCTTCTTGCCATTAAATTAGCTATTTAAAGAAAAATGTCATGCAATTTGCTATTTATCGCATGATTAATAATACAAAAAAAATCACTCAATGTTCCGATTTTCTTTTCCGTATTTCTGTCTGCTAATTTGTGCATGCTGGGTCACTAGCCTGATCTTGCTAACCCCTGCCCTTTTTCTTTTACAGACACATTGAGAACTGGATGGGCCTGCAAACCGTACAGGAGGTTGACATGGCTCTGTACACCGGCATCCAGAGACTGTGAGTAGAAGAAGCGCTTCTTAGCAGCATATTGCTAACGTCTACAGACATGGCTTTAAGCACAGTGATAGAGATAGCACATGATGTGGTGGATCTATGGATTAGCACTTAGTGACTAGCGTGAGCCGGTGAGCAGGGCCTTCCCATCTCCCAGGGGTCGACTTGAGCAGCGTGGATTTTCCTCTTTAGTTGGCCCACAAACAAAAGGAATCTCCCCAAGGCCTGATTTGCACTGATCAAATAAACAGCACTGAAGCAGCCAGGAAATTTAATTACGTCCCCCATCGCCCCACGTCTGGACGAGAGCTTCTTCCTTTCCTGCTCTCTTCCCTATCCGTACTTGGCCTGATGTAGAGATGCTGTCAGGCTTCCTCTTCCAAAAGCTGTCTGGAGATGCCTCTCGGGAAGCTCGTCCTCACACCATCTCGCATCCACACGCTAGCACATGCACAATTCTCTCCTAGCCACTTTCCCAAAGCTTTAAGCAATTACTGCAGCACCGATTAGCATGTTTCTCATTAGCCGCTAGTGTTTGTCAATACCCCACTAGTGCCTAAAACCCAGGCTGAAAACCACAGCGACTCATTGCTTCTTGCTGTTTTAACCATTTCTATTGATCTGACATTACAATTTATGTTTAATTATGTTTAAAGTCAATACATGACTAGGAAGCTGCTAGTTGCTGGCGATGAAGCTGGCACTGGTTCAGGAAATCAGAAATTTCCATTTTATGCTGGTGCTTGGATTCAATCTCATGATTTTCCAATCAGAAACTCAAATGCTCTAACTACTGGACCCTTGGAAATCAGGGTTCTTCAGGAGGTATTACAGGTTTATTGGATAATTAATGTTTCCCAGCTTCCTAAACAAGTCGTGCTGATTAGGGAAACACTCTGTTTCAGGGTTCTCCCAGAGTTCATGCAGTTGAACAAACAAAAGAAGCCTAAATATATGCTCACTTTGAAGTGAGACAGATTTTCCAGCTCTGTATGGGCATAAAAATAGTTTTTTCAAATCAGACCTGAGCCACTCTTAATGCCAATCATTCTACACCACATTCAAATGTGGGAGGAAACTGATGTATCTAAAAAAAAAAAAACAACAAGCATGGGAAGAACATGAAAACTCCACACACACGAGCGAAGGCAATTTCAAACCCCTAACCCTGGAGGTGTGAGGCAACAGTGTTTATTGCTAAGTCGCCATGGCCAGTATCATATTGTTCTAAATAATTAAAACTAAGTGATAGTGGCGTAATCGATACAGAGACACAACATCCACAATCCATCCTTCTTTAATATTCATAGTATTGCAGTGATTCACATCGATCGAAATTTTCGACGCCCCATTAAAGCGTCTCGGCTTTCAGGATTCCGATCACGATCGGCAGACCCACCAACGACTCTGCCTTTGTGTGGGCTCGAACCAAATCAGAATCCGTTGATCTGATTACTCGTTCTCATGCCCATAATGAAAACAGGAGCGAGTGCTCAGAGCGAATAAGCATCTCACAGATGCCGGTGATAAAAACGGATTCAATATACATAATTGATTTGAGATGTCGGCAAGAGTAACGACGAGAGGGAGGAGATGTTGCCTTTCGATGAGCATCCTGGCTGTAATGATACCTCAGGAGGAAGAGAAGATGCTGGGTGTTTTTGTTTTTTTTTCATCATCATCTTCTTTAGACGTCTAAATAATTGTCATCTCTGATGGCACCGATGTCGGCTCGGGTTAAAACAACCGAACAGCACCTTACTTCTCCTCTCACAACTCGTGTGCTTCAACCCAGTCCTGTGATTTACCTCAAATGCGACTTTAAATCAGCAGGTAATCAGCACACTCGCTGTTTGACACTGGCACGATCCACAGGCCCTCTCTGTCTGAACGCCGGTTTCCATAGATACCATCGTGGCTTAGCTTTCGCAGCCATTTACAATAATCCCTCTTCGAGTGCACACACTCCAACAAGTGTTTGGGAAAATGTCACAGCGGTTGATTGAGATAGAAAACCAAAAAAAAATTTTTTTCTTTTTCAGGACTATCACAAATTGCAATCTGAGGACGATCCAGACTAGAGCCTTCGCCCAGAACCCACATCTACACTACATGTGAGTCTGTTTCCCAAGTTGTTTTCCAGAAGGAAATGGAATTCATAAAAAGTCCTCTGATTGTTCTGATCTGAGAGATATTGACGTTAAACCTTTACCACAGGCTTGATTTACTTTAAAAAGTTTTAGCCAGAGCTTGAAAAACTAAATCCAGAACTCCTGTTCTTATCAGTACACAGCGGCTATTTTACATACAGTTTGATAAATAAAATCTTTTTGTTAACTACTTTAGGTTCGATATTTGAAGCATTTCCTTTGGTATTCCGTACACTTTACTTTCTTGGTGCAACATCTGAATTATTCCACCTTGTATGTTTTACTACCTTGTATGTTGACTAGAGTGTTTCCCAATACAAATAGTCTTTTGGTTAGATTATTTTCTTAAGGAAACCATATTTCTAAATCCTCTGTCATATTCATAGTGAGAAAATGGTAATTCCATGACAGAGAAGAGGTGGGTGTACTGATTTAATGATAGAACTTTGGATTTTTTTTTTCTCTGTGAGTGTATGGTGAGTGTGGATAGCGAACGAGAAATATCCCCCGATCTCATGTTGGATTGGCGAGAGCATTGCGAGAGTATGACCCTAGTGCTGCAGTGGGTATTTAAAAATACACATCTGGGAATTTCTTCATTTTAGAACTTTTCTGTTCTACAACATTGGCAAGAACCAGGAGAGCCCCATGACTTTTCGGAGTGCCCAGGAGTGAGTCTACTAGTGCCAGGAGAGTGCTAAAAGAGAAATGTATTGATTTTTTTTTCTCGTGAGTAGCCTACGGAAAGAATTGACATGTCCGATAATTCCTCAGCTTTTTTCCGAGATTGGTGAGAATGCAGAGAGGCTTTTGGGGGTTTGAAGAGAGCCGTACGAGAGCCCAGGAGTTCCAGGGAATCTCCAGGTGTATGTCAATTCTCTCACCAAAGTCTATGTGTTTTTCTCTTGTTGCGCGAATAGCAGAAGATGGCCTAGTCAACTCCATAAACCCAGTTTGGGGTGCAGTGCTGTTTGATTATTTTTATTTACAACTGCAATGGAAATTTCTTCCCCAAATCGTTTCGCCACATTTTCATCTTGCCGGTTGATTTCTTTACATTCTTATAAACATCTAAAATATTTATATTCTTCTTAAGAGCTTTAAAGCCGCATCTAAAACAGAAAAAGCTTCATGCATTTTTTGCAACCAGGAGATACCAAACAGGGACAAGCACAGCCCTGCTACATGGTTTGTTTCCTCCTCGATTTAAAACGCTATATCAAAGTTACAATCGCCAGCCAGGGCTCATGAGGCTACCTTCATGCATAATTAATAATGATAAAGTTCTCTGCAGAACCCGACCTGTGTTTATTCTGCAGTTTCTCATCCTGTACTTTCTCAGAGATAACCACAGAGAGGCAATTTACATTCCTGTATCGTGTGCAGCGTACTGCCCTGTCAACTTGTACGCGCATATCATTTGCATCGTACAACTTGACCACTTGCACAACAACAGGAGTAAAATATGCAGAGGTCTTATCAATCTGTTGTTAGCTACTGTAGCTAGCTTGGTTCTTGGTGAACAGCTAGCAGTCAAATGTGACTCACTTCTTCTGGGAGTGTATCGATGTTCCTTGGTGTAAAATCCTTTGAGAAGAATCTGTATAAGGGGTGCTGAGGTGGTGATTGTCTTTTACAGCGAGGCTTGATTTAGTCTGTCTACTCTACATGCAAAATCAGGATAATTATGAACATCTGTTTTTTTCAGGAACAGTGAGGCATTTCTGAGAATATGGAATTTTAAGACTTTAGGTCCTAAAGAACTTTTATAATATACAGCACTGGAATTGGGGATAATGGAAATCTGGGAACAAATAGATACATAAATACATACAGTTCTGACTTCACTCCAAGACACTCCAAGACATTTCCACATGTTTGGGTCATTAACCGTTTCAGACGTGAATCAGACAGGCAGTCTGATCACAGCTCCAGTGTACTGAGAAAACTTTCTACCTTGATGGTGTCCAAGCTCTAGTGAAACACTGGGATCAGTACATTAGTGTATCAGGGGATTATATAGAGAAATAAAGGGAGTTTTTAGTCTCAGTGTTCTGTTGTGTTCTATTATGACTTGAACCCCACAAGATAATGAGAACATTATGACTTAGGGATGTGGACATTCGGACACTTAGAACTTTTAGAATATAAGGCGGTGAATATAGTACAGTACCTCTGGGAACAAAGGGCCTGAAAAACATAGAGTTTATCTGGGAAGATATCAGGTGGTGTTGGAAATTTTAAGAGACGGGAATTTATAGGAATTGAAGGATATACTGTAGGCTAGTGGGATTAGTGGGATGGTTAATAAAGTATGTGCTACAATGGAACAAACAGCTCAGGGTGTAGACACCTCTGGAAACTTGGACCTTTGGAAGAAGGAGGGATGGATGATGAAGATGATTGTTGCCGATGATGTGGAATATCAGGACCTTGGAAACTTGTACTATAAGGCATTGGGAATGAAAAAGAAAAGCTCGGAATGAAGGGGAGTTAGAGGAGTTATGGATCACAGGGTTATGTGAACAGAGGGCCTTGAGGAGATTCGCTGGATTTGGGATTCTAGAATCTCTTGTGAGATTGAGCTTTTAACAATTCAGGTCACAGTTCAGAAAAAATAGAGATCAGTAAACATGGCATTGGGGAAAGAGGGGTTTTAGAAAAATATGGATGTTAAAATGCTGAAAGCTCCAGAAAGAAGGTAGTAATATAGAGCAGGTCAGACCTGCGTGTGTTTTATCTCTACAGTGTTTTTATTAGTATCATTTTCCCTGTTTCCCCTACTCCATAAACAAAGGTTATTGGAGGTGGAGCATCTGATTGGTGCCTGACACCGAAACGAGGAGAGGGAGAGCAGGAAAGAAAGAATCACAGAGAGATGATTTGCTTAATGAAGGCTGAAACGGGAGAGCGTGACAGCTCTGCTATTCCCCTATTTTGCTAGAAAGCATGATGAGTCACTTGCTGTCACCTCCTGGCGATCCCGCCCAATTTGGGCTGTCCATCACGACCTGGAAGTGCCTCGACGTTTCATTTGATTGACACGCGTGGGTGCGTTCAGCTTCATACGATGTGGAGGCGCAGTGTGTGTTTGTGTAATATATCCGTCACTCGACATCGCACTGCATAAAACATCGTGTTGTAGGGATTCATGTTCGAGTATTAACGACGTCATTTCCCCCCCCCTTTTTATTTCACAAACTGTCCTCGCTCTTTAAAATCATAGCAGGTCAAGTGTACAATTTGATACCCAACTCTAATCACTCTATATTTAGAAAATAGGAATAATCGCTGTGTTTGCTGCGAATAAACATCCCACAGATGCCAGTGTTTAAAAATGTATAGCATATACATAATTTATAGCAGAAGCTGATGAAACTAGCGCCGGCCGTGTAGAGACGTGGCTCCTCTGAAACTCGTTCTGTCATTACCGTCGCTCGGGCTACACAGGAAGGACATTACGCTCATGATCATCAATTCCTTATTTTTACATTTCTACTGAGAAAAATTGAAGAATGTAGGAAAGAGATAACGTTCTTAAGGCTCCGAGCGCTAACCTGACCGCTGGACCTGTTACCGTTTCTCATCGCGCGACTGTAACTAGCGGTTACAATGCTATTGAAGGGTTTCACCGAGCAGCATTGTAGCTTTCAGGTGCAGAGCATTCCACCGGTCCTTAGAGCCGTTACCCACCCTAATGTCGAGAGAGGAACCGAGCACCACGCGGTGTAGGTACACGGTGTACATTCTATCCATTTATAGTCACATTTAATGTTCTGTGAAACGAGTTCTCACTTACATTATAGCTGCTATAAACAGTCATTATCTCACCAACCTCTTTTTATTCTCTCGTTTAAAATTAACACGACGAAAAACGCAGTTTGTTAAGTAAGCGAGAAACTGCGAAAGAAGCGTCTTCAGAAGTTCACCATCCTAAAGACGGGCGAAAATAAAAAGCATAACGTTGCAGCGTCACTGATAAAATCTCAGTATCATATTAATGACACATTTTTTTATCCAAATTATTATCCACCGTGAATCTAGACCTCAGACTGCAGCTTCCATCCATCCAGGAATCTCTGTAGTCCACCGAGGGACCGTGAGCTGCTACTATAGAAATGTTAACGTGCAATATTAATTACGTTACGATTAAACCTGCACTACTGTGTCAGAGCTGCTCTTATAGAAAACTAATCAACAGCTTCTGACCAATCAGACTTCCCAGATGCTGCTCTATAAGTCCCAGTGTAATCCGCTAGTCCGTGTAATAAACTTGTACCGCGGTGCGCATCATTTCCAGCTTTATTACTCACACAACGTTGGGTTTCTTACGATGTCTCATGTTAATCTTTTTTTATTTGTATTTTCTTAAACACAGTGCTCACAGTGCTGTCATGACCGAGTATGTACACAGGCTTTCGTCTTCACGGCACACTGGCTTTTATAAGCTGTAAAAGCCCAGAGATTTGCCGACAACCACCCCCCTCCCCCCCAATCCGGAGTGGCCGCGTTCTGACTCATTTCCTGTGCTTTATGTCCTGCGGGGTCTGAGCGTGCGTGTCATCCATCAGCTCCTCCTACGGCTAATATAATGACCCCCGGGCTCTAACCTACAGATACAGATGAGCTCCTCTGATCTGGATCAATATGGACTTAGAGCTTCTCCCCGGCTCACACTCTCCACTCCTCTATGATAATAAACGCCGTTCCATCAGCTTCAGGGTAATACAGTCGTCCGGCGCAGTAGCTGTCAGGATGAATTTACCCAAGATGATGACGAATTTTTATTAGATTTGTAGGTTTTGAGCCTAAAATAAAAAATAAATAAAAAATAGAAAATCTAATTCTATGCCTCATTTTTACCCACTTAATGAAAGCAGTACATGGCAATTACATACCAATTTTCTTCTATTTAAAAGAAAAAACAACGCAGATACCGTTTTGTCTTTCCAAATCTTAAAATTATGTTCTGGTGTTTGTACCGAACAATATCTGTGAAAATTACAAGAAAAGTATCACTGCTTAATACAAAACTGGCCATATGGACAAATACAGGATGTAATGATTTACAGTATAACTGACAAACTACAGCATTAAAATGGAACAAAATGAATAAGTTACTGTAGACTTTAATATTATATGAGGGGAAAAATCTGTTATGAAACATGATAGTGTAAATAGTACATTAAAGTCTACACCTGCTGCCATTTAGCTCCATTTAGTCCATATTTACAGTATTTCACTTACAATTTGTCAAAAACTAAAACGAAAGTGTAAATTTTAATATATCGCATATAAAATAGTTTATATGACATTAAGACATCACTATATCACTCAGACACATACATATGGTGGAGTAAACAGGAACCGCTTTGGGATTGTGATATACAGGACAGGACAAGTGCATTAGTGTATCTGGGGATTATATAGAGAAATAAAGGGAGTTTTTACACTAAGAACTGTGTTCTGTCATTCTGTACCATCAAAAGTCTCGCTTTGACTCGAACACTCCTCATAATAAACCGAAACAACAAACGCAAATACATTGTTTCATACATGGTAGTTGTAACAACACTTAATACAACACTTAGTCATTAAAGGGAGACTCTGTGAAACTGGAGAAGGATTCATATTTAACCTCAACTACCAAACAAACAAACACCCTTAAGTGCTCCTTCAGAAGCTCCACCCATAATTAATGACCGTTTATTGCTAATGCTAACAACTGCATAACATTTCATAATGTTTGCATCAGTACAGATGATTCCACTGCGCTGCTTTAGCACTCTTGCATCCTCAGGTCCTCCTGGTTATGAAACACTTCACAAACCGTGTACAGATAAATCACATGACCAGGAACGTAAATAACATTAGCTAGGTTGTGGGTTGTCGCTATACTCACTACAGGACGTGACAGGAAGAGGTAAAAAATGAAAAAAAACCGAAAAGCTCACATAATATCAGACCTCACTAGACCTCAGACTGCAGCTTCCATCCATCCAGGAATCTCTGTAGTCCACCGTGTTCAGTGTGTGTGTGTTTACTCCCAGTTTTGGTGGGACTTCGCGTTCACACACTGCGATCGATTTGGGAATGTCAGTTAGTCTAATCTGCATGTCTTTGGGCTGTGGGAGGAAACAGTAATACCCGGAGGAAACCCACCGAGTCTCCATGCACACAGACCTCGAGGCATTGATTACAGTATATATAAAATTACTTTTGTCTTAATTACTTCTCCACATTTTTCCAGCCCAAGTATCTCAGATGGGTTGAAAACTGCGCAATCTGGCAACATTGGACCCTGTAATTAGTAAGTTATGTATTAGATGCTTAAAACAATACTAAAGTTGAAATCTTGCATTGTACTGTAAGACTGACGTAATGTTGTCACCTCTCAGGTCTAAAGGTGGAAATGGAGTAAGAAACAGAATTTCTGCTGATTATTATTAAAGTTAATTCTTTTTTTACTTAAAATAGATTTTTCCTTTGTTGTCGTTGTTGCTCTAAAAATATTTTTTAATTATAATTTAAATCAGGATTCACGGATGTGATGTGATACTGAATGAGAGACTTTGGCTAACGTTAGCTTAGACTTTGGGTTGAAGTTATCCTGAGCGTCTCTCGTCCTCGTCCCCTCCTGGTTCTCGGGTGTCGGAGATGAAAGGCGGGGCAGTCGATGGAGAGGTCAGGTGGCTCCCGGACGCTGGAGGTCTCTGTGTTTGATGTCACACTGCCCATGTTTCATGTGTGACAGAACGAAAAGGTTGCAGTGTAAATTCCTGGACTGATCTCTCTGTGTCTCTCTCTCTATTCCTCTTCTTTTTTTTTTCTTATCCAGTGGATGTGAGAGCAGTCTGTGTGTATGATAAGGGATGTTGGAGGTGTAAAGGTTATTCCCACTGGTGGTGAAGGAGCAGTGCTCTCATTAAATCTTCCTCACCCCTCGTCTCGTCTTTTTGCTCCAAATGTCATTTTCAGAAATGAGTCCGTCTCCTGAGAGGGTTTTTCCCGCTGTATTTCTGTAAACTCTTTGTAGCCATTTTCTCTCATACACCCCATCTTCATTGTCATTTTCTCTTTTCTCTTTCTCAGGCCATGGTTTCCATCCAGCTCTTTTACAAAATATAGAAAAAAATATTTTTATAAAATCCTAAATATTTGTTCTTTAACAGAAGAGTTAGCTCTGTAGAAATGCTAAAAAGTCAAGATGAAGAACACAGAAGTTCAGGGGTGTGTCAGGGCCTCGACCTGCAGCCACGCCGTAACCGCAGATGCTAAGACTTTTAATAATAAAGTGGAAAATAAACAGAAATGAGATCAGGAAGAGAATAATATCAGTAATCCAAACAAAACCAGAACAGGACAGGAAACTGCTGGGTGACGGACAGGAAAATTAACAGATTCAGTAACCAAAGCAAATAACTGAAGCTACTGAGGTACAGTGACAAGGTTTAGTATAATAATATGAGTCCTAACATGAACACACACACAGTATAATTAATCACTGATCACGGCTGTACTGGGCAACTAATCACTTACGGCATTTGATAATCACCCTGATCCAGAGCAGCTTACGGTTTTATCTCATTGTACACCTGAACATCTGGGGGTCAACGACCTCGCTTAGGGTCCAACAGCGGCAACTTTGTGGTGCTGGGGTTTGAACCTGGGACCTTCTGATCAGTAGATCAATGCCTCACCTCCAACCACACGAGGGACCACGGCTGGAGCATCACTCCAGCGGTTATCCCTGATCAGTGATTGGTCATCATGAAGAATAGTCGTCAGTGATTGGCTGCTGGGAACAATAGTGATGATTGATCAGTTGATCAGAACAGGATTAATCGGTGATTAATTGTTTAGATCAGGAGTGATCAGGTGCAGTAGGTGGAGGTGAGGCATTGATCTACTGATCAGAAGGTCCCAGGTTCAAACCCCAGCACCACAAAGTTGCCGCTGTTGGACCCTAAGCGAGGTCGTTGACCCCCAGATGTTCAGGTGTACAATGAGATAAAACCGTAAGCTGCTCTGGATCAGGGTGATTATCAAATGCCGTAAGTGATTAGTTGCCCAGTACAGCCGTGATCAGTGATTAATTATACTGAACAATCGTGATTAGTTGTTTAGAGAAGTATTGATCAGTTGTCAGCTTTAGTTCTGGTGAGTCGAGTGAATCTGATGTGATGTGAGCTGAAGAGCTGAAACATCACTAGATTTGTCACTAAGCACTTTGATGAAATAAAAACTCTTAAAGGGCTCCACATGTTTCCTTTAGACTAGAAACACGAAGAAATAACGTGAATTAACTTCAATTTAATTAATAACTCAGATTTTAGCAAATACTAAAAGTGCATTAATCATCTCAGAATCTAATTAACAGAAACTCTGATCACTTTAATTCACATTCTTTTTATCAGATCCCTTTAATTCCTCTCTCTCTCTCACACACACACACACACACACACACACACACTCAGCAGCTTCTCTCCTTTTCCACACTTGGTGTTCTGTTTTGGTTTTTCCCTCGTCTCTGTTTCTCGTCACGTTCGTCACGTTTGAGTCTCATTGGCGTGCGGTTCACAGAAACCCGGTTTAAATGCTGATCTCGGGGTTCAGAGCCTGAGCTGAAAGACACGTTCCATGCACAGTGGGCTCGGTTTTATTCCCCCCGATGACAGAAGGGTCGAGTCCGCGCTGTAGAAGCCGAAGTTGTGGTTTTCTAGGAAGGAATAAAAGGATTAAAGCAAAGAAGGCGGGATTACTTTATTTATTCCCGTCCCTGTTGTTCTCTTGTTATGTTTGTTTTATTGTATTGCCTGAGGGTGGAGCTCTGCGTTCTGCTCCGTTATTGACTATAAACTCCCAGCCTGCTTTGCATATCATCATGTCCTAAACACTTGTCTCTGGTCATCGTTTTGTGTCCTTTGAGCATTTTTTTGTTTGTTTTTTGCGCTTTTGGTGGTTTCCTCGTGTCTCACCGCGTCCTTTTGCTGTAGATTACAGTTAATCGTGTTAAACCCATTTGCTCGTATTTTATTTAATTTTTTTACTTTTTTAACTACCATGTTTGCCTGGAAGCACAAATGTGTTTATTTTGTCTTAAACGTCAGTTGCTGTCGAATTCTGTCTCCTGATTGGTCGGAATGTGGTGATTAATTCTCGTTAACAGACAGCAGTGCAGCACTCGTTATGGTTTCTATAGCAACAGCTCAAGTTTTCTTTTAAATAAGATGTTTATTTATGTAACGTATGTCGACAGTGTCAGCGGTTTCTAACAGTTATTTTAATATAAAGCTTTGTGTGCAGCCATGAACGTCCTCATTCTAACCTCTCTGTCTCTCATCACCATCCATCCCTCCATCCTCACTCGTCCGTTTGATCACAGCTGCTCACGATGCTGCGTGTATGATAATGGCCGAGCCTGAGCTGAGAACTCTGGGTAATTTTGAGATGATGAGTCCTCTCTTTATCACATGACCCTTATCGTACCTGTCTCCCACTTCACACCAGCCTGTTAGCACATACACAGAGAGAGAGAGAGAGAGAGAGAGAGAGAGAGAGAGAGCACTTCTCTTCATCTCCGCAGGTCAGATGGAATATTTGAGGCCATAATTGCCTCCGAACGATTGCATCAGATTTCTGGCGTCATTGTTTGAGCTGCAGTCAGCGAGTGTGAACTGTTTATGAGATGCGTGTCCTCGACTAAGAGCGAGAGAGAGAGAACCAGAGGGACAATTTATCGAATGCCACAGTGTTGGATGAGCCAAAACATAAGGATGTGTGAAACTCTACTATTTATAATAACACATGTTTATCACACCTAGAAGAAATTTACACACCAGCAGTTACAGGACGCAGCTCTGTTTCATACCGGAGACGAACGACTACAGTCGAAAATCACATCAAAACATTATAACATTCTTGATTTAAAAAAAAAAAAAAGTTATAATTAATTTAATGGAATGATGTTGAGACAAAATGTAACAAATGACCTAAAAACTACTTCAAAGCAACATTTATTTATGTTTCCTCGTGAGGATTCCTCCTTGAAACGCTTGTACTGCTGATGCTACTGTAGGTCTTTCTTTCTTTTCCCCAACGGCCAATACTCTGATTTCCTCACTGGGCCTGGAGCACATGCCCTGGTGGTAGTAGCGCTGAGTGCTAGCTGCTGAACCACCAGGGAACCTGCTACTGAGACGGGTACTGTACATGCACATGTGTACAAAAGAAAAACATCTGCAATTTAGCAAACTGTTAAATCAGGAAGCTACTGAGCTGCTAAAGGGACTCATGACATTTTCAGGAAAAAAAAAAAATTATAATAATATATATACAGTTTGTCCAACAGCTGAAGTTTGGTGGGTGGAAACTGGGTGATGAAACAGGGCAATGATCTGAAACACATCAATCAGTAAATCTAGATCAGAATGGCTGGAAAAAAAAAACGAATCAAAGGTTGTAGAATGGCCGTACAGTAAACCTCATTTAACCTTCATTTATGATTCCTCTTGGCACCGGAAAAAACAAACTGAAAGTGGCTCGTTTTTTTCTTCTTGCTACCGTCCTTAATAACATTTTTGGGACCCGTAGCGCTACGTCTTCCCTAAATCTTACACAAAATGCAAAAAAAAAAAAACTTACATTTAAAACACACTTCACTTTGCTTTCCACTGACATAAACAAGTTTTAAACGGCTCCCGTTTCTTCGCACAACTTAGCCGGCGTTCGGTTCGGTCGCTTGTTCGCCAAAACTGCTTCTGCCAAGACAAGTTTCTTTTAAAATTTTACTTCTTAAGGTGAAAATTCGTGAGGGGGGCCGTCATACATCGAGGTACCGCAGTATGTTGTTGTTCATCTGAGGTTGTATTTGCCGAATACTGAGACCTGCTACAATTAGATGATCAGATTTATTATATGTTATCTATTATTTATTATTCATGTTTTTACATAAAACTACATAGAATTAAAAGAGGGGGTACTAACTTTTGAACGACTGTATGCAGAGTAAAGCTCACTATCTGTTCATTATTAAATCTCAGTGTCAGGTTTTTGGATTATTTGGTTTATTGGTCCAGACATTTATGAAGCCGCTTTGAGAAAATGACCGTTGTTAAAAGCGCTATATAAATAAAATTGAATGGAATTGAACTGAAAAGTTTATGTAATGATGGCAAAAGTGTTGGCGAAGCTTCGTTACGATTGAGTAGAATAATTCAGTCTGGTCTGTAATTGGTTAGAGCATGAAGGTGGGATGAAGGGCATTTGAAAATGAGTCACTCTGGGTTTTAGCGAGACCTCTCTAAACTTTTTTTCTTTCTTACGTATTTCAGACCGTCATGGGAAGCGTGAAAAAAATAAAACAAGCATCAATCGTATGAGCAACTTAACGTCCGAGATCCGTTTTGCAAAAGCAGACATTATGCCGGATGTCCTCAAGATCTCAATTCTGCCACTTAATGTCTGCTCACGCAACACCTGAAATGCATAATGTCTGCTTTTGCAGAACGGATTTCATGCTGTGATTTAAAGTTGACATTGTGCTTATTTAGGTTTTTGTTGCACCGTTGCTTCGGGTGGATCCGTCACACAGTCGAACCCTTATTACGACAGCGTTCCTGCTTTGTTGCTTGTAAAAGCTGAGATACCTGATCTTTAACTTTGGAAAAGTTCTCTCCTACCTGGATCTGATTTCTGACGGATCTCTGCTTGTAAAACATCTACACACAGCTTTATGTCGCGCTGATTAATAAGAGCCGGGGTCAGCGTTACACTCACAAAGTGTTTGTAGTTGTTCAATGTGATATAAAACACTTTACTCTGAGCACACCAGTCGGATTGTCTACTATAAAAGACAGACGATAAAATCCTCATGAGGTTTGAACAATAAAAGCAGCTGCGAGCCGAGAGGAAGCACTGGTGAAAGCCTACACAAAGAAACCGTGTGACTCAGTCTGAAGACACGAACGTAATGTGGTTGCGAGGAGAACAAAGAACAAAAGAAACCGTCAGTTCGTCTTTGAGATAACGCACTCGCGGCGTTGGATTGGACCCGGCATTGGTTATTGCAGTATGTTAAATCAGGTGTGTTAGGGAGAGAGGAGATACTGGAAATGGAAAATGAGTAAAGGCACTTCAGCATCAGGATTTAGAAAAAAATAAGTCTGGATATAGTATTTAATTAAAACTAGATATGTACATTTGTTGTTTCCTGACAATCTAGGTTCCCGATAACGCTCTGTAAAATTGACTATAAAACTTATTCACATGAAACGAAACATGAAACTGGAGGGTCTTGCCCAAGGACCTGATCGACATGGATTGATGGTACTGGGATTTGAACATGTGACCTCCTTAGTTGTGACCTCCTCGGGTTAACCGAAGTCTGTCAATGGAAGTAATTAGGTGCTGGAAGTGGTTGGATCAGTGCAGGCTCGTTGTGGTGTCATGAGTTCCAATCAGAAGGTTGTGTGTTCAAGTCCCAGCATATCCAAGCGGTCATGTCATCACCAACTAACCAGGGAAGCATTATTTTATTCAACATTAAGATATTTATTTATTACATTAAAAATTTATTTGCAAATTAGGAAATTTGGAAAATAAGTATTTGGTCAATAACAAAATTTCTTCTCAGTACTTTGTTATAAACCCTTTGTTGGCAATGACGGAGGTCAAACGTTTTCTGTAAGTCTTCACAAGGTCTTCACACACTGTTGCTGGTATT
>JAQMYJ010000002.1:31550116-31569522 GCA_030014305.1 Clarias laeviceps | reverse complement strand
GTTAAGCTGCTTTGGGACAATGTCAATTGTTAAAAGCGCTATACAAATAAAATTGAATTGAATTGAATTGAATTGTTAAAATCACGTGATTGCAACTCAGCGCAGCTAAATTGCTGGCTTGTGTTTAACGTGTTCTTGAGAACAAAGCGCCATCTAGTGGTGGCACCAGGTAAATTAATAAATAGGGCTTGAATGGGCGTGTTTACTGTGAAATCTTGACACGTTTTTCTGGCAGGAGAGGGAGGTGGGAATCACATCATCCAAAGGGCAGCCACACGCCATTCGCACGCCATTCACATGCCATTCACATGCCATTCACATGGCCTCGGCTATTTGAAGTGGCTCTTACTGTAGAACACTGAACCATGGTGAATACTGAAGTGTATAAATTAATGAACATTCGGAAGAAGCGTACTGAAAACTGAAGTATACGGAAAACTGTAGTTGAATGAACACTGAAGGAGTAAAGTCACCGATCAACCATATTATGTCCACCAACAGGGGAAGACTATTTCTTTACAAGGCTCACTGATGCATGTGCGGTGTAAAGGCTGGCCCGTCTAGTTCGATCCCAGATAAGACAGAGATCGCAGTCAGGACCCACGATGCATGGCAGTTAGTTGTGTATGAAGCTGCGTAGCTGCAGAACGGTCAGAGTTTCCATGCTGGCCCGTGTCCTCCACCAAAAGCTCCTACAACTGCAGAACCGGACCACAGAGTAATGGAAGAAGGTGGCCTAGTCTGATGGATCAGGTTTTCTTTTACATCATGAGGATGGCTGTGTGTGTGTGTGTGTGTGTGTGTGTGTGTAAGCTTATCTGATGAAGAGATGGCATGAGGATGTGAGCCAACGGAGGCAGTATGATGCTCTGGGTGATGTTCTGCTGGGAAACGGCGTTTCCATGTGGACGTTACTTTGACCTGTAGCTATACATAAACAGCTCTAGATGCTGAAATCTGAATATACGCACTCAGCAGGTTGGAGGGAATTAAGAGTATGGTGCCAATATAGTGTGCAAATCTGCTACTAATGAAAAAAAACTTTAATAAATTGATTGAATAAAAACATCTAGGACTAACGAATAAGGTTTTACAAATGCAACACGCTGTACTTCTCTCTCTCTCTCTCAGCCATTTCACTAATTGATTTAGTCTTTTTGACAGTTTGAAAAGAAGCTTTTACTTCCTCTGGGTAAAGAAAAGATTCCCACACTCCTCCGCTCACGAAGCTCGCTCTTCCCTGATTAACGCTCTTCACTTTTTTTGTCTCTCGTCGATGAGTGATGTTTTTATTCTGTTTGTTTTTTTTTTCAAAACTTATTGAAGATGTAGGACAAA
Source organism: Clarias laeviceps (assembly GCA_030014305.1). Taxonomy (NCBI): domain Eukaryota; kingdom Metazoa; phylum Chordata; class Actinopteri; order Siluriformes; family Clariidae; genus Clarias; species Clarias laeviceps. The sequence continues at coordinate 31,568,184 of JAQMYJ010000002.1, read as the reverse complement.
AACGCTGCATGACTCTGTTTAAATAAGAAGTGAAAAGAAAGAACAATGTTCTATTAAGTCGTCAAAAAGTTATTAAAGTCTATTCATGATGACAAACTCTTTCCTTCTAAGGATGTTCTTTTTTTCAGTCAGAAGGAAAGACAGAATTCCTGTAAGAAGAGGATTAAAACCTGGATTATTAATATATATTTTTTTCTATTCACAATTTTTTTGCAAAACAAAAAAATATTCATCTTTAGAAATGTGTGAATATTTATTTTTTGGGCAAAAAGTGGTTTATTTTTTATCCCTCAAATACCCCAAAATTTAAGCCCATATTAACTGGTTAATAAATGAAACTTACATAACTGCAAAATAACCGTTATTGATTGATTGATTGGTTTTGATTGCTTTTATATCCAGTTAGATGTTTATATTTAAAATCCCAAACTAGCAGCAAATAAAAGCACAATGTTTCTCTCTACACGTCACTTTAATATCATGAACTGTTTAATTAAGCGTTTAGCGTCCTGAGAGGCACCGAAGCTGCCGCTCTGTTTGGGTGTGAATTGTTTGGGTGCTTGCATTATGGCTAGCTTATAGAACTTAGGCCACTACCGATTAGCAAAGAGGAGAACCCTGATGTTGCCATAGCAACAAGCTGGTGGCTATTCTGAAGTGTGAAGCAGTGTCAGGAGCAGAGAGTTAGCATCTGTCCTACAACATGCACAAAGCACAAGTGTTTGTCACGGTTACAAAGTGTTATCAGGCGAGATGTTTTGTTTGCAGTCAATAATGAACTCATGGTTGGCAATTTCACTGCAGCGGAGCCTCAGTGCGGGTCAGGCTGACACTGTGGACAAAAACGTGTGTTCTAATGTTAACGTTATTAGCATGTAGGAGTGTATTATTATATTAAAGTGACTTTTTTTTATCGTGATATTGAATTAAAATAGATTTGATTTAGATCCAAGAAACTGCATAGTAAGAAGAAATATTTTTACTATAAACATTTAGACATAATAAAAAATTAATAAAGAAATAAAGTGTTAAAATAAACCAAGGTAACAGATTTTATAGAATATAAAATATACAAGATATTACATAAAAATAAAATGAGTATATCAAAAAAGTAGTTAAGTAAAAGTAATTTTACAATGTATTCAAATAACTTCTCAAGTCACTGATGATCTATTAATTTGACGGCCTTCAGTCAGTGCACATTACTGTAGACAGCTGTTATAAGAAATGAAGCACAGATCCCACATTTACTGGGAAGAAAACATCACCCGAACATAAATCAGACACACTTTCACAACAATTAAAAAACACATGTTCAGTAACGTTTGTCTTTTCTCCCCATGAAACCCTCTGAAGTGCTTTTCCAACCCTTCGAAAAGTTTTTTTATTAAACGCTATTGTACTTTCACATTAAGAATTCCTCTAGTGTGGGTTTTGCGCAAATTTCCCAGGAGTGCATTGTGGGTAAATGATTCCGTTCAACCCCAAGCTGCATTAGTAACAGTGGCTGCTTTTCCTTTACATTTTTTCTTTCTGCAGCCTCGTATGAACCAGACCCGGATGTCACACGGGACACGGCTGCTGCCTTCAGCAAACACATTTATTCTGAAAATTAGACATTTCGTGCTTCGCCGAATGAACCAGCTTCATTATTAATGTTATTTCAGCTAATCAACAACCGCTAGTGCTGGGAATAAAGAAGAAATAACGGCATGCTCTGCACTGAGTTTACTGCGTAGTAGTGCGATGAAGTACGAACAGCTGAGACGAGTCATTAAACGCTGTGATTTAGGGTGAACTGGATCACTCTAGATTCATCTGAAGGACTGTCTATGGTAATGGGATACTTTAGGACAAGGGACAATTTTTTTTTAATTAGTTTGTGAACATTGTAAAAGAGTAATTTTAAGCCTTAAAATATCACAAATATGCACACATTTAAATATATATATAGTTATAATTAATAGTAATTAAAGAATATCACACTCGAGGTCATAAATATCGAAGTCAAATATCAGCATGGTGTCATGAGGCCATAGGCACAAGGGTGCAAATGTGGGGGTTTTAGATTGATCGAGTCAAAGTCCAGACCTTAACCCAACTGAAATGCTGTGGGTGTGGCATGTCAGTCTTAATAGAGAGGGTGTGGCCTGTCAGTCTTAATGAAGAGGCTGTGGCCTGTCAGTCTTAATAAAAAGGGTGTGGCCTGTTAGTCTTAATGAAGAGGGTGTGATCTGTCAGTCTTAATGAAGAGGGTGTGGCCAGTCAGTCTTAATAAAAAGGTTGTGGCCTGTTAGTCTTTATAAAGAGGGTGTGGCCAGTCAGTCTTAATGAAGAGGGTGTGGCCTGTTAGTCTTTATAAAGAGGGTGTGGCCAGTCAGTCTTAATGAAGAGGATGTGGCATTCTGTTTTGTTTTGTTTTTGAGAATCCTGTTCGGGATATTTGATGTCCTGGCCCTCTGACTCCATTAGTGCTAAAAGGGATATTTGCATACATTTGATTTTTCATCAAATAATCCCTTTTTAACGCCAGTATCGAGCCGATATTCCCTCCAGGCCTGAGTGTCAAGAGCCCGGGGAGCATCCTGAGCGATTTTTCAGTCCACTGATGGAAACACGTCTTATCTGCGTCTCTTCTATTGGATTAAATTTCCTGGCTTTTAGGAGCCTGAAACCTTCACAGCCTCCATTTAATTTGTTGCTTTGAAAATAGCCGAGTGTGTTTATTGTGCTGTCGAGGCAGCAGTTTTCCCCTCACAGCCTAGTGTTGTTTACGTCCCCAGTGTTCTCTTCATCACACTGTTGCACACACACACACACACACACACACACACACACACACACACACGTTAAAATCACCTTCTTTCTTTTTCTCTTTGTTTCCTGCAGAAATTTGTCCAAGAACCCTCTGACTACTCTTTCCTGGCAGCTCTTCCAGAATCTGCAGCTTATTGATCTGTAAGTGGTCTCTCTCTCTCTCTCTCTCTTTCTCTCTCTCTATCTTTTTCTCTCTCTTTCTCTCTCTTCATCTCTCGCTGTCTTTCTTACTGTTTTACACGATTCACTTGTCAGTATTGATTTTACTTTTGTATCGCTGTTTTTCATTGTGCTGCTGAATTGTGTGTTTGTGTGTGTGTGTGATGGGGCCATCAAACACGAGTCCACTCATCAAAAACATCAATTATTCTGCATTAACTTCTGAAACGGACACTTAGCTGATGACCTCAGTGTGACCTGAGTAGGAGTACGCTACTGTATGCACCTGTCTGTTTTATAAAAGGAGGTGTGGCCAGTGCACCCGTCAATCTTAGTGAAAAAGGTGTGACCTTGGCATATTGCCAAGGAAGCACCTGTCAGTCCTAGTAAGAGAGGCGTGGCCTGAGCACCTGTCAGTTTTGGTAAAGCAGGTGTTGCCTGTCAGTCCCAGTAAAGGCCCATCAAAGCAAAGGAAGCCGAGGTGACCCCTGCACCTTCAGCTTCAAAGGCCTCAATACCTGGTGAAATAGGCGTGATAAATGTAGCTGTCAATCATAGTCAAGGTGCTCCTGGTCTCAAAAACTAATTTCAATCAAACAGGCGTAGCATCTGCATTGTGTGTGTGTGTGTGAGAGAGAAAGAGTGAGTGAATGGCTGTATTGTGTTATTTTAAGTGCAGGAAGCAGGACATGTTCCTCAGAGGAGCAGATTCTCCTCCACAGGGTTAGCGTGTCCTTTTCACTCTCTGAGGAGAAATAAGTGTTACCACATCGCCCTTAAAGTTAAGACATTAATAACGCTGGAGCGTCCGAGAAGAGCGTGACCTCGTACGGCCGGCTAACACAGTCTAAGTGTGCTAACAAGAACTGCTTTTACTCCATTAATCAATTAACCAATGTAAAAAAAAGTGGAGTGCTAAAAATGTATGTGATATTTATGTAAGAATTGTGCATGTAGGCGTGGCCTAGTATTGTAATAATGAATCCTGCATGACAGCTGTTCCTCCCCTCAAATATATCTCAACTGGTTGTATATCATTGTTTAATTCTAAATGTAACGACCATAAATGATAGATTTAGCAGAGCAGGCTACGCTTGTTAGATTGGCTTTTGCTCAGATGTATTCTCAGTACAGTTAGCTTGAGTTAGCTTGTGCTCAAAAGTTAGCTATCCTTATTGGTCTGATATGGTAGCTTTAATTCAGTGCTTTGCTTTAGCTTGCTATGTTTATGTCACCTTTAATTTTGTCACTTGCTAGATCCCCCCCCCCCCCCTTTTTCTGCCCCTTGCTAGTTTCCTGGCACTTTGCTAGTTTTTTCTCATTTTCTAGTCGCTTCTCCCTTGCTAGTTTCCTGTCCCTTGCTAGTTTCCTGTCACTTGTCACTTATTATTATTATTTTTAAACAAAACATGATTAATATTGCATTGCATTAGTGTTTTACTAACAAATAAAAAAAATATCAGGCTCCTTGCTGGTCCACTCAGACTGCGGGATTTATAGTGGTCTATAAACTTGTCCTTGTTTCACCTCACAGCTGTTTGGGCGTCTTGAGACCTTTCAGTCATTCACAGCTGTCAGTCAAATGTGAAAGAAATAAACAAGTTCACACACAGTAATGGAGGTCAGAGGGTCAAACAACCAGCTCAATTATCGGCATGAAGACGTGTTAGAAGCTCCCTGGATACAAGAACCTGCAAAATCTGCTTGAATTTCTAGTGTATATAATACAGTATGATGTTTATAATCCATACACACAAAAGTGCATCTGTGTGTGTGTGTGTGTGTGTGTGTGTGTGTGTGCGTGCGCGCTTTTTCTTGTCTCTTGCTGTCTCTTTACTAGTTTATTCTCATTTTCTAGTTTCCTGTCACTTGTCATTTATTCACTTTTTTTGAAGAAACATTATTAGTTTTTCACAAACTGATATAAAAAATCAGGCTTCTTTGCTAGTCTACTGAGACTTTGGAATCTACAGTGATGTATAAACTGTGTGTGTGTGTGTGTGTCGCATATGTCTAGTATTTCAATATGGCTCATCAGTTTACACTCACAGAATCATTAATATTACTTTACTTCTTACTATAGGGGGAAACCTTAGAAGGTTCTGTGTATAAAACCTTACAGAATTCGTCTTTTCTATCAGAAAGGGTTCCACATTCTAATGAATAACCAGCACACTTCACTCAGACCAAAGGTCAAATCTGTGTAGAACATTATAACAACGAAGCCGAGAACCCTTAATTATCCAACCAATGAGTAAAACCCAGTAAAAAAGTCTTACTGTCAGGTATTTTGCTCGCCTTTGGGACTCAGTGATAGAAAAATAGAGTCCTTTAAGGGTTCAGTCAGGGTTGTTTTGCGTTATTAAGGGTTCTTATCTCTTGGAACGCGTTCTAATTATAAAACTCAAAAAATATTAAATATAAATAATAAAACATAAAAAAAGAAACATGAAACTAAAAAAAGCCAATTTAAAGGAATTAATATATAAAAGAAAAAGAGATAAACAGATAGATCTAGGTGATTGTGGAAGCTCTAGAATCTGTGGACACACATGCGCGCGCGCACACACACACACACACACATGCTGACAGAACCCAGGTGCTAGTCCAAAAGACCAAGGTCAGGAAAATCCACTGACTCAAACACAGAACACACTCAGTTTCTAACACGAAAGCAAAAACACGAAGGGGGGAAAAAAAACGACTGTCAGAAATCAGTGGCGCAGATGTGCACAGTGTGTTCTCAGCTGGAAACAGATGACACAATAACATTATACACACACACACACACACACACACACAGACGTTCTGTGTCGGTTGGATTGAGAATGAGAAGGAAAATGGGCGAGAAATGAGTGTGAGTAATGAAGAGAAGAGAAAATTGAGCCACAAAGCGCTCTCATTTCCAGAGTTGAACCAAATCCTCATTTTCTGCTGTTTATTTCACACAAGCACATCGCACACACAAACACACCCTGCTACGTCTGTCCACACACACACACACACACACACACCTCGCAATTTTCTGCAATCTGTTAGGGAAAGAGAGGGAAATAGCAGATGAGGAGCTGGACTCCTTTTTTCTTCTTGTGTGGATTTCAGGGGTTAATGGTGGAATTAGTGGATAAACGAAAAAATGCTAATGAGGCCACACAAACACAACATGCACTTTTTACTTTCACCTCAACATATGAATTCAATCCGTTCCAGAGGGACGAGTTCTTAAGGTGAAATTTTGTATTGCGAAACGCCGATTTCCAATAATTATATTTTTTCATATGAAAATAATCAAAACATTTAGAAAAAATCATTTATATGAAATATATAGACATTTAACCTCCCTTAACCTTAACTTGTGATTTCTCTCCACCGGCTGCTTTAAAAACCAAACTGAAAGCGGCTCCTTTTTCTTCTTGCTTCCGTCCTTGATAACATGAAGCTGCTCCCATATGACGTATTGCTCCATCAGTTGTGTTTTGGATCCGTGTTTTCACTCTCGTGAGACTTTCTCTCCAAATCACGAGGGGACTCTCGGTGATGCAAGGAGGTCAGCTGACCGTGCTGAAAGGGAAGGCGTAACACTACACTGTTGTTTATAAGCATGTGACCGGTCGACATTTTTTTCCAGCGCTGCATAAGAATCCTTCTGTCTCTTTGCGGATACATCAAAATTGGATTACTCACTATCGGGACAGTTTTATTTTTTATCATCATCGTGATCCCGTATTGACTCATAAAGCCTGTGGGGACGATACAATACTCCCTGCACCCCCCCCCAACACACACACACAGAGTATACAGGACTTGGGACTATACAGCCGTTCACATACACACCAAAATATGTTGTATATAGTTGTGAAGAGTCATATTTTGTGCACTGCAGTAATGTATAATACACATTTGGGTTTGGCACAGTATATTGGTTGTTGTTTGTGTGTCTTTCGTGTTCTTGGGTTTTGTTAACACCTGCAGATGAGATAAAAAAATCACAGTTTGTGTAATATCAGTGAATTAATTAATACAAGCATTATAAACATTCTTGGGACCTATCGTGCCATGCCTTCACTAAATCTTGCAAAAAGATCAAAAATATGTACTTTGCTTGGCTCTCCACTGCCAGAAATGCTTCGTATGCAGACGATCTATTAATATGCCGAGGTAGCACTTAGGGTGACTTCATACTAAAATGTTAAGTTTTACTTAATTAATTTTATAGTAATGTGAAATGAAGTCAGCTGTAGTCATTTATTATTATTATTATTATTAATATTATTATTAATATTATTATTATTATTATTATTATTATTAATATTATTATTAATAGTATTATTATTATTAATAATATTATTATTATTATTAATAATATTATTATTATTATTATTATTATTAATATTATTATTATTATTATTAATATTATTATTATTATTATTATTATTATTATTAATATTATTATTATTATCAGGTGCATTTCCCGTTCTGCTTTTCAATGACTTTCTGTGCTATTAGGAAAGTCTATCTCACTCCGAAACAGTAAAACCTAAACTCTGATAACATTGATGGGTGTAAAACCATGTGTGAAATATGCGTTGATTGTCTAATTTTGTGTGTTGGCCCTAATGAATGTCCAATTTTGGGCTCATATTGTGGGCGGAGTCAAAGCAAAACATTTCATTCGTCACATACATTGTGATTTAACCAAACAGAAAAAGAAAATGTTTATTTACTGTTACTAAACATTAATGCTTACATTAGGGGTGGTGCTGATGTACATTAAATCCCGCCCCCCCAAAAAAAACCATGAAGGGCAAAGCTCATATCTTTATGCAGAAAATGACTTATGTTTTTACAATCTAGCTTCTCAGGAATTTATGTAAACCTTTTTCGTGTCTATAGTTTATGAATAATTTCACAAGCGTGTGTCCGCAATCGATCAGAAAATTCCTGTTGTCTGAAATCTTTATTTATTTATTTATTTGAATCTTTAGTGTGCAGTCTTTAGATAAGCAGCGAGGTAGAAGCGGCGCTCGGCTCAGCCGTATCGCGAGTGTGTTGTGTGAGGAGCGACAAAAGCATAGTTTTCCACTCAGAGGATACACATACAATACGAGCGTGTTTTACAGCGAGAGAAACACATGCAGCGGATATCAAGCAGGATCCTTCAGTTCTCTTGACCTTTATCTAATCCTGAGCTTTAAATACACACACACACACACACACACACACAAAGCCGATGCGTCGCTCATTGTCAGCCGGATCAGACAGCTTTACATGAGCAAATGTAAAGTTCTTTCTAGAGGTTTTTTTTTATTATTTGTATTGGTTTATATTTTTGTTTAGTTTTTTCAGAGTGCTTTATTTAATTTCTATGTTTAAGTTCACATAATTCATCTTTGTCATATTTTTACTTGTCTAATTGCAAATGTATCGTCTTTCTTTAGTTTAAAAAGCTTCTCACATAAAAGCTTTTTCAGAAACACAACACGATTCACACACTTTTAACACCATGTTCATTTAAGATGTTTATTTTGTTCCTGTTTTTTATTGTTTCATCCTTTCAAATTACACCAGAGTACATCAGCGCCGTCTGCTCCAGAGTTTCACTTTGATTTATGGGAAAACAAGTCTCAGATTTGGGAAAAGTAAACTGTTTAGAGGTTTTATCTTATACACACACACACACACACACACACACACACACACACACACACACATCTTACTGCAAAGATTAGCATTAAGCATCAGAAGTAAAAGCTAAATCTTGTGTTATGCAGTTACGCATCACATTCTTGCTTCCAGCACTAGCTCATGATCCTTCCACGCTTCTCGATTCTGCGGACTTCATGTTCACGTAAATCAGCTTTTGTCAGGATTGCTAAAAGTATCCAGAATATCCAAGTACAAAGTTTTTACCCACTCATTTGAACACATAGCTGTCCCACGTTCACTATCCATTTCGCACCGTTCTTGCGGATCATCGCTTTTCTGACGGTGGGTCCCGCCTCCCCTTGTGATGCTTGTATAGGCGTGGGGCTAAAAGCCTCGCCCGAGGGCCCAACAGTGGCAACCCAGCAGTGGCAGAGCTCGAACCCTTTGTCTTTCTGGTGAAAGGCATCTTATTACGAGGTGCAGAATTTAAATCAGAAGCGAGGTTCTGGGTGATGGATGAAGTGATGTCAATAATAAATCAGAGGAGTATATATGGAGTAATTGTCGATGAGGGGGACATCAGTGCAGGGGAACAAGCATCATTGGCCGGGTCAGGGCTTCTCCTGTATCTACATGCTGTGAGCAATTACATCGAGCTGTGATCAATATTAAATCCTGCTTCCTACTGTGTGTGTGTGTGTGTGTGAGAGAGAGAGAGAGAGAGAATATGTGTCTTCCTGTTGATTTTATGGAGAACAGATGAATCATTTAGACGGCACGCACTGTAGGCTGATTGGTGTTTCCAAATTGGCTGCAGCATGTGATTGTATGTGTGAATATGAATGTGCCCTGTGATTTGTTGGCACCATCTCCAGGGTGTACCCTGCCATGTGCATCAGCTCCTGGGATAAGCTCCGGTCCCCATGTTACCATTTTACATAGGATAAGTGGTATGGAAAATAGATGGATAAATAATATATGTATATCCATCCATCCATCCATCCATGCATCCATGTGCTGTAGGAACCTCTGTAGTCCAACTAGGGGCCGTGGAGGCCAATGGTGACCTCTTTATTTATTCCCATTTTGTATGACTGTGGTAGGACACAAACATTCACACAAACATTCACACACACACATTCACACAGCACGGGCAATTTGGGAATGCCAATTAGTCTAATCTGCATGTTTTTGGACATAAAAGTGCTATCCACTAAGTCACTGTGCCATCAGTATATAAGTTACATTAAAGTATATATACAGGAAGTATATAACAAAATCTAAATCTGATTAGGGTGATATAGCTGTGGAATAAAAGGTATATTATGTTCATACATATTATGTATATTAGGGACATGTAGCTGCGTTTCACATTTTTATTTATTTATTTATTTATTTATTTATTTATTATCGGAAGAATCTAGTTCTGTTGCGAAAAAATAATAAAGTTTCATTAATTATATTTTATTGCAATTATATGTATATTATAAATAATTTCATTTCATAAGTTTAAATGGAAATAAATGTAAGAATTAGTTTATTAATGCATGTATTAAAAATTAACAAATACAAATATTTACTTTACAGAAAATTTGGATTTGTCAACACTGAAAATTAAAACTATAATTGAATGGAATAGTAATGCAGCAGAAGAGAATCATATAACTTTTTTAAATTATTGTTTGTTTGTTCGTCGGGTTGCTTGCTTGTTTACATTTACATTTAGGCATTTGGCAGATTCTCTTATCCAAAGCTACTTACAAAAGTGCTTTGTAGATTCCATCACTTCATAAATCCTTACACTGGGTTACTAGGTTACTAACTAAGTACCATCAGTCACACACTGATGTGGGACTTTTATTTTGTGCGGGAGGATTAGCCCAAGTACTAAAGAAACAGATACATCTTAAGTCGTCGTTTAAAGACTGCCTTTAAGATTGACTCAGCTGTATAGACATCTAGAGGAAGTTCATTCCACCACCTACACGCCAAGACAGAAAAGAGTCTGGATCTTCCTCGATCCCTGAGAGATGGTGGGACGAGGCAAGCAGTGCTGGATGATCGGAGGGAACGTGGTGCGGTACGAGGTGTGATTAGAACTAAAAGATAAGTGGGTGATGGAGAGTTGAAAATGAGACGTGCAGCGACATACCAGGATCAGTTGCAGAGGACGAATGGTGGACAGAGGCAGACCTGCCAGGAGTGAGTTGCAGTAGTCCAGTCTTGAAATAACAAGGGACTGAACAAGCACCTGAGTAGCCTGTGAAGAAATAAATGGACGGATTCTTCTGATGTTGTAAAGAAGAAATCGACAAGAGCGAGTAAGGTTAGTGATGTGTGGGGAAAAATGACAGATGATCAGAGTTACCCCAAGTTTGCAGGCAGTGCTGAAAGAGTGATCGGATTGTTATCAAGGGAGACCACAAGGTCTTGATCGGGGAATAAATCGCCAGGGATGAACAGCAGTTTGGATTTACTGTTTGATGAGCTGCCATCCAGGATGAAATGTCTGCCAGGCATGCTGAGATCCGGGTGGAAACCTGAGTGTCTGAGGGAGGAAAGGAGAGAATGAGATGTGTGTCATCTGCATAACAATAGTATGAAAAGCCATGCGATGATAAGACCTTATCGAGACACCAGGTAGAGATGGAGAACAAGGGAGGACCAAGTACTGAGCCCTGTGGAACACCAATAGAGTGTCTGCGTGGTGCAGATGTGGATCTCCTCCATGTCACCTCATACGACCTATCTTCAAGGTAAGAAATAAACCATTTCCATGCTGTTCCACAGATTTCTAGCCTTGTAAGAATAGATAATAGATGTCTCACCAAATAAATACATAAATATATTTATACTTTAGTATAAATACTGTAGTATGGATCTGGCAACGCTGGATTTTAAAGCAAAATGAAATATTTCCAGTGGAAATATTTGTTTTGTGTTTTTTCTTTATTTCAGATTTTTTTTTAAATACTGTTTTTATGACAGAATGAAAAATTATTATTTTATGTTTATATCAATAATTTAGGTTTTGGAGTTAAAGACGGTCAGGTAAATAATAAAAAAAAAATTAAACAAATTCAACTCGGCTGAATGTCTCGCTGTAAATTATTTCCTCGCACTAGCTAGCATGCTCCTCCGCTGAGAAATCATCACCATCGCTCCAAAACACACGCTACTGAAATTGTCCAGCTGAGTGATTACTGCAGAATCCTAATTAGGTATCATCATCATCATCATCATCATCATCATCCTCCTCCTTCTCCTCCTTATCATCATCATCATCATCATCTAAATACTCATTTTTATCTGTTTTTGGCAGCGTTAATCCTCCACATAACTCATTATAGTTTGAGGTAAACAACCAAAAGTGTGTGTGTGTGTGTGTGTGTGTGTGTGTGCTGTTAATTTTCCAGCTCAGTGTGAATAAAAAGCCTCCCCCCCCACACACACACACACACTTCTTCTTGCTGTGTAAATTGGTGGTTTGGATCCTGGGCTTTAGCTCCATTTGGCTAATGTGTTGCACCTGCACGCTAATGAGTGCTAACACCAGTCGTGTTTACAGATGTACACTGAGCCGGACACCTCGGAGCATTTCACTTCTAACCCGGACTATCCTTCGCTTTTATCACACACCCACATCTCAAACTGTTAGCGATTATGCTAAGAAGCGGCGCCATCAAGAACAGAGTAGTTTGGAATCAAACCCAAACAAGCAATCAAGTCCTGTGCCCTAATGAGGCAAGAAAAGAAGATTCCTTTCTGTAAACTTTAACATGATCATCTGTTATCATGAGGAAGGACAATCTTTTTAATTGACCTAATAAGCCAAGGAAAATAGAATTTTAGACTCAGAAGAGAAATCCATAACTAATTATGTAATGGAATAGAATTCTACTAATGAAACAGGAACCATGGCCATATAAGGCAGTCAAATAGAGTTGTACAATACTGTGCAGAAGCTCTGATTTCATCATATTTTGCTTTCAAAGATCTAGACTTTGGTGTATTTTAATGCTGTCTTGAGGAATAGTTCTCCAGTCTTCCTGGAGGACGTTTTTGTCTCTGCTCACTTTCAGTCCAGTCCCTATACCTGAGCAGTTTCAGATGAATGTTATTTCTTTGTTTGTTAAGCCACACAGTGAACATTCAAACATAAAAAAACATCTAACTTAGAGTTCTGTGTATAACTTAACAAACTGTGAATAAGCAAGAAACCTCTGTAAGTGAACTTCAGCAGGTGGTGAATTTCAGTTTTTTGTTTCATGCTTGAGGTGTGTGTGCACGTGTGTGTGTGTGTGTGTGTGTGTGTGTGTGTGTGTGTTCAGCTTCAACAGGGCAGAGCGACTTCCTGCAGCCAGTCTGCAGGGAGTTACAGAGGTAAAGAGCAGGGTTCATGCAAACAAAGCAGACCGAGCATCTTTTCAGGATTTGCCTCTGGCGTTCTGCGGTTATTTTTTATTCTTTCTTTCTTTAAAAGCTTAAAATTATTGCCGATATCCAGCTGTAAGCACTTGACTCCAGCTCTGTTATGCTTAGCATGGGCCTGTGCTGGATCTGTTCTAGCAGCTGTCCAAGGTGCTGAACTTCTTGCTGAACTTTCTGATAAATAACAACAGCATTCGAGTCCAATGTAGCGCGATGAAGTTACAGAAATGTTCCAAATTATACAAGTCCAAACACAGTTACACAGCCTAGTTCATTCTTCATAATAATTCTTTCACATATCACGTCTTGCTCAAAATGTTTAACCAGCTTTTTAAATTACTTCCTAAGTAGCATCCATGTTCAATTATTTAGCCTAGTTCATGTCTTTTCTTCTCCTTTCTGTGTCTCTCAAGATTTTTGCTGTTTTTTTTTCTTTTCAAGCCACAAAATGTCAATTTTTAAATGTATTCTTGATGGATTTCTTTTTTATTAATTTAAGCATTCACTGTTGGATTTTATTTTATTGTATTATTTAAAGCAGGAAAATCAAGCAGCAGAAGAAATAACATTATTGTGAATTAGAGCAGATGTATTTCCCCCCTCAGGCTCCCCTCACCTAAAGGCCCTTGTCAAACCCTTATTATAATAAACCAGAAAATTATAATAAAAAAAAATAAACAAGCAGAATAAGGCAAGGTTGGTGAACACAGTATGTAGAATAAAAAGTTCTACCATACTATTTTTATTATCTTTTTACAAATCATGTTTCGAGGGCTCGATTCCCACCTTAGGTCTGTATCTGTGTGTGGAGTTTGCGTGTTCTTCCCTGCTTGGTGGGTTTCCTCTGGGTACTCCAGTTTCCTCCCACAGTCCAAAGACATGCAGAATAAGCTAATTTGTGTTTCCAATTTGCCTGTGGTGTTTGTGTGTGCGTGTGTGTGTGCGCGCACGCGCTTGTGTTCCCTGTCCAGGGTGTACCCTAACTCATTCCCTGAGTCCCCTGGGACCCTGTATAGGATAAGCAGTATTGAGAATGACTGAGAAAAGAAAAAAAAAGAAGAAAAGAAACATTTCAGTGGCATCACTTTTTAATACAAATTAGGCATTGAACTACATTTAATTAACGTTATTGATGAATGAGACAAACAATAATAGATTGTATTTTATGTTCATGACCAAAAAAAATCTCCATTCACTATGACGGAGAGCGAGGATGCCGCACCAACTCATCTTTTAAACTGAGATTTCAAAACACCTACGTGAGTGTAAATAATTCCAGATTCACATGTCGATCGGCTCATCTGTCTTTTTATTAAGCAAGAAAATAAGACTGACTCCACTTCTACATCTAACATGCAAAAGGTTGGCGTCATCTACATACTGTATGTGTTTCATGCATTTTTCCTATCACCTGCACCCCACCTGCGAGTGTAATTACATCTGACTTGGAGTCTGAAACACCTACACAACTGTCAATCATTCCACATTCATAAGGCTCATCTATACTTTTCTCTATCCCATATAAGGTTATATAAGGTTATAAGGCCTAAGAGCTCTCCCAGTGTGTGTGTGTGTGTGTGTGTGTGTGTGTGTGTGTTAGTGCTCCAGCTGAAATAATAAAATAATATGAATATAAAATAATCCCTTATGATAATTTATATCTTAAACACCTCTTTCACTTCCTTTCATTCCTTGTCCAAATGCGCCATTTTAGTGTCTATGTAAATGAGCCACGCCCCTCCAGAGAACAGCAGAACTGAACAACAAGCCTGGGCAATGCGTACCTTCTCATGTGAGGTCATATTGTGGGAAATTGGTTTGTTTAAACCACAGCCAATACAAAAATGTTTTGTTTCTGCACACTGACTAAAGACCCACCTGAATGTCTACACATGACTTCAAAGTGAATTTTGCATAATAAGTGCCCTTTAAGAAAGTAATTAAGATTACATTTTAGACATATTTGTGAGTAATGACTTTGTATCAGTGTCCTCCAGTGTTAAGCTCAGTGAAGGTTGACGTCTGAAATCTCTTTTAGTGTCATCAGTAAAATAAGACACAAAGTTTTGATATCCAATCGAGACTTTAATGGCAAAAAAGAAGCAAAAATTTAAAATCCAGTGACAATCCAAAATCCAGGCACAGAGCCGAAACCAGACGAGCAGAGCAGGGCTCATCATGTAGACAGAAGTAAGATATGAAGGACTAATGAGAAAAAGGTCCAAAAACACAAAATAAATGTAACAAACTGGAAAGTACACAGTCATCCAAGAAGCACTTTTATGATAAAATCTCTTCAGCAAAATTTGTTACATTTTTGAGCGTGTAAGCTTTATCTATTAATATTTTGTTAATATTTTAAGCACAACCACTGGTCTAGGTATAGAATGTGAGCATGGTGCAAAGCCAATACAGCGTGGCGAGCCAGACAGATCAGTTAGAGTACGTCTTTTTTTATTTCGTAAAACAGAGAAGCGGTGAGGAGTAGGAACATCTCAAGAAATTGCGTGAAGTGAGTAGGCAGTGCTGTCCTTCGGCCTTAGGTACATGGTGGTCAAGGTCAGTTGAGGCTGAAGGTGTGGATGCCAAGGAGGTGGTCAAGGGTAAGCAGCAGCTCCTACTCGGTCTGGCTCTCCGGGTCATGGAGGTGAGACACCGGGAGACAAAGAGCCATGAGGAAGTCGCCCAGGATACCATCTGACATCTGACTTGGTGTTCCTTTTATAACCGCAGCACAATAACAGCAAAACTGTGAGGGGAAATGCAGTGTAAGTTACGGCGCCCCGTCCCTTCAGAATGTGTACTGGAGCTGGCCTTGGCACTGAACACATACTTTCTTTTCTGTTTCAAAGCTGAATATTCCTCGCTATTTCCCTTTGGGATTAATAAAGTTCTTTGAATATTTGTCTCTGGCATAGTTCACCCACAGATGGATGAACAATCTTTTAAAATCACACATTTCTTTGGATTGATCACATCTGGTCTTGAAGATGAATCTATTCCAAACTAAGAAAGAAGAAAACTAATACCTTGTTCAGACTGCAAGTGCAAAGCACTTTTTTTTTTTTTCATTTTTCCATTTTGGAATCTGATTGCTTTTATGTTGTACGGTAAAAAAAAATCTTAATCTGCAAATCCAGTGTGAACCACACCCTGAGTTGGTTTGAAATCAGATTCAGAGTGGATTACTAAAGATGTG
Organism: Clarias laeviceps; assembly: GCA_030014305.1. Lineage (NCBI taxonomy): Eukaryota > Metazoa > Chordata > Actinopteri > Siluriformes > Clariidae > Clarias > Clarias laeviceps. The sequence goes on along the minus strand of JAQMYJ010000002.1, from coordinate 31,551,932 downwards.
CTTCAGCCTGGATGCTCTACCTGTTTAAATCAGATTTCAAGCTGTCCCTTACACTACTCGGAACCAGTTAATAGATTGAGAAGTTCAAACCCACACGGAGAAATGGAAATTGAAATAAAGAAATATAAATTTGTAGAAAGTTGCTATGCTGTAGGAGGTCATGGAGGGTCTTTTTTTCTAATTTTGTTGCTATTACCACTAAAAACAGTATGCAAAAGTAGGACCATTGAATATTCTGTGTGTTTCCAGTAAGAGTTGCTGACTTAACCACGGTATGGAAATGAAGAACAAAAGTCCCTAGGCAGACGATGAAATGAAATGTCTGATAGAACTTTATGGAGTTGGTATATGAGGAAATATTGCGCTGCATGCGAACCTCTGCCTTTGTTACCATAGCAACCATTGCAGATAGGTCAAGAATTTGTCAGATTTAAACTGCCAGTCTGAATAGACCCAAATTCAATCTGGTCACTTTCAGTTAACAGTGTGGACAGTCAGTTCTAAAGATCAAATTCATGAAACTATTTGCATTTGCCTGCAAGGCCTAAAAGTAATCATGATAATGGGAGCAATTTTTGATGCATATATTTTAGAACCAAAACCATGAGGTTTATTTTCTTTTTACATCTCTGAGTGTATAGACAGAGTCAGCGTAAAACTCTAATGAGCTACAATAAATTTGTGAGCTAGGTTGGAAAGTAGGTGTGGCTAATGGTTCATAAAGTTCATAAAGTTTCTGGTTGATTTTGCCATTCAAGTTCAGGACGTAACAGAAGTGGAAGAAATTCAGAAGATCAAGATAAAGTGTCAAATAGATCTAGAAGTCTACATTTTTTCCCTCGTTAGAGATTTCTTGTGTAATTTGTCATTATTAATAGGAAACTTACCTTCTGAAAATATTGACATATTTGAAGCCCTGTTGCTCATTTGTTTTGTTTTTCTGTCTCCTTAAGGTTCTGTTTGTTGGAATATTTATTCTCCTCAGAAGTTCAGGTTGAGATATTTCACATAGGAGGATTGTGGGACACTTTTTTTTTTTCATTCCCGAGTCGATTGATTTTGTGTGTGTGTGAAACACGCCGCCTGATTGATAATTAGATTCCAATGACTACTGGGAGCTAAATGTGTAATTATGGCATGATTAAACACAGTCATCTCATGTGGAATCAAACTCACGATGCTGGAAAGCTGTGTAGAACAATCCTGAGCGGCGTGACGTTCTCCCCTGGAGTTTATTCTCTCAGCAAGGACCCAGAGCTTACACAAATACACACACACTCTCTTTATGACTTACTTCTACACAAACCAACACTGTATAGCAAGCAGTGCTCCAATGAAGTATTCTACATTCCCAGGGGCTGATGTTTGCTCACTAAAATGATATATTCCTTTGGACACCATATTTCCAGGGTTCTGTGTTCCCAGACTATAGTGTATTGAAGTTCCTACAGTCCTTTTCTATGTAACTATGTTTGCATTGTTTATATGTTTTTATAGCACCATATTCTCTTTTGTTCTCAAACCCCAAATGATTCCAGGTTCTGTGGTCCCAGTCTCTATTGTTCAAAGATCATCATAATAAGGGGTCTGATATCTCCAGGCGATAGTGTTTTCAGTATATCATTCTCTTTGCTGCAGTAAACCCAACTTACTCATTTCCAGAATGTATCACCTGGGCACATGGTTTCTATGGTCCAGTGTCCCCAATTGTCCATTTTCCACAGTTCTCCATTCCCCTATACAGTGAAACCTGGGATTGTGAGTAACGCGGTTTGCGAGTGTCCACAAGACGAGCAAAGATTTTTAATAAATTTTG
>JAQMYJ010000002.1:31502065-31518966 GCA_030014305.1 Clarias laeviceps | reverse complement strand
AACCACTGGACAACACCTGGGACACGCCCACTCATACAGAGAGTTACACAGCACAGTGCTGTTACTGTCTGTTATCATCACTCAGGGACTAACACTAATCAGATCACTCGCTCAGACCTGAATGTTGTGTAAAATTAAATAAAACATGTTAGTAATGAAACAGAATATGAAGTCCCGTTAAACCTTGCGTGTTCGTTGGCAGTGTTGGCTGACATGACTGTAAGTTTGTGAAAACACTAAAAGCCAGAAAAAAAATAGCAGAATATTGTTTCTGTGCTTGTATTTAAGTTTTACGTGGCTGGGACGTGAGCCTGTCGTGTGCTGACGTGGCTGGGACGTGAGCCTGTCGTGTGCTGTGATGTTTCGATGTACACTACACTAACCGACGTCCTTGATTAAACGCCATCAGCACAGTGTTTTCCAATCAGGCTTGTGTGTGTCTTAACTCAGCCTCCAGGATCTTGTTTTTTTTTTCCATCGCCTGCAGGTTTCTAATCCATCTGCCGCCATCGTGAACATGAGCCCCGAGGACACTCTGAGATGTTTTCTGGATGAGTTTGTTGTTTCTGTATTAATGATGGAGAAGCTACACGACACACTACACATTGCCTGGACTGGACCAACGCTCTCCACTAACACTCAAATTTCCTCTACTTTTTTTTAAAATTATTATTATTTTGAAGTAGCTCACGGCGGCATGTTTCTGTTAGCGAGAAACCAGCGATCACGTCCCCTATGACACGTTTTTTTAGCTGAGAGAGAAAATTTGGAACTGCTGAGATTTCTGTTTCACCTCCGTTTTTTTTTCCTCCATACGGCGCTACAGATAAACCGCTCGTGTGTGAGTGAACGTACAGCTGTTTTGCCGAACAAGACAGTGCTTAAACACACACTTTTCCCACCACGGGACTTATAATTATGCATATATTTAAGCAGCCAATTAAAATGGTAATGAACATTTACTAAAGACTGCGCCGAATTTCCAGAGCAAGCTAATAAACTGACATTTTTGTTGCCAGCATTTTGCACACTGTGTGTTTGGACGTAGTGTTAATACGAAGCGCAGGGAGTTCAATAGACAAACAGGCCACTAAACTGAAGAACAGCGAATTAAACGCTAAAGCCTGAGCAGTAAATTGGCCCATTACTTCCTCTCCGAGCTGGCTGGGGTCATATGAAGGTCATGAATGCTGAATAGCGTTACACGGCACTACTGGGATTTCTGCTCAGCAGCTCTGAATGAAGTGCAGGTTTATTTCAGCTTTATTCCTCGTTTCTATAGCAACGGCGTATTCTCAACAGCGTTTGTGAATGTTTAATGGAAGGAGTCTCCAGTGTTAGTGCTTTATAACACTCAGGGCTAAAACTGTAACTTTAATTTACATCTCCTTGCGGTTTCTTAGTAGCATTTTAATGACGTATTCTTTTTATTTATTCATATTTATTTATTCATATTAACTGAAAGTATGAGAGTCTGATGAGACACAGATTTACAGATGTTTACAGCTGCTATAACGTAGACTCTATTAAGCAACTAACAAAACTTTTTGAAGTTTAATTAATGAGGTAAATTATTTAAATTTATATGTAAATCAAATATTGGGTAAATATTAAATATTTTAAAATGTTAATATGCTATGATTTAATGACATTATTTAATATTAATATTTTAATCATTTAATATGTAACACTATTTTTTATATACACGCCCCCTTCATTACAACTGATACACACAGGCCACGCCTCCTTCATCAAGACTGACACACACAGGCCACGCCTCCTTCATCAAGACTGACACACACAGGCCACACCTCCTTCATTACTACTGACACACACAGGCCACACCTCCTTCATTAGGACTGACACACACAGGCCACACCTCCTTCAATAAGACTGACACACACAGGCCACACCTCATTCATTTAGACAGGCACACAATGGCCACACCTCTCACACACACACACACACACACACACACACCGGCCTTCTTTTCTTATTTAAATAAAACTCAAATGTGTCCTCAAATAAAAATAGCAATTTCTTTTTATCAGTGAATCAATGAAAGCAGATCTGATGCTTCAGCCTGAATATATTAGTTTAAATAAATAAAAATGTTTTATTATTTTATTTAGCATAATTAACTGATGTTTTTCAAATATTAGGCATTATATTTGAATGTGTATAATAGTACATTATTGAGATCAGTCAGTTAAATATTGCATGACATCATGGTTATTGCGTAACACTCGTGATTAGCCTCGTCGTCTCAGCAGATATAAAAGATCTGATGTTCTTCAGTCTTAAAGCACTTCAATCTTGAAACCAAAGAGAGAGAGAGAGAGAGAGAGAGAGAAGTGGGCGGGGTGGTGCGTCTCAGCGGGATGGGGCCGGCGTTCACGGTGTGTTTATGCAACTCCTCTGTAAACTCGCAGCGAGTCGGCCCCGGCTTTCCGCCGCAGGGAACAGAGAACACTCAGCACAAACGCCTGATGAGGCCAATTACTCCACATCCAAAGCTGCAAATTGAACTGTGCTGATTCTCAAGTTACTTTTTTACAGAGGAAAAGTTCCGCAGGAGTTTCCTCACCCGAGCAGATGCTGCTGCTTCATCAGGACCGATGATGAAACGCGACGCACACGGCATCGCTAACTTCTACATGAAAGGGAAATTATATGTCTGTTAAAAGTGCATCGCAAAGCAATTTGTGCAAAAATAAAAGACTATTTTAATAAAACCATAAAGAGGGATGAAGTTTTAGATCTTCTTCAGATCTGCTTTCTTTGATTCAGTGATAAAAAGAAACTGCTATTTTTATTCAAGGAGAGACTTTCATTTAAATAAGAACAGAACAGGACTGTGTGTGTGTAAGGCTCAATTAAGGGGGTGTGGTCTGTATGTCAGACAGGTGTGGCCTGTCCATGTATCAGTTTGAAAGTAATGAGTATCAGCAATGAAGGCGGCGTGGCCTGTAGGTGGCGTGGCCTGTGTCTTAATGAAAGGGGAGTGGCATGTCTGTGACAGTCTTAATGAAGGAGGTGTGGCCTATGCCTCTCAGGCATAATGAAGGAGGCGTGGCCTATGCAATAGTCTTAAAAAACTGGGCCTGGTCTGTGTATGTTATTGTTATTAAACGGGGTGTGGTCTGTTTGTGTCCATCTTAGTAAAGGAGGTGTGGCCTGTATATGCCAGTTATAGAGTAGGAGGCGTGGCAATAAATTAGGCATGACCTGTGTGTGTGTGTATGTGTGTGTGTGTGTATGCGCGTCAATCGTAATTAAGGAAGCATGGTCTGTGTGTGGGTCAGTCTTGGTGAAAAAGGTGTGGACTGTTTGTGTCAGTCTTAGGGATGGAGGCGTGGCCTGTATAAGTCAGTCTTTGTGAAGGAGGCGTGGCTTGTGTGTGTCAGTCTTTCCCTAATTAAATTGTTGCCAGTGCATTATATCAGTTTGTAAGAATGATTCCTCCAGTCATGTTCTTTGTTCATGTAGGTCAGATAATTTTTAATCCCTGACACCATCCAGGCCATTTACTGAGTCATGTGACCTGCAATCATGTGATCATCATCGATACATCTACACCTGTAAGGATACAACTCCTGCATTTCCACCCCCTGTATCATGACCTTTAAAGTTCTGCTGTACATTATATTCCTCACTCTTATGTAGGCTAAACGCTAAGAATAGCGTCGGGGCCGAGCGTCCTCCTCTCAGCTCTGTTGTCCTGTTTAGCTCGAGTCTTGTGAGATCTCTTTCCCTCAAGCTTCACGCTAATGAAAACTCGGCCGCTTTAATGTTTCATGAGGAGCCCTTTGAATTTTTAAGGTGCTGAGAGTAATTGTTGTGTAATCATGCGGCATTTTCCTCAATTATTTATCAGTGAGGATATAAAGAGGGCTGTAGGAGGAGTTCAAGAGAGAAAGAAAGAATGATGGTTGGACAAGGTGAGGGGACAGCCGCAGCATTGAAGGTCGTTCACTCGACCTTCAAAAAAAAATGATGAAAATGAGTGGAAGCTTGCAGGGAGAAATTGGCATTTTCAATTTGTTTGTTTTAGTGTAGATTCTCGCATCACTTTATGCCACAGAGCTACAGTATAAAGTCTAGATGCTGATTAGTTATACGTTATCGTTCCTATAGCAAAGCTCATTCACTTGTGTGGCTTGGCTGATACGCTAAAGGAGATGTTTATTCATCCTTAATGGAGGGAGTCACCAGTGTCAGTGCTTTGTAACAAAGTCTTAAATGTATTTTTTATGACATCTCCAGCACAGAGGAGTCTTTAAAAGACAGAGAGAAAGAAAAAAAGAGAGTCTGGGGGAAAAAAAACAGCTGTACAAAGGGTGTTCATGAAGGCGTAAAAAATGATTGACATTTACAGAAGACTTCAAGTACAGTACAGTGATGAGACTCTGTGCCGCAGTAAAACGTGAACGGCGCGACCGTTTTAAAGAAGGGTGAACGTGCGTGATTGACGATCCTGGCCGAGGTGGCTCGGAGAACACTGCAGTCGTCCCCTGAACATTCATCTCCCGATCCTTGGAAAAATGACGAATAACTCGTTGCTGACTTGTGGAAGAAAGAGACGCATCTGTGTGTGTGAACTGTACACACACTCATTCACCAACACCACTTGCACATTACAGGAACTCGGCTGGGAGTTATTGCCACGTACCCCATACAGTCCTGACCTCACGCCAAGACATTTCCTCATGTTTGGGCAAATGTTAAAGGAGTTCCTGGGAGGCCAGAGTTTCAGACATGAATTCATGAATCATGAATCAAAAACTTTCTACCTTGATGGTGTCCAAGCAGAAGTGTAACACTGGGATCAGTACATTAGTGTAGCAGGAGATTATATAGAGAAATAAAGGGAGTTTTTACTCTCTCTGTTATTCTGTACAATTAAATGTCCCACTTTGATGTGAATATCCCTTGAGTCGGGACTAAGTGGATAAAATAAAATAAAAAAAAAGTGTTGTGGTAAAAGAGGAATAAAACACTGTACTTCACGGTAGTCGCTCTGATAGATTTGGTATTTTCCCCCTGGTGTCAGTGTAATGTAATGGTCTCATTAACATGTTTTACAACTTGTAACAATGCTCTCTTAAACGTTTTACGATCTAACGTTTAATAACCTGCTGTCAGCAGGCGCCGGGACGCTGCTTCTTATTCCGCCGTATTTCAAACCCGGCTGAAAGTTCCAGACCTTTGGTCTTATTGGATTTTCCATTAGCGTGCGACGGGGCAAGCTGTCTCTGCGTGAAGATTCATCTTCCGTCTTTATGGGTTCCTCCGCCGTCTCCGGGGCAGACCTACAGCCTCCAGCAGGGGCGTGCATCATGCTTGCTAATCGCCTCTTAAATTGAGGAAGGCTTGTGTTTTTCTTTTATTCCCCCCCCCCCACCCCAATATATTTATGATGAAATATGTTAAATGTGTAGAATGAGTGTGGTTTAGCTATTAATACATTATTAACACATTGACGTTTAGGAGCAACAGCTGGTCCAAGTATAGAGTGAGAGGTTTTTAGATCTTCAGATCTGCATGAAGATGTGTTTCAGAAGGCAGAGGGTTCGAGCAGTTTGTGACTCCACTGATGTTTTAGCCTTTTCTGTAATCTGACCAATAATGCTGTTTACAGTATAAAGAGGGATTTTACTAGAGATTACTAGTGTTTTGCTTTCTTCTCAGAAAGACTGAAATTTCTTAAAATTGTCACTTCTCGGGTTAATGATGGCTCCAGAGGTGGGTAGTAACCAGTTACATTTACTCCATTACATTTACTTGAGTAACTTTTTGGGAAAAAAAATCTTTTATGAGTAGTTTTACTGCACCATACTTTGTACTTTTACTTGAGTAGATTAGTGAAGAAGAAACAACACTACTCTTACTCTGCTGATGGCGCAGGGCATATTCCAGGACTCAGAGTGTAAAAGAGTGGCTCTGGGAGCACGAGGAATCATTTTCATAAATTAATTCACCATCACACTGTGCACCGAAATCGAACCCTAAGGTGGTCATTGGAATCTTGAAATTTTGCAACTTCTTCTTTTGGCCACACAGTGTATAGCTCTTTTATACCTGTGTTCTCTGAGGTCAAAAGTGCATTTGTATAACACAAAGTATAAATAAGAAAAAGCCTTTATTGTTATTATACAGACTACAACAAAATTAATCAGTGCAACTTCTTAAATAGTGCGTTTAAAATAGATATCAGTCGCACAGATCATTTTGTTGTAGTAGGAAATATGTAGGAAATATGTAGCGGTAATAATGAATAACTAAATAGAGAGATCATTACACTTGCCAAACCGTGGACCAAGAAACATATTGGCCATATGTAGCAGTAAATAAATAATAAATAAAGACCACTTTGTTGAGGTTACCAACTGTTCGCTGATGGCGATTTGTAAACTAAACTGTTCCTTACGATTTCACTCAAAAGAACTCAGAGTGACTGCAGTCACACGCCATCATGGTGAACGTTTTGTCCAAAGGCATTTTCATGAATATTAAGCAGAGTGAGTGTCCAACTCCAAGCAGAAGTAGGGCATCAGGACAGATCAGTTACTGGAATCTCATGTGTAGAGAGAGAGAGAGAGAGAGAGAGAGAGATTTGTCATAATCAAACTTTAAGAATGCAAATCCATAATGAAGTCATGAACAATAATCTTACTTGGCAAATGCAGGATTATGCTGTACTGTACATCACAGTCTCAACTTGTGTCTCAGCTCCACTCCACTAGAGGTCTCCACTTCTCAGTGATCAGAACACTCACCTGATACACACGACCTCCTCAGTTACCTTCCTTGATTTTAGTTACTTTAAACAATGACTCGTTGTTTTCGCAATCTTGCATCCTTCACCCAGTGATCCCGGAAATCCATCATTCTGCATCTTTACGGAAATAAAACCTTCTAAAATATTGTATAAAACGGAATGAAAGAACAAGGAAATTAACTAGCCTTTGAATTAAGGATGCAGTATTTTGACTAAATCAAGCAATTTAATTTAGCAGCTTTCTTTTATTTTTGATAAAAATCTACCTACATCAGGCTAGTGCTCATTCTTGAGTGCTAGCCTGATGTAGATTAGCTAGCTAATTCAGTAACTAATCTAAGCTAATCTAGGTTGCTACTTATCAGGGTATTTTTGTTTTTGACTAGCTTAACTAAACTAGCATTGTTAAGACAAATAAGCAACAAAAACGCAGGTCTGTGATTAGATCTTTTAGATTTTAGCTTGTTGATCAAGTAATGATTGTGATATGTGTAAAAAAAGAAAGAAAGAAAGAAACATTTCCTGCTTTAGGATCCCGGACATGATCGCAGTAATGTCGCTAGACATTAGCATGAACCTCGCTTGAAAAATCACTTCTTGTTTCTCCCTCATCTGTACTTGTCAGAGTTCTGCAGAGCTTGTTAGCATTTGTTCCTTCCCACTTCGACGAGGGGGAAGTAAAACCAATTCATTTCAGCTCAAACCCGACACCTGAGGGAGCACCGCTGACGAGCGCAAAGTAAACACGCTAGCCTGCAGTTTGTCTGTGTGCTAGCCAAGCCCAGCCTGCTTCCTGCTGGCGTGGGCTCGCGTACTGTCGCTAACGTTCCAAGAAAAGCCATGGTAATGCAGCGAGACACGAAGCTTGGGTCCAAGCCGGAGCTCGCGAGGCGTTAGCACCTGTCCTCTCTGCCTCTAATGGCCTCGCTGGCACGCGCGCCTCAACCCGAGAGCCTCTCGTCAGCAATTAGCCACCTGTGTGGTTATGCAGAGCCATGTGATATCATACACATGCACACACACACACACACACACGCCGGATACAATATTACGCAGACACAACAGTTAGTTAACATCTTGTCAGCTACGTCCGCATCGGTTTATTAAACAAAATAAAAATAAATAATTACATAAAAACACCATGCATATGCTAACAAGCTTCCTGTTCAGCATCTGCTAATTTTTATTCAAGCTTCCGTTTAAAATTCACTGTTTAAACTCCGTCAGTGATATCATAAAACCAGGAAGTCACTGATTAATCCTGACGCCTTTCATTTCCACCAGTTCGGATCCTGGATCTGGAAATTCGAGTGTGCTCACATCCTGACGTTCCTGGACCTGTTCCTGTCACTCCAGCTGCTGAGAGAAACCTAAGATGAACTGCTGTAATTCTCTCTCACTCTCTCACTCATCATCTATACCGCTTTATCCTGTGTACAGTGTTGTGGGGGGCGGAGCCTATCACAGGAGAGTTAGGGCAAGAGGCGGGGGGACATCCTGGACAGGGTACCAATCCATCACAGCGCACACACATACACTCATTCACACACTCAGGGTAATTTTGGGAACAACAATTAGCATAATCTGCATGTCTTTGGGTTGTGGGAGGAAACCAACAAACCCAGAGGAAACCGCATAGAGACTCTTACTGAGCCTCTTAATGGACAAAAGAGGAGGATTTTTTGAATGGTTTAACAAGATGGCAGAGTGTAAATCCAGGTCAATATAAGAAAAGTACTTTTGTACTAGAGCAGTGGTCTTATATAGGACAGTTTTTGCAATTCACACGCTCGTTACAAAGCATAATAAAGTACAAAATATATACAACATACTGTACCATAACACAGAGTCAGTGTGAGCCCTGAGCTTGTTTCCCTCTGACGAGACGTTCCCATCTAGGAGGTGGGAAGTGTATTCCTCATGTCCAGTACGCGCCGTAATTCCATTTTTGTTGCTGTCACTGCAGACATCCCCGTCTCACAAAGACAGATTGATGAAAATGGAGCAGAATTTTTAGTGCTTTTGTGGCAATCTCAGGATATTCCTCCTTGGTTTTAATACCAGAACGTCAGACAAAACAAAAAATTTGTTTTGGGGACCACTATACTAGAGCACAGAGAATAGAGACTCCAGAACATTCTACTCAAATCCCTGGCGTTGGTTGGTTCCTTTTTTTGGGTTCTGTTGATGAGGTGGAGCTGACCGCGGTGCTGAAGACATGCTGTGTTTTCCTCCCCTTGGTTGAGCGTCAGGATGGCAGCTGATTCTAGGCCCAGTGTCACAATTACGATGAACCTAAACATTTAGAAATCTGTGTAAAATAATTGGATTATTCATTCCTGTACGTTGTGTTTGGATTCTCTGTGTTGAATGAAATCCAAGGTAACTGTAGCTAACCGCTAAGGTGGCATATTATTGTTAAGCTAGCGCATTAGCATGTCATCGTCAGGCTTAGAGCAGATCCAGAGCATAGACTTCCTCCTACATTATTATCTGAACGATGTAAGGTTTCTACATGTAATCATTTAACTACTCCAGACGTGACTCCGTGACTCCTCTCTGTCTGACTGCAGGCGTAATTACCTTCATTATTTTCACACACTGAAGTGTGTATGATGAATTGTATTTCTTGGATTTAGCTTTTGAATTTTATTTCAAACCTGAATTCAACCAAAAATGATCCTTTGCATATTGAGGGCATGTTAAGCAACGTATTCGGATCATTCATCCCCTCTTGGATTTGGGCCTGTACAGTACGTGCCATGTAAGAGACAGCGATGCGCTTTAGGAGTGTAAAGGTACAAAAAAAACAGGGCGCAGACATGTAAAAGTTAGATTTCTGTTTCGAAATGTGCACGACTGGCTGGAGATTAATTTATGCAAATTTATGCAGATTTTATGCATACATTTCCACTCTGATTAAAATGTGATTAATAAGGAATCTCTTACTGTTTGTTTAGCGGTTCTTTCTTTTCAGCGCCGTGTGTCAGCCATGTCTCTGACTCAAATATTGTAATGAGCTCTAGTCATGTGACACCTCATGAAATTCTTTTTTTATTTATTTCATAAATAAGCTGAGTATACACACATTGGCCACGTCATTAGGTACGTCAAATGTTCATTAACACAAATATCTGATTGGGCAATCACATGGGATAAACCATGTAGACCTAGGGATGATGATCTGCTGAAGATCAAACCGATCATTAGAAAGGGGACTAAAGGTGATGGTTGTTAAGTATTTTAGAGAAGAACAGCCATATTGGTTTGACCAAACAGAAATTCAACGTCTCTGAACACACAGCCTTCACAACCTTGAAGCAGATGTGCTACAGCAGCAGAAGACCACACCGGGTGTTACTCGTGTCAGCTAAGAACAGGAATCTGAGGCTACAGGTCACATGGTCTCACCAACATCCGGCAACAGAACATCAGAAAAACATCCCCTGGTCTGGAGAGTCTCGATTTCTGCTGCGGACGGTCGGGTCAGAATTTGGTGTAAACCACATAAAATCACGGATCCCTCCTGCCTCATACTGTATCAGTGGTCCAGGCTGGTTCTGGTGATGTAATGGCACACTTTGGGCCCCTTAGTACTAATTGAGCATGTTTTAAACACCACAGCCTGCCTGAGTATTGTTGCTGAAATGATGGAGTGTCCATTCATTAATGAGCACAGGATAAACAATAAGATAAAATCATCTCACACTGGTTTCTTGCATATGACAGTGAGGTCACTGCCCACACAGTCACCTGATCTCACTCCAGTAGGGCGGCTTTGGGACGCGGTGGAACGGAAGCGTCGCATCATGGACGTGTAGCCGACAAATCTGCAGCGACTGCATGATGACATCATGTCAATATGAAGCAAAATCTCTAAGGAGTGTTTCAGCACCGTATGGAATCTCTGGTATGTAGGATGAAGGCCGTTCTGAAGGCAAAAAGGGTCCGACCCAATACTAGTCGGGTGTACCTAATAAAGTGGCCGGTCAGTGTTTTTCCAGAGAGAGAGAGAGAGAAAATTCAGATGCAATTTTTTAAAAATATATATTTAAAGACTACACTGATTCATTATCTGCCTTCTTTGTTAGTTTGTGTTCTTGCTAACGTTTTAGCAGCAATAAGCCGTTTATCTGTGGAGCGTCTGCTGCATAAACACGTCCCTGTGAACGAGCTGTTACCATGGAAACGATAACGAGAGCGTTAATATAAGCCTGCGGTTTGCCGTGCTGATTACAAAACATCAGTCAACACCTTCCAACCAATCAGATTAAATGTTAGGGTGAAGCCAGGAAGGTTGAGTAATGTGAGTGTGTGTGAGTGTGTGTGTGAGTGTGTGTTCGTGCTGTATCCTCAGCAGGTACAGAGTGGTGTTATTCCGTGCTGCAGGGGGAGCGCAGCAGGGATTTCCGTGCTGCTGATGGATTACGCTCTCAGCACAGTCGCTGCGGCGCTGGAACCCGTCTAATTCTCAGCCAGGAACCGGGACGTAAAATTAACCTTCATGGCTGCAGCGCCGTCTTAACAGAAAGGCGTTTGTATGGATATCTGCCTGCCACAAAGACCCCACTTGTTAGTGCTGTAATCGTCACAGACGTTCCTCTGAGCGGTGTTAGTTCTACTCTTCAGCACAAAAAGCACTTTTATTTTGTCCTTTCTCAGATCTGTAACCTTGTCTCATGACATCATTCACAGTCTAGAAATTTTTATTTGTTTTTCCTTTAAAGTCTGATAAATTATGAGTAGGTCTGTCTCTACCCATCGGTGCACAATCACAATTTATTTGTATTTCAATCTGATTATCGTTAAGGTTTTGTTTCCCCTCCCTCGAGTTAAGTCTTTAATTTGAGTTAAGTCTTTAATTTGGACATACAGTGCAAAGGCCCCGCCTTAAGAATTTTCACTTCAAAACCTTAAATTTTGCAAATTATTTGTCTCGGGATACGAAGCATTTTGGCCAAGTTGCGCGTTGCATCAGTGGAAAGCCGAACAAAGCGAGTTTACAAAAAATCTTTATGGGTTTTTGTATTTTGTGTAAGATTTAGTGAGATGAGCATCGCGGGTCCCAGGAATGTTATCAAGGACAGTAGCAAGAAGAAAAAGGAGCCGCTTTCAGTTTGTTTTCAGCCGGTGCCAAGAAGAATCTTAAATTAAAATTTAACGAGGTTTAATGTCTATTTATTACATATTTTACTTCATTTACACGTCTTTTCTAAATGTTCTGATTGTTTTTATATGCAAAAATATAATTATAGTGTTGGAAATTGGTAATATTGGTAATATTTTTGGGTGGCTGGAACGGATTGGGCGGCATTTACATTATTTCCGATGGGACAATGTGTTTCACAATACAACATTTCACCTTAAGAACCCGCATTTTAAAAGTTAATTTTATTTTTTATTTTTAAATAATTCTCTATTATTTTAGTGGTTAAAATACCTTTTTAATATCCAGACAGCAGGAGCAGATTTTCTCTCATGACTCATGAGTTACAGACAACCGGAGCATCATCAGGTCTCCTCCACTTCTGCTTTCTTTCCTGGAATGCAAATTCCCTAGTTGCAGGGCAGCTGTCACTAATCCAGATGTTCGCTGCTGGACTTCCATCAGGAGGTCGAGGTGAAGATGTTTCCTTCCTCATCAGAATAACTGAAACGTGCGGGTTGATGTCTGTATCAAGGCTGGACCGGGTCATATCATCGTTCACAGCTGAGGCTAATGTATCTCAAAGGGTGAGCTGTTAGATTGAACGGTCACCATGGAGACAGACAGACAGACAGACAGACGGTTAGACAGACAGATGACTGAGCTCGAAAAAATTTATTATTGAAATTAGTGTAATAACACGTGACATGTTAAATTCTGGTTACATTTATGATACATCTTTAACACTAATGTTATGGTGTTTGTCTTCTTTCTGAGACGCACACACACACAGACACACACAGACCCACACACACACACACACACACACAAACACATTGCATCAGAAGAGGACATGCAGAAAGTCCAAATGTCTGGGGAAATGAAACTATGAGTCTTTAGCTAACAGAAGTCCTGAAATTCTGATTAACGTACAGAAGGAGGGCATGAGTGGTAAAAAAAAGTGGGCGTGGCCTAAACCCTGACCAGGCAGCTACTAAGGATGAATGAATGAATGCTGTGTGTTTGTGTTGTGGTCGTGTTTGTTTTGTGTGTGTGTGTGTTTAGGTGTGATCTTCAGTGCTCACTCGCTCATCCGGGAGATCAAAAGTTAAAATTCTCAGTTTCTACTTCACTTTCACACCATCGAAAAAGTTAAGCTCATAATTCCGTTTATACACATGATCACCTGCATAGACTTGCTTTTACACGACATTGTTAAACCCTGATTACAGACAGAGTTGTAGATAGGAATTGTGTTTTCTTGTGATGTCACGTTTCCCATGATTCATAGTGCAGTTGCCATTTTCTGATTTAAATAAACAACAGGATTAAAATTGAACTATACAGACTGACTACACGACCTACTGTACACCGAACGTTGTGCTACGTGACTAAAGGAATAAGCACACACACACACACACACACACACACACACACACACACACACACACACACACAGGTTGGGAGATTTTGGGTGTTTTTAGTAAAATTGCCCTATGGCAACAAATCTCCACACACTTTCCTGTGTGTGTGTGTGTGTGTGTGTGTGTGTGTGTGTGTGTGTGTGTGCCCCCAAGATGTGTGATGTAACCTCAATGTAAGCACCGATGTGTGAGATCAGAAAACATGATGCAAGGCACTAAACTGTCTAAAACAATTACATTAATTTTAATGAGAAAAGGTTTTGTCTTAGGTTTTTTGTCTTAATAGTGCAGTTAAAAACTTGGATATATTTTATCTCAGGTAGATAAATGTTAAAAACCGGAGAGAATAATGAATGGCTATAGTGTGACTTGAACAGGAAGCAATGACCATATAAGGAAAGTGGGCGGCAGAACAGACTGATGGGAATCATTTGAATTAAACTATGATAAAATCAACCAGAATGTTAATTATGCAACTTTATTGCTTTTCTTAACAGTAAAATAACTAATAGAAATACATCCTTTTTTTAAAAAAAAATGGTGTTGAAAGCAAATAATAATAATAATAATAATAATAATAATAATAATAATGTATTTTATTTTGAATATGCGTCTTTCTAGTCACCGTCCAATTCTAACAAAAGATAAATCAATAACATTGAATAATAAATAACATTAAAAATTTTTACTGTAAATAAAACAACCCGCCTTTTAAAAGTTAATTTAATTTTTTATTTTTAAATAATTCTCTAGCTGTGAGTGCAGCCGTACATCATGTGGGCTGAGAGACGCTTCTCAATAAATGGGTGAGATGAGATCTGAACCTGGTTGGTGAGGCTATATTACAGATGTTTTTACTGAAAGAGAATTCCAGAGACGAGGAGCAGTGAGAGTAAAGACTCTAGAGCCCATAGGGGGCGGGTGGGCGGGCGGGCTTTTGGGGCGGGCGGTGTAAAGAGGAGCATTGATGATGAAGAGCGAAGAGTGCGAGCGGGGGAGGAGAACTGGACGAGCTCTGATAGATAAGGGCGAGCGAGATTATGAAGTGCTTTAAAGGTGAAGATGAGAATTTTAAACCCTGTATGGTGTTTGATAGGGAGCACAAAGTGGAGTTGTTGAAGGGTGGGAGTGATGTGATGCATTATGGGTATTCAGGGTTATGATACGGGCAGCAGAGTTCTGGATAAGTTGGAGTTTGTGGAGGAGTTTTTGTGGTAGACCAGTTAGAAGTGAATTACAGTAATCAATACGGGATGTGAGCAGCAGGGTGTGGGGTGAGGAACGGGCGGAGACGAGGAATGTTCCGGAACTGGAGGTAACATGACCTGCAGATGTTGCTAATGTGGGACTCGAATGATAAAGTGCCATCAAGAAATACTTTGTTAAGCAAAAGTAATAAATAAATAAATAAATAAACAAACCTAATGTATGTATACACACACACACACACACACACACACACACACACACACACACAGAAGAACACTAAAGTTTGCGTCGGATGCATTTTTAACATCGAATCCAGAAATCGTTGGTCAGAAGGTGTTGATTAATTCTCTGTAACAGCCACTAGCGCAGGTTTATATTAATGCACTTGTACCAGAGTTTTATTGTTTCCATGGTAACACCTCATTCACAGGGACATATCTATCTATCTATCTATCTATCTATCTATCTATCTATCTATCTATCTATCTATCTATCCCCAGCAATAAAACCAAATAAACAAATAAACATAAATTAATAAACAAAAAAATCCACAAGTAAACAAATACGATTTAAGAACATAAAAAAATAGTATTAGATCATCATTACGTAAATCATAAATAATAATAATAATAATAATAATAAATGTAATTAAAAAAGATAAAAATACTAATAAAAATAATAGATTAGAATTTTGAAATAATGTAATATAATTTTTTTTTTTAACTAAACTGTCACTTTAAGGTTCTACATCGTTTGTATTGTGTGTGTGTGTGTGTGTGTGTGTGCGTGCGTGTTCAGGTGTCCATGCCCCCTCTATCCCGGCTGTGTTTCATTTCCCCTCGGCTGTTGTCAGTGTGTGTGCCCTCGGGTCGAGCGTGCGCCGTCCCATCCCCCCCCAGAGAGATTAATGCATTTCAAATGAAACACAGCCGGAGGAAGAAATGGAGGGAGACATCGTACAACAAACGAGTAAACGAGTAAAGCGATTAAAAGTCGCAGAGGAGGAGCAGCGCAGAGCCAAAGGTCGCGTCACTCTCAATCTGCTGACGGACAGACAGAAAATAAAAATAAAGTGAAAAAAAAGTTGCTGTTTCCTCTGTCTGGGCTTCAGTGTGACACGGTGTAGGGAGGAGGGGGAGGAGGAGGATGAGGAAGACCTGCCAGGTGCTAAAACACCAACGCCAAGTCTGAGATATCACCTCACTGAGAGCGCAGCGCTTTCCCTCTGTCTCAAAACACTACATGCTAAACACTACTCACTATACACATTTGTTAAGGGCGTTGCTCAAGGGCCCAACAGTGGCAACTTGGTGGTTGTGGGGTTTGAACCTGGGATTTTCCGAACCATAGGCCAATGCCTTAACCACTGAGCTACACCTGTCCCACACTATACACTATACACACTACTAAAAACACTAAACAATAAAAGCTAAACACTTAATACCAAACACTAACCAGTACACAACAAAAAAACTACACACTACATGCTAAACACTACTCAAACACTACACACTATACACTTAATACCAAACACTAAACAGTAAATGCTAAACACTACACAACAAAAAACTACACTATACGCTAAACACTATACAAACACTACAGACTAAACACTACACACCACAACACACACTACACACAAAACACTACACACTAAACTACACACATTACAGTACACATTAACACCATAAACACTAAACACTTCTACACACCACACTAGCGCTTTACCATGATCTCAAATCAAATCTAATACAGACACTACACACTAAACACCACACAATAAACACTGCACACTACATACTACGCACTAAATGCTATACGCTACACACTATACAGTTCGCTGCACATCACACACTACGCACTACACACTACAAGCTTTACACACTCCACCCCTCATTCTGCTGTCAGTCTCCTGTACAGTCAGAAGAATGTTCTGGAGCATGTTATTTAATTAGCTGATGGATAAGTTAGCTAGTGTCCCTTTGTATAACGTCACTTAATCTTAAATTGTTAGCTAGCATGCTAATAAGGTAGCTAATGCTACTTTGGAGAATGTAGGCTAATCTTAAACCGAGTGTCTCTCTCTGTCTGTCTTTCTCCATTTGTCTCTCTGTCTCTACCTCAGCCCTTCTGTTTCTCTGTCTCCATTTCTCTATCTGTCTCTCTGTCTGTCTGTCTGTCTGCCCCTCCCTCCCTGTCTGTCTGCCCCTCCCTCCCTGTCTGTCTCTCTCAATTCAATTCAATTAGATTTTATTTGTATAGTGATTTTAACAATTGACATTGTCCCAAAGCAGCTTTACACAATCAAAAGAATTATTTAAGTTTGTATGGAATTTGAATG
>JAQMYJ010000002.1:31471420-31483241 GCA_030014305.1 Clarias laeviceps | reverse complement strand
ATAAACCCCCCCCTCACTCTGATCACTACCCCCACCCATAACCCCCCCCCACACACACACACACACACACCTTTAAACCCCACTGTCTCTTTAGCACTAAAGCCGAGCCTCCACTATAATCTCTCACCATAATCCCCATCACTTATCTACCCCCTCCCACCCTAACCTCAAACCACACCCCTCACTCTAAACCACACCCCTCACTCTAAACCACACCCCTCACTCTAAACCCCACCCCTCACACTAAACACTACCTCTTCTTGTATCTAAAAGGCGCAGTGTATCCTGAGTTCTTCTCCAGTTTAGTTACAGTTCCGAGGGCTCCTGACATTGGGGTGAAAGTCCTGAGTGACTTTGAGTGGCACTTTCAGGGTGTTAGATGTTATATTGAAAAGATGTTACACTTTTTGGTGCTTTTAGAGTCTCAGAAAAGAAAAATATTAATTCCATTAGAGGCTGAGAATTAGAGATTTTAGAGGAATGAGAAAGCGACCTGAGGAGGAGGTGGACAGGTGAAAGCCAGGTGATCTTCTTCTTCTCCTTCTCTTTTCGGTGTTCATGCTACAGAACAATCTGATATGTTTGAAGGTTCTTGGGATCGGCGAGGAGTTCAGAGTCTATAAATGTCTCCTGAGTGCGCTGTGGGTTCGATGGTCCCCCTCTGAGCCGCATTATTGCTTTGAGTGACGGGTCTTGACGCTTTGCAAATTACGCTTGCCGAGATCCACTTCACACTTTCACCTTTCACCACACAGCTTGTTCAAGCCCGTCCCCCACTCTCTCTCTTTATCGCTTTCACACTCTCTTTTTCTTGCTCTCTTGATTCATTTGGATTCAATCCAGACGTACATGCTTTGAGTTCTTATCTACTGTTATTTAATTGTTGCTTAAGTTAGATTTTAAAGCAGAATTCGTTAGAAGAAGAAGAGGTTCATGTGTACAGTATATGATTTAGATGTTTCCAAACTAACTAATTAATTAATTAATGATGTAAGGACATTTTTTATAGTGTATTATGGCTGCAGTAAACTCCTTAAGGTCATACAGAACTGCTTTAGGAAAATCATCAACGGCACAGTAATACGCTAAACAGTGTTTCTTCTAGCTGCATATTTTATTCCTCTTATGCTACAGCACTTCATCAGTAGCTACACTATTCAATTAATCACAGAATTGTCTAATACTCTTTATCCGTTTATAACTACGTTTAACGTCCCAAGTTATGTGAAGTTCCTGTTGTCACGTGACATTATAGCAGCTTATATATAAAGGAATGTGAACTCCTCATCTGTCCTGGAGCCTCAGAGCTGCTGTTATAGAGAGTTAATCAACATAATTAATCGGACCTATCGATTTGATATGATGAGGTTCAGTGCAAAGGCCTTGAGACGATCTTCCAAAGCTATTGGTGAGAAATATTATTACATGAACATCAGGAGGATCTCTGTACACTAACAAGGTTTTGTCTTTTGTCTTTTCATCCAGTATCATGTTTAATATTCATAATTTTTCACTTTACGCGGTTTTAAATATAAGTGTTATCGTGACACGGTGTCACTGTCTCACGTCTCCTTCATACAGAAACCTGATCACCAGTCTTTTTTTAATCTATAAAATGTGCCTTTCTTTTTTCCCTCGCAGACGTGCAGCACATAAAGCGCCGGGACATCGTGTTGAAGCGCGAGCTCGGCGAGGGCGCCTTCGGGAAGGTCTTCCTGGCAGAGTGTTACAATCTCAGTCCCACCAAGGACAAGATGCTCGTCGCCGTGAAGGTAAGAGATGACCGGCACGTGACTTTGCTGCTCTCCGCTTCCACAAGGTCACGGCTCTTTAAAGATCTGGTTAATAGTGCATGGGGGTATTTATCTGAGAACAATACGGTATGACAATGATGATGATAACGATGCTGGTGGATCAAGTGGTTGGAGATCAATGAGAGAAAGAAAGGTCTGCTTTTTACAGGGTCTGGGATCGATGGTAGAGGAGGGGGATGTGCGGCTTTCAGACAGCGGTTTGGTTTCCTTATGATCATGTGACTAATGGAAGACTTTTTTGGCATCCGTAAAACTGGGTGTGACTCGAACCAAGTATGAATCAGAATTCAATCATGTCTTTACTGTATAATGTTGAAATCTACTTCGTGTTCCATCTTTGTGTTCCGAATAGAAAGGAACAGTTAGATTGTGTGCAGAGGAGGAATCAGTAGTATTGATGGGTGTAATTTGGCGTCTGTCTGAACAGAGCAATTAATAGTATGATGATATGTTAATATGCTCGTATTCTGTGTTGAGAGCTTAATACAGAACGCTATTCAGAGTCAGGACACTCTTCTGCAGCGATATCGGCTCGAGTGAGAAGCAGTGCTAAGTCCAGCGGCTCCGTCTGTTACATCAATAACAACATGAACCATTAAGCCCAATATTGTGTAGGATCCCCTTGTAGCACTGGGGCGGGGGGTTTGTGGTGGGGCGTTGGGTGTGCATAACATGGGGCGTAATCAGATTGGAGTCTGCGGAGTTTGTGGGCCGGGTCCTGCTGGGCCCCGTGTGCACTGTGTTTTCTGGTGCCTTACTATCGTGGCCAACATTGAGTTTTTTCAGTAGACAAAAAAAAAAGGGAAATTCCTAGGCCTGATTAAATACAAACGGTTGATACTGTTAATTGTTTATGAATACAGTGTGTGTAAAGTTATCAGAGGAGACACGGCCTGGCAGGAACTGTAAACACTGTATAATGATGTCATGTAGTTAGAATTAGGATGTGAAGTGCGATCAGTTGGAGAACATGTGGTTTGCTTGTTCTCCCCGTGTTCGGTGGGTTTCCTCCGGGTACGCCGGTCTCCTTCCACAGTCCAAAGACATGGTGTTTATAAATTGCATGTAGTGTGTGTGTGTGTGTGTGTGTGTGTGTGTGTGCCTTGTGATGGATCGGCACAGAATGAACACATGCAGTATTGTCTCCAGGCCTCCCGTCACCCTCCCAGGATAACGCTGTAGAGAATGAGTCCGTGAGAGAGTGAGAGAGAAAAATAAGTAAAGTGAATTAAAACTAGTGCTGTCAATACATTAAAATGTTCAATCTAGTTAATCACAGCCTGCGTCACAATTTTAAAATACTCAGATTTACTTGTATTATAAATAAAGAAATGCATGACTAATTCAAACTTCATATGATTCATTTGCTTTAAAAATACTAATGCATTAAAATTTCTAGATTAATCACATGCGTTAACGCATTAATTTTGACAACCTTGATTTGACCTTGATTTAGTATAATGGATCTTCATTAACTAATTAAATAGGTTGTGCTGGATCAAGTGCTATTTTATATGAACAATATTATTACTTGTTGCTGTTTTTTTCCTTGTTCCTGCGTTACGATTATCAGGACAGGGATTTGTATCTGTGACCTCAACAAGGTCTTGAACTTCAGCTTGCATTACTCTGGATCAAACCAGGCGGACGTCTGGAGTCTATAGATCCCTGTCCGAGGGGATGAGTGAGTCGATATCTGCCGGTTTCACTGTACAGACTCACGTACAGAATGCGTCTGAATGACAGTAACTCTGCTCCTGAGCCTTTATCTGTGACCTGAACCCCATGTGAGAAAATTAGGCCACTAGGCTCTTAGACTGGATTTCCCCTCTAGCAGGTGGGCTCGGCTAATCCGGCATCTCTTATAGAGAAATAAAGCATCACCATCTGTTCTTCTGATGCCTCCATCCATCTAAATAGCTCGCCTAACAACGTGCCACACAGAGCATGAATAATTAAGACAAAAAATGGGTTCTGTACATGTTAAAGTATGGATATGATAAATCTGCGGTGTGGCAATTGTCTCCCTGATTTCTTTAAAGACATTATACATTTATATTAAAGCGTTTAAAGAAAACGTCTTTTTTTAATTCACACCGCAAACAACATTCTGGATGGTGATTGGTCAGAAGGTGCTGATTCGTTTTCTATAACAGCAGCTCGTTATCATTAACATGTTATGGTTTCTATAGCAACAGCTCATTAACTGGGAGTTGTACACTGACCTTTTCCTTTGCAATGAACAGATTAATAAAATGCCAGATTTGGTAGAAATTGTATTTGTTTATTATGTATGGACGGAGTCTCCAGTGTCAGCGCTTTGTAACAGTCAGAGGTAACCATGTAACAAATTTAGGTTTTGTTGACATCTTCACAATTTTACATGTTACTATGAACTGTTACACAGCAAAAAGAGTTTCAGCTTTACTTCTGACTGTTACAAAGATGGAACTGGAGACTCATTCCAGAAATCAACAATTTCCATATGTTAAATGAAAGCATCGTTGTTTCCTCTTTTATATAAACTCCATTATAATTTAATCCCACTGCGATTTTAGACTCTGAAGGATCCCACGTTAGCGGCGAGGAAAGATTTCCAGCGTGAAGCTGAGCTCCTGACCAACCTGCAGCACGAGCACATCGTGAAGTTTTACGGAGTCTGCGTGGACGGAGATCCGCTCATCATGGTGTTCGAATACATGAAGCACGGAGATCTCAACAAGTTCCTCAGGTACGTCCGTCATCCAGTCCTGCAATAAAAAAAATATAATTGTTAGGTTTTCTTATAGAAACTGCTAAATTTACAAAGTAGATTAAATAATATTATTTTTTAAACTTAACAAAACGGTTGATTAAAAGGCTCAACTTTCTGAGAGTTATGAAGAACCTTTACGCTTAAACAACCTCAACTGAAAACTGAAAAATAAAATAAAGATACTGGGTTAACACTTGTCTAAATCCACTGCCTAAAATGTCTTTTTTCAATTATCTGTGTTGCCTTGTTCTTGTCTTTTCCGTAAATAACTCTAACCACCTGAACCCGAAACGAACTCCACATGTTCCTCAAAGTTCATCTTGCTTTGTTTGTCGTCTAAACCACTGAGGTCTTCTGGTTAGAGAAATCCAGTATCGTGTTCGTGCCCGATGGAGGAGTCAAGAGCATTTAGGAGAAAACCGTTCGATCAGAAATACGAACGCTGGCTCGATTTCCGCTCCAAGGCATGAACACTGGCAACAGAAACACTGGTTACGGGAGCATTTTATTCTCTCGTTCAGTAAAATTGCTCTCTTTTAAGCAAGATGTTTTTACACCCGATGAGATCGAACCGAGTTATTACAACATCCGATCAGCTTACACTGCGCTGTAATCATGCGCTTAATACATCGTCATTGCACCCGGCAGGTTGGCACAAATACCACGACACTCGCAGAGCTTTTCATCATGAAGTCTGAGAAATCGGATCCTCTGTTTACACTAAATTCTCTGAACGTGACCCGGATGCGCTGATAACCTGCTGCTGCATGCGTGACATAAACTGTGGTGAGCACCAGAAGAACCCTGGTCATAGCACAAGCCTGAAGAGGGCGCTGTGAGAACTTCATTGATGGAGCATCAACGCAGTGATATCACAATGACGACTCAGTCAGAACTCCGCCCAGTGTTTCCCGTCTTGTAGTCCATCAGTGAAGTCACTAAGAGATGTTAGTTTCGCCATTAGCTGGTCGATGGCGTCTGCACTACATCCTTGTTTGTTTTTTCCCGCAGTATATCTTACTTCGATCCTACATTCTTACTGGTTCCTACTGCGTTCCTGCTAAGTTGTACATGTTCTTACTGTGTTCACACAAACGTGGCTCGGTGTGACTATTGGGGTTAAAGCAAAAGTATCAGTGAAGTTGCAGTATCATTTTGTCAAGTCGGCTTCTATTGTCATTTAACAAACCTAGCTAGGACAAAAACCTAATTAGCTAAGACAACAGATTACCATCGTAAATTAACAAAACTATCTAAAAACTAAACAAAAAGACAAAAAAGACAACATAAAGTGCATGTGCAAATGTGCAACAACAACATGACACAATGCAAAACAAAAGTGATTATAGATGAAAAACAGAAGAAAAAGATAACACTAAACAAATAAAAACAAGACTTAATACATACTTTAAAGCTGTAAAGAAAACTGAAAGTAAAGAACACATTAGAGGTAGCTTTTAAAAGTGAAACCGGTTACATGCAGTTTAAGTGATTATTATAAAGCTGATGTGGATTCTAAGTGACTTTAGCATCGTATCAGTCGCTACGTACGTATCATCTTCTGAAACAGAAGAGTTTTCTGTATTTTAAAATGTAACAATGAATAAAAGTGCAGATCCAAACATCCTAACAATCTGAAACTGTTCAGTTCAGTTTACGCTCAAATCAACTAGCGCTAAAAGATTTATAAGTTGCAATAAAGGTGTGTGTGTGTGTGTGTGTGTGTGTGTGTGTGTGAGAGAGAGACAGAGAGAGAAGTTAAAATAAATTCCCACGATCACGTCCATAACAAGCACCTTCTTTATGACCCGAAGCCCCAGCAAGTGTCCTGCTCTCTCCTGCGCGTTACTCCTCACTCGCTCGGCTCGTCTGATCTAGCGCGTGTAATATTTAATCGCTTTTATGAAAATCAGACCCTGATGATGGCAAGTACAGGCTGAGAAGCCGCGGATTTCATTTCCTGCCGTCGCTCGGTCTCTGGCGCGAGTGATCAGAGTGTGATGGATGAGGAACGAGCTTTCTGCAGAGGAACTGCGCGAGAAACACAACGCGAGATGATACACTGCGTACATCGGTTCTGACAAGACCCGTCCTGGGAGCGTGAATCGCTTTCTAACTCCTGCTGCCTGGATTAAGAGCATAACATAATGACATCGGATAACGCACACATACACACACACACACACACACAGACACACACACACACACACGGACACACAGACTGCTGAGAATTATGCTCCTGGGTTCCCTCGAGTTCCTGCATGCTGTTGCTTTGGCAGAGAGCGCGGGTTCTGCCTGATGGAGAGCGATCGTGACTGGAATGCGGCCTTGCGAGGAGGATAATGCCGTTAGCGTTAGCATTACAATAACGCTCTGACTTTTAGTTTCCAATAATGAAACATTCCAAGGTTCTTCATTAAAGTGATACGAGTGCAGCAACAAAAACAAAAAGGATTTTTAAACAAACAATGTGCTTTATTTTAATCTAACAATTAATTTAAGCAAAAGTTAATTTAAGCAAAAAAATTTATTAAAAAAAAAGTAATAGTTAACAAAATACTTGTGTGAAGTTTAAATATAACATATTACATTTACCTTAAGATACACAAACTTACAAAAACTCAAACAAATATACAATAAATTTCAAGTTTTATCTCCCAATTAAGGCAGTTAATAAAGTGTAAATATTTGTCATTATTTCTAACAATACATATGATGCACTTTAAATACACTAATGTTCTTCAAAAATGATGTAAAACAACAAGTGTTAATTTATTTATTCATTTGATTTTGATTGATCTATTAGTTATAAATCTGGAAATAATTTTCTTATTTTGCTCTTTTTTTTATTTAACTTTTATTATTGTTATTATTTTTCATTATATATTTTAATTGAATTATGATTTTTATTATGAATACTTCTTAATTATTATTAATTCTCTGTTAGTATTTAATTAATAATAGCTTTAAATTATTATATTTTCAATTATTATTATTATTATTATTATTATTTTATTTAATACATAATTAATGAATATATCAATTAATTACTTAACTAATTAAAGTTTTGAAATTCCAAACCTAATAATCCATTAACTTAGAAATCAGATCAATCTTTCCAATTCAGATCAATAAATTTTTTTTTTTTTTTTTTTGCATTCAATTTGTATGTATGCCATTGTATATTTTTCTTCTTGGTCTTTGGAGTCCAGTAGGATCTTTCCGGCCTATTGAGGAATTTTTCAGTCTAGTCTTCCCTAAAATAAAGTATCTGATGCTTCCTTCCCTGATCTTGTCTTGTCTTGTCTTAAAGATGGACGATACTTACATTATGTAGCTGAATAAATGCACAAGTGCAAACCAGCCTGTTTGTTTGCTACAGTATCCTGTACACGTGCATCATAATGACATCATCAAACCAGGGCCAGCCAATCACAGTCCAGATACAAATCTATGTGTTTATTTTAATCTCCTATGCAGGTTTGTTGCGCGACTATAACTCGAACGTTGTGGATGATTTTCTTCCTGCGTCATTCCCCAGAAATGTTCTGTATCTCGTTCGGTTTCCTAACAGAGCTCACGGCCCTGACGCCATGATCCTGGTCGACGGCCAGCCGCTGCAGACGAACGGGGAGCTGGGTCTGTCCCAGATGCTGCACATCGCCACTCAGATCGCAGCGGGCATGGTGTACCTGGCGTCTCAGCACTTTGTGCACCGAGACCTGGCGACACGCAACTGCCTGGTGGGGAACGGGCTGCTGGTGAAGATCGGAGACTTCGGCATGTCCAGAGACATCTACAGCACTGACTACTACCGGGTGAGTCGGGATCGCCGCCATGCATGTCGTATACGTCTGTAGGACGTCTTCACCGAGCATCCAGAGAGCCAAGAACATACACAGAACCACAGAGAACCCTGTTTTAACTTATTCAACACTCATCAGGAATAAACCCCTGTGAGTGTGTCAGACGGCGACGGTAAAATAATCAGCGCTGTGGTTGCGAACATTTCTGTAAAGATCTACTTGGTTTATCTTATTGTATTTTTTGAGAAATAAGAATTGTAAAATACGCTTTGGCAAAGTACAAATCCAAAATAATTACAATGCACAGGAATAGAAATGTTACATTTTCTTAAAAAATATGTGCGACTTGCAGCATTTGCACCAAAACCGAACTACTGCCTTTCACTAGTTTATACAAATTCATGCAAAATGTGTAAAAAATAATAACAGGATCCCCAACTACAGACCTCCTGTCCCGTTTAAACTCTTCCCTGCGAGTTAACGTCCCAGAATCTGTTACAGAATCTTTGTGTTCAGCTTCACGTCAGACATGTTTCTAAGTCAAATATTATAATGTGACTAAATACTCCTTTCAGAAAAATGATCATATTATCTTTCCAAGTGAAAATATCTTTATTACAGTTAGATTTATCTTCACTTTCTTAAAGTAGGATTGCAACAAACCAAATGCACACAAGTCCTACACGTACGAGCTTTCAAAGATACAAACTTGCACTTGCGCGTGTTTAACCGTGGAATTTAGATCACATGTCCGACATACATTGTCACGTGCGTGCAGTGTGGATCGGCTGCAAGTGCAGTTCAAGTCCAGGATGTCCGGAAGTGAGCGTAAAAGCAACGACGATGAAGCTGGTACTGATAAAAAGCGCCGAACGATAACCATGGAGACAAAAGTGAAAATAATTGAGAGAATGGAGCGAGATGAAAAGATGACAGACATCACTCGTTCTTTTAACATGAATTGCTCAACCATGGGCACGATTCTAAAGAACAAGGACAAAATCATGGAACATGTTAGTTTTATACTGCGTAAAGCTGATCGTGTTAGTATTCTGGTGCCTAGACAATGTTTGTTGGACTTACATCCTGAGAACGAACTCATTCGTATGTAGGAGACTTACTGTATAAGATTGTTACGGTTATTTCTAATCAAATAAAAAAAGTCTGTGTTCTATTGGCAGATAATTTAGCTTGTTTTAGGAATGTTTCTTGAAAGAAACAAAATTCTCCGCACATAGAACAGGACATTCTTGCTTATAATTTTTTATAGAAATAAGGTGAATGACCTTATATGTGGTTTGTTGTAAACCTATTTTAAACAATTACAGAAGTTTGGCTAGATTCAAGACAATTTCAGTTGCTAAGACACTAAGATTTTTGGCAGTTCTTTCGAGGGTGATTCATCATGTTAGACACATAACTAAGTTAATACTTTAATCATCGTTTGAACATTCAGTCATTAATTATTAATTTATTGTGATTGTTTAAGGGCAAAGCCAAATACATCCTAAAAATCCATGGAAGGAGTCTCCAGTGTCAGTGCTTTTTCACGACGGGATTTTACACTACCCTGAAATTTTCAGTCTTATTAAGTTGAAAAGAGAGGGAATGAAGAGAGGCTGATGAGGAAGCGAGTCTTTAAAGCTGCTATAATGTAAGTGAGAACAGGAACTAACTCGTCTTACAGAATGAAACGGATAAACAGTAAGGTGTGTGAGACTGTAAACAGATAGTAGGTATAAAACACTTATAATAATCAGCGTCATGTCACTAACATGTACACATCTAGATATTTATTTATTTATTTATTTATTTATTTGTCTTTCCACCAGACCTGAACTAAACTGCAACGCAACGCACCTCGCTCTATAATTGGTTTCGAACTGGTTTTGAAATTTATCTCCTATAAAGACGCCAGGGGCAGAATGGGGTGATTAATTCACCTTCAGACGGCCACACAGTCCACATTCATTCTGGATCTGGGGTTTGTAAATTGTGATCGATTGATAATTACTTGGCTAAACTTGGCCCATGTTTCATTTCTCTTTGACAGCAGGGAACATAGTGTGATGAATGCAGCCTGTGGCTCTGCGTGTAACGTGTCCATCTGTTTACGCCACTTCACAAACGTCCTGCTGCTTTCACTCACAAACTGCTTTAAAGAGACGCTGAAAGTTATTTAGTGACACATTCATAAATCATACAAAAATATTGATTCACGCAATTATTATTATTATTATTATTATTACTATGCTATATTAGATTTCATATTAGGTTTATATTATGTGAAATCATTAATAAATTAAGTTATACAGTATATGTATAATTATATTTTAACAAAAAATTATTATTTGCTGTAGCATAAAATGTTATTGTTCAAATATTAAAGGATTTACCCTTATAGATATATTTTAATGGACTTTTAATGCGGTTTTACACAGGTGTATTCAGTCAAGCTTGAGGTAACAGATAGACTTTGTTTCATCACAATTGGCCCACAGGAAGAGAAGATGTGCTAAATTGAAATTTAAATGGAAAACGCCCAATTTATATCATAAAAAAAGACCTTAAAAAATCATTAGTTCATCTAAAAATTTAACAGTTGGTTCTGTACTTAAAAAAAACATTTTAAATACACACTCATGACGCCAGGGGGTGCAATTGAAATCTACTTAATAAACACAATCTTACACCTTCATTCTGCGCACTTCACAGTAACACGTAAAAATTTTACTTAATTCCAAAATTAAACAGATGGCATTGTGAATTTTTTAAAACATGCTTTGCAATTGAATTCCATGTGAACAAAGTCGCTGACACATCTAGTGTTTAATAAACTTGCTGATCAATTAACTACCTATTATTATTATTATTATTATTATTATTATTATTATTATCATTATTATTATTACAGTATTTTAATCTAATGCATGTTTATTCATTTATTTATGTATTCATGAATCAAGTCATTAAATTATTTATTTTCTGTTAAAATAATTATTTTAGAAATTTTTTGGCACTAAAGTAAAGTTTTACATTGTATGTCTATTACTACTACTACTAATAATAATAATAATAATTTGTAGTATTTAGTACATTTATTTATTTATTTATTTATATAAACGTTTCTGTTAAATATACATGTTTGAAACCCTTCCCAGTTTTAGCACTAACACAACATTTCTTGTGGACTTCAATTATTATTATTATTATTATTATTATTATTGTTATTATTGTAGTAGTATTGGTGTTCAAGTAAAGTGTTATAAAGATATATATTATTAATTCATTTCAATTCAATTTTATTTGTATAGGGCTTTTAACAATTGTCATTGTCGCAAAGCAGCTTCACACAATCAAAAGAATTAATTAAGTTTGTATGGAATTTGAATGTGTATGAATTAAAATGGTCAGATAGTCCCTGGTGAACAAGCCGAGGGCGACAG
>JAQMYJ010000002.1:31440648-31464926 GCA_030014305.1 Clarias laeviceps | reverse complement strand
AATTCCGCAGCGCAAGAGAGAGAAAAAACGTTGGCTCAGTTGTGATGACGTGACGCTCGGTGTCAAAACAAGAAGCGTATGTGTGATACATGATACTCGGTGCTCGTAAACCACGACAACGCTCGTTTTTTAAGTCAAAATGTGTTAAAAATCTTTGCTCGGCGTGCGGAACACTCGTAAACCACGTTACTCGTAATCCGAGGTTCCACTGTACTCCAAAACAAGCAAACTGTTAACTAGCAAGAAATCCAGTTGCTGATTGGCCAAAAACTAAAACACTCACTTCTGCTTAAAATTGACAAACTGGCAAAAAAAAAAACACTGACTACAATAGATTACAATGATCTAACGTCATATAAACGTTAAACCATTCTGACCAGCAAAGAAAAAAGCTGGAACGCTTTAAAAGCTGAGAGAAGGCGAAAATATGACAAGAAATATGGCAGGGCGGAACGAGAGCTAATGTCTGTTTGTTCCACCTCATTGGCGTCTCTGTTATGAGCTGTCTCTTGAGATGAAGGGATCACTGTGAACTGAGAGCAGGGACGCGTGTCTGATGATCACGCTGGCCCTGTTCCCTTGTTTCCTTCACTTCAATATAGCAGAACTCACAGCACTTCCTGTTAGCGGTCAATGCTAAGTGCAATTACAGACTAATTTAAGTTGTATGAAGGCTTTTTTTTAAGCAAATTAGCAACATATCTGAGAGCATGTTTACACTCTTGACTTGAAATTCTGCCTCGTTTCACATTTTCTTAAATGGCTTAATGGCTCTGTGTTAGCTCATTTGTTATCCACAGTCATTAGCTAACCCGTGCTTGGTGTCCATACTGGGGTTCCCAGTAACCTAGCAACGGCTTTCTCATGACTTTAGCCGGTGAGTTTCCCAAAGCATGGACTCATGAGTCTCGTGTGAACATTTCTGCACCTCGGCTAATATTCTGGAACCTTTAGGGGAACCACAAAAAGGGCGAACAACAACATACGCAATACACATATTTTTATAGACTGCTGTTTAGTTTAGAGTAGTTATGGCGAATCAGTGATGTCTTTGCTTAGTTGATATATGCAAAACACTAACAATGGCAAAAATGTTTCAGTAAGCACAGCTAGCTGAATTGCAAAGCATTTCCAGCAGCACAGTCTTAACATGCTTTGGAGCAGGGACTAAAAGCTTCTTAAAGCCCTTTGTTCCTATGTAGGTCCTATGTTCCAGTGATCCAATGATCATATGTTGCAGTAGTCCTATGTTCTCAGGTCCTGGGCTTTAAGAGTCTGAGATTGCTACTGTTTTCTAAGGGTCTGAGGTTACTAAAGTTAGTACTCCCATTCCCATGTCCTGTTTACCCAGGTACTATGTGCCAAGGGTCTGGAGTTTCTAGAGCTCTACATTCACAGTTCTGGTGTTTTAAGGGTCTGATGTTGCTAGAGTATTATGCTCTCAGGGTGTTTTTTCACATTAGGCACGATTGATTTATAGCATGCCCAGGAACGATTGCTCCCCCCACCCTCCCCAATGCATCTACTTGGTTTGTGAGCTGCCATTAAACACTGTTGAAGAAGAGAATGAGGAAGTTAACCTTCGCTGTACACCTAATATTATTGATATTGCAGGAAAAAAAATGTCAACAGTAATGCTCTTACGTGCCTTCCTACTGTATCAGCCATGGCTGTGTAGGTCAGAGGATGAGATTGGTGTTGAGTCCATGCGCACACACAGATTTTGGAGGAGACAGATGGCACTGATGATGTTGCTGCGTGCAAACAGAAATCTACTTCCATGCTCAAGTATGATTGGCTTCCATATCTGATTCGATCTGTGCCTGAGATCTATCGCTCTCAAGGACACCTTTTACAGTGGGCTCGGGCATGGTTCCAGAGCACCAGAGCACCTACTGATTGTGTTCTCAGAAACAATCCCCTGGCCCTAAGGTGAAAACACCCTTCGGTTCCTCCACATCGAGGGTCTGATGTTGCTGAAGTAAATGGGACTAAATCCCCAGGTCCTATGTTCCCAAGTCCTGTGCTTCGAGCGTCTTATGATGCTGGAATACTATTTTACAAGGGTCTAAATTTTTAAAGTTCTTATGTTCTCTGTGTTACCAAGATCTTTTTTTCATTGCATTTCAGGTTTTATCAAGAATTCTGGAATTGCAGCCCAATAAAAAAAAGTAGTTCTGATGCATTACATAGCTAGTATGTGACAAGGGTTTCATGGACATAGTAAACCACATTCTGAGGAATCTATGTTCCCAAGTCTTAAATTTCAAGGGCCCTACATTTTTAAGGACCTGTGTTCCTTAAAAAAGCTGATTTTTTTTTTCCAGGACCTTATAATTCAAGGCTTCTATAGTCCAGGGGTCTGGTGTGTCAAAAGTGCCATGACCAAAGCTTCTTGCTTCAAGCTTCCTGAGACTAAAGTTATCCTTCATTCCTGAGTTTGTAACAAGGTATTAATGTGTAATTAAGGTTTGGTGTTGGACTTACACTTGTATGGTGGTTCAGAACAAAAGGCATGCATACCTTAATCCAGCATTATATCTCTGTAAGATCTTTGACTCGGGTGGCACCACAGACACACAGACATGAGGTGAGGTCTTTTGGGAAAATGGTAGTTTTATTAAGGATAATGGGAAAAGGGAAGGGAACTGAGGATGGAGGAAGGAAAAGAGGGGAAGGAGAGAAGGGAAGGGCTGCACATGCAGGTCCAGGCATGCCTAGCTGGCAGAGGGGCACTTGGCTGGTGAACGTAAGCAGTGATGGAGTGGCAGAGTATGTTGACATAGGCAGCGGCTCCTGCCGGCCCTTCGACACAGTGGCCGCGATTGCACTAGTCATTCTCATTGCTGGGTTGCGGACAGACACTCAGCAGGTGCACTTTATGCTGTGGCAGCTTGTGCAGGTCTTCGCATGATGTCAACCCTACAGCACTCAAATTCCCAGGGTTTGTGGCATCACCCTTTTTCCATGCTGCATACGGGTTTGTGCAGGTCGATCAGCAGTGTCTTATCCAACCGCCCTGGTGATGTAAGCTCTGACACATAGATTGACAGTGGGCAGTCTGCTCGCCCAGGTGCCCCAAGCTTGAACAGGTGCAGTGCGTTGTCGTCTGGCCGCCTTTACGTCGTGGCTTCCATGAAATGGGTTGTCGGTGCTCACAGTGGCACATATGTAGGTCCCAGACGCAAAACTCAAGCAGGTGGCAGGGTGGCACTTGTCCTCTCGATTTGCATGGCAAGCTTAGGCAGATATGGCAGCAGCATTGATAAAAGGGCTGAGTCAAAAATAAGGGTGGCAGTGCGTGCGTAGGCTGGTACATAGTGTGTATAGCAAGCTCTGACTGGTGCATAACAGTGTAGCATGTATAGCTTGCTTAAGCTGGTGCACGATTCCACTCATGTGTGAAGAAGGGTCCTCATTGGTGGCTTTAGAGCAGCAGAGTGGTTTCTCCTTACTTTTGCTCATGCAGGCCTTAATGCGGACTTAACTACTTTATTTGCTGAAGCACCCAGCTGGCCCCGCCCAGCCATCCATTGGGTTGTGACTTCCGAAGTCTGGATGGCTTACCCTGACTGGACACAGGTGCCTCAATGATAGACCTTGAACCCGGGACTCAGCTCCCATGCCACTTTTATGATGTGGCAGGAGCACAAGGTCCATTCATTCATTAATTTGTCTCCAGCCATGCTGAATTGGGTGGCCCCGCTCCTTCACACACCTGCTGTGTGGGATACCGCCTCTGTAGGGAGCCTTCAGAGTAAGGAAGGAGCGAAAAAGATTGCCCACACTACGCACATGCCCATCACTAGTTCACAACGTGAAAATCTCACATAGCAGAAAACACTTTTTTGTTGTGTTTGAGTATTTGGTTTCCTAATATTAAAAACTGATTTTTGTACTCAAATCTTACAGTATCTACACTGCCATACTGATTCTTAATAACACTCTCTGACTGTGTGTGTTTTTGTGTGTGTGTGTGAGGTTCTTTGTGAACTGCACTAATGAGCTGTGTAATCAGCACGCAGCTGCCACTTAAGAGATGAAAGCCACAATAACGGTGTGGCTATCATCAAAACATCACCAACGCTTATCATACCACAGATATAATTAACACACTTCCACACACACCAAGAGGAAATGGATTTTGGACAAAGCAGGCCAGTGCAGTGATGATTAAAGCCACATTGTCCTAATCGATTAGTATTTGGCTTGAAGCGACAATTTATTTCTGTCTCTCGGTGCTCTGAAGCTGTAACACTCCTTTAACACTTTAAAGTTTTTTTTCTCTTTTTCACAAATCTTTTCATTATGGCCAGTCCTATATTTTCAGGGTTCCATGTTTTTATAGCATTAATGAACTAGGGTTCTATGTTGTCAGGTTATTCGCTTCCTAGGGGTCTGAAGGGGTTCCCTGTTTTTCCAAAGTCACATGTTCCCAGACTTTTACGTTTCTGTGGTAAACACTATATTACCATTGTCTTATATTTCTGAGGTCACATGTCCCTTGTACCCTGAGTTCTATGTCCTAAGGATCTTATACTCCCAGATTTCTTTATTTCATTTGTCCTACATTCCCAGGGTCTTACACTATGTAATCAGGGTCATATGTCTCCCAAGCCAAATGTTCCCAAAGCCAAATGTTCCCAAAGCCAAATGTTCCCAAACCCAAATGTTCCCAGAGTCCAATGTTGCCAGTGTTGTATATGCCCAGAACCTTATATTCACATAGTCCTGTGTTTCCACGGTCCTATGTTCCCAGATCTTATGTTCCCAGAGCCCTTTGTTCACAGAATCGTACGTTCCCAAGTCCTATATGAGAGGCCTTATGCTCACAGGGCCTTATATTACCAGGTTCCTACATTCCAAAGGTTTATGTTCCCAGGGATATATGTTCCCAGAAGCCAGTATTCTGAATATCTCTTATTTCTTATGTTTATTGGTCTTTATGCTGCCTTACTCGTCCTTTAATATTAAAAAACGACTTCCATTAAACCTGGTATTTCTTAAACTGTTTATTAAATCATGAACAAATGTGTTTACTACCAAAGAAAGTTTTGAGGTACAACCTTTAATGACCCCAATAACTCTAACCAAAACTTTGCTCACCCCATCATGGCCCTTTTGCATCATACTTCATACAAACTAGGCACTTTTTCACTATTGATTTTTTTTCTGCAAAACTACCAGAGTCAGTGATGAGCCCGAAATCCACTTTGATACAAACATACGAAACTGTATTAAGGAATCATGAGCAGAATAAGTCAAGCGCTGAACACAAAAATTAGGGGGATGTTTTAGCACCATTAGCATAAAAACTAATTGCCTTTGCTTGTTGCTAGTGTGTGCTAATTGAGCCTGCTGTAATTAGAAAAAGTAATGCAGTTTTTTACATTTATTGCAAAGAAATTTCCTGAACAGATATTTCACATTTTTTATTGAATGTGACTGACGTGCGTCGCGTGTTCAGTGTCTTTATCAGCAGTCCGGATTGGTTAAATGATTTTCAGCTACAGTTAATGATGTGTGTTATGTAGTCAGGTTGCTATCTGACTCCTTTTTTCCCCTGTACACTTTAACAGGTCGGAGGTCATACGATGCTTCCCATCCGCTGGATGCCTCCTGAAAGCATAATGTACCGCAAATTCACTACTGAGAGCGATGTATGGAGCTTCGGCGTCATCTTATGGGAGATCTTCACCTATGGGAAGCAGCCGTGGTTCCAGCTTGCTAATAACGAGGTACATGAAAGGTTTCATGTTATATAAATCCTTGATACGTGCATTGCTTTTTAAAATGTTTGCGTAAAGCTTAATAGCATGCCTGTGCTGTTTCAGGGCAAAGCTGATGCCTAGAGCTTATACTAACTTACTACTCTCCTTGTGTGCACAAAAAAGAAAATATCTAAAATTTGCAAGGTTTAAATGTGCCATATTACACTTCTTCTTTTTATTCTTTCTAACAAGTTTACAAAAGGTACATCGTGCGTCCTGGCATTCCTCTTTATTACTCCTGCTTCAAAATGCTCGCTTTCACTGTCTGTCGCTTTAAATGCAAATGAGTTACTAATCACCAAACATACCCCAAAAAAGTCTAAAATCAGGATTCAGGAAATTGGACTTTTGTCTGAAAACAGTGACCAGGAGTTGAAACAGAGGAAGGGGTTATTACAAATAATAACCCCCTCTTCATTTTTCTTCTTAGCTGAAATGATGTAACAGGTGGGAATTTTGAACAGTGCTTTAAATGACGTTTATGGATAGAAATAATAAAAAAAAACGCAGATGTCCAAATAACAGCAGGGTGGGGGTGGGGTGGCGGGCGTCATGGTCTAGGGAAGGGATCAGTGCAGCAATTAGCTAACCCTAACCCTAACCCTAAACCTACTGTATGCCTTGTTTCAGTGATTGACTGTATGCAGTGTTTAAAATCTTAAACTGGTCATATCAATTTTGTGAAACACCCGACTTTCACACATTTAGCGTCATTTCCAGGCTTCGTCCATTACTTGAATCTAATACGAACAGATTTCTACAGCCTGGAACACGTTAGCGTAACACGACGTAACCTAGCGTAGCGTGGAGTCTACATTCCTGATGTGTGTTCTAAAATTCCCTGTTGTCTTGTCCCACTTATTTTCCATTATCTCCGCTCTGACACCACACGTGCACCGGGTAAATCCCACCGAGCCGAGCGGCGGATGCCGAGCGAGAATTATGACGAGGCTCTATTTTAAGCGTAGCCCATGGCTACCGTATTTAACCAGCAGTGGAATCAATTAAGGCTTAAGCTGAGACGACACGCACTGAGAAATTAAGTGATACGAGCCAGCGGGGGTCATGGCAACAGTAGGTCTGAGTCAAATCACACATAATGGGGGATGTGTGATGTGGCCTGTCACAAGCCCGACTTCTTCTTTATAGAGCTGCTGTAACGGTCACATGTCACACACTTCCTTAATGAAAAACAAAAAATCAACAAATAAACGTAGCAATGCACAAGTTGAAGTAAACAAAAAAAACCCTTCTTATTTAGTGTTTTTTTTCCTTTAGCCATTAGCTAGCTCCTTATTCCTTTCATTATTTTTTTTTTACACTTTGGATAGCACAGTAAGTGGATTAGCGATACCAAACCTGCTAATGTAGCTAATCATGAGTAAATTCCAGGGTGCTCTAATTAGAATTAATTGGTCCAGGCAGTGATAAGTTTATTCTATTCACCGCTAGCATAAGGAGTACTTTAGCTTAGCAATTTTTTGTTTGATTTTTTTCTAAAAGCTTTGAGATTAGGTATGTTATGCTGCGAAAGTGAGCGAGGAAATAAAACCTAAAAATAACAAATCCAGTGGTGTTAGCGCACTTTCATTAGGACTAGCTGCTGTTTTCAGCAGAAGAGAGTTAAATGGTGGAGAAAGTGAATGTGTTGAAGCGAGGGAATAAACGGAGGGATGAAATGAGCAGGTAGTTCTGTAATAGTTCTCTCCATAGTGACGCTCGGCACGGCTCCGCGTGTTTCTAACCGTGTTTACTGTAATAAAGCGGAACACGCAGGGAACACGCACGTCACAACCGTCACCAGCCATCGGTTTCTCCTG
This sequence comes from Clarias laeviceps, assembly GCA_030014305.1. Classification (NCBI taxonomy): domain Eukaryota; kingdom Metazoa; phylum Chordata; class Actinopteri; order Siluriformes; family Clariidae; genus Clarias; species Clarias laeviceps. The sequence continues at coordinate 31,457,335 of JAQMYJ010000002.1, read as the reverse complement.
AACAACAACAAACCCGGGTTTCCCTTCAGTCCGTCTTTCTCTCTATCACTACCTGTCTGCATCTCTCACACTACCTGTCTGTCTCTCTAGCTACCTGTCTGTGTTTCTCACAACCTGTCTGTCTTTTCTCTCTCTCTCTATCATTTGTTCAGATATGTCTAATAGAAGAAGAAATTTCTGTAAAGCTACTTTGTGACAGTGACTGTTGTTAAATGTCCTCTACAAATAAAAAGATTTGAAATTGAATTTAGATGTTTAAGTTCTCTACTACTTTAAAGCTAAGGCATTTATCTCTCTGTCTCTCTCTCTCTCTCGACCCCACCACCCCCCACCCCGCCCCGCCCCGCCCCCCTCTTCAGGTGATCGAGTGTATAACGCAGGGTCGGGTGCTGGAGCGTCCTCGCGTTTGTCCTAAAGAGGTGTATGACGTGATGTTGGGCTGCTGGCAGCGAGAACCGCAGCAGAGGCTCAACATTAAAGAGATCCAGAAGATTCTGTTTGCCTTGGGAAAAGCGGCGCCGGTTTACCTGGACATCCTCGGCTAAAACGACTAGTCAGAACCAGTACCGGACCTCAAATATACAAACACACACACATACACACATACACATCTGAGCAATGGGACGGACTTAAGTGCCTGCTACACTTTTTCAAACACTGGATACGAGTCTTTATGGAGCACTTTTTCCTTTTTTTTCTTTCTTTTTTGGGTTTACCTGCTGATGGAAGTGTACAGTTCTACTGACCGGAACCAGAGACGGCTTTGGATTACTTTTTTTTTTTTTCAAAATAATAAATAAATTAATTCTAAACCTGCAAAAGGAAAAAAAAACACTTTTTCACTTGGTTTCAGCTTGATGAAGAATTAGAGTTCATCCTTAGATTTTTTTTTCGGGGTCTTGACATGTCACAAAGGAGTAAAGAATCTTTTACAAGACGAAACCCAACGGCGGCTGGATCTTCTCCGTGACTGTAGAGAAGATTCCCAATAGGGATGTACCCTCCTGAAAACAGGAGTTTCTCGCCCGATCGTGGAACTTCACGGTGCAACCAATCAGAGCGAAGGAGTTTATTTAAACAAAGCTGAATGTATATAATGTAAATTCCTGTGTCTGTATGGTAACTTATTTCTTTTCCTTCTTTTTTTTTTTTGCTATTTAGACCACTTTAGTTTCTTGATGTGGCGTTACAGTGAGTGAATTCTATAAATATTTTAATATGTTTTTTTGTTGGTTTTAAATCAAATGAACTTCATCTCATTCACTTTTTAATCATGTGATTAGCGCTAAAAGTTTTTTTTCGAGAAACGATAGAGCGAGTTTCATACGAGTCGAGCGCCACGCGGTCACATTCACGTTCATGTCACAAGCGTTTTAAAAATGATCACTTCCTGTCTGATAGATGCTCTAGGTTGATGATGCTTACTCTAGGACTTGTATAAGATCCCCGAAAACCTCATGAATCATTCATTTATCATGACAAATCACCTGTCAGTCACGTCGCAGAGTTAGCATTAGCATGCAAAGGTTCAGCGCTGAGCTGCACGGTTCTTAAGCAGAGATCAGAGAGAGAGATCGGAAGATTCGGATTTACAATACAAGCGTAACATCTAATGCGTGTCTGAAATTGTGTCTGAAACTATTAGCGTATATCCAACATAAACTGACCAATTGTTTATAAACTTTATTAAGTAAATTAGCATCTAGAAATTTCTACGTTATGACAAATTTGTTGCATCTTTTTCATAAAACTGTTTTTCTCATAGTTTCATCTGTCAGAAGTTAGCGGCTAGCTGTGTAGAGAAGCTCTACAAGTTAGAGGAATGTATCCAGGATAGAAAAATTATGAGGTTTTTAACAATTCCTAGTTAGCAAGATGGTTTCATGCTACAATGTTAATAGCAAAGTGAATAGTATCAGTAGCTACAGCATGATTCTTAGGCTAATCCAGAATTTAACAAGGTCACTGTTCACCTAGTAATTCTTTAGAGGAACCGTTAGCATGCTAATGAGACAGCATCAACATATAACTACAATGCGGGCAAAGGGATGTTTTTAGAAAATGTATTAGGTAACTTGATCGCACACAAATTTTGTTCACAAATTACACCACGCAAAATATGATTTTGTTGGATTTTCTACATGAAATTATACAAAATAACTGTGAAAGCAAACTTTTTTTCAGCTTGATGCAGAACGACTTACAAAAATTAGCTTTAAGTATGGGCGGCACGGTGTTGTAGTGGTTAGCACTGTCGCCTTGCACCTCCAGGGTCCGGGTTCGATTCCTGGCCAGGCTCGATTCCCATCTCTATGTTCATGTTTGCTTGTTCTCCCTGTGCCTGGTGGGTTTCCTCCAGTTTCCTCCCACAGTTGAAAGATATGTCAGTTAGGCTAATTGGCGTTCCCAAATGGACCGTAGTGTGTAAGTGTGTGTGCCCTGCGATGTATTGGCACCTGGTTGTCCAGGGTGTAACTTGCCTTGTGCCCTAAGACTCCTGTGATAGGCTCCAGGTCCCTGCGACCCTGAATACAGGATTTCTAAATATAATTTATAAATTAAGTTTATTTCGTAGAAAAAGTCAAACTACATTTTCATAAACCTTTTTAAGGTATTTTTTTCTTCGTTTTTCCTCTTAAATGATTTAGAAAATACAGTATGCATAACCAAAAAAAAAAAAACAACACTTGACAGTAAATATAATTTTTTACTTACTTTTTTATTTTTTATTTTTTTTTATAATATCTGAATAACAAAGTTAACAGTCTCTATGCTATTTTTTTATTTGTTTTCAATTTTGTTTTTAAATATTTAAAAATATATTTTTAAAACTTTAAAAAATATAAGTTAAATTAAACTTAAAATTAAATTCCATGCTTATTTTTGCCCTCAAGACAAAGAGATGAAAAATAAAAACAACAATGCTAGATTATTAAGTTATAATTATATTATTTTACTGTGAATATAAAGCTGCTTTTCAGACATTATAAGTTTTACTCGTGAGCATGGTGTATTTTTATACCTTATTATTCCTGAGTGAATTTCTAGGATTGAAGTTCTGTCCAAAATCATTATATTACGTTATATTATATTATAATCAACCTTTTTGGGGGGGGGAATTATTCAGTAGTTTACCGCAGGATAAGCCGAGATGATAATAGGTTAAGACGAGGATAAAACCAGGACTTGAGGGGAGATAATCTGCCTCGAAAGCCGCCGTGATTATCTTCGGGTGCTGACCTGGACTCACGGGAGGTCACGCTTCTCATGCTGGAGGTGTGTTTAGAGTTTTGACTCTAATGAGTAATATAATGCCTTGCTCTCCTGCTCTCTACTCGCTCTTGCATTTTGCTGACTCATGCGACTCCCTCAAGGTTACGCTCTGCTCAATACTGCTGCCGTGATTAATCTGATTATGACACTGGATGAAAGAAGGAAAAGTAATTGTTCAGTTCGGGGGTTAGTCTAACATTTGCTCACTGCTTCCAAATTGTTTTTCAATAAGTAGCCCCGCCTTCTCCTGAAACAAATTTGGCTGTGTTTTTTTTTTTTTTTTGGCTCATGCACAAGTCTTCCGGAGAAGATTGTCGAATGCTAATGACTGCTGCAAAACATCTGTAAGAAATGTAAGTCATTAATCCACCTGCTAATCTGTTACTAGTGGACTGGTTAACTCAGGAGGAGACAGTTGGAATTTCTTCGACAGCTGACAAAGAAATAAATCTACATGCTACTGATTAAAGAGGCAAATTTCCCCAAAGCTCATCACAGGAGGATTTGATTAGTTTATTTCGAACGCATTCCTCACACGACTCTCTCAAGGCTGAACACGCCGCTCAGCAGCACTCTGAATATGATTATCACACTCAGACAAAACCTGGCCGCAAGAACAAAAAGACATTGTTGAGTTGAGAGTCAGTGTAAGAGGGGTTGACTGTAACCTGGAGAGGCAGGAAGCAGACTCTCGATCTCCACATCACACATATAAGATCCGATCATGGTTTAGGAAAAAGAGACAGTCGTTTCATCTGTAACAGACGTCACATACTTTAGAGTCCATGGTGTAATCGGTGTAAACACTTCACATCAAGTGCTCTTGAGCTAAATGTCCATGTCCATCTACATGATACAAAGCAATAACCTTAAAAACACACACACACACACACACACACACACGCACAAAGGATCCAAACATTATCAGATCAGATGACAAAAGAGCTACCTTGTTGGTTTATTAAGTAAGATAAGAAGCTAGTCCTAGCATAGCAAAAGTAATTTGATATCGCAAAAACACATATACAATGCTAATTAACCTGCTGGCTAAGTGACTCAACAAAAAAATTAGCAAACGCCATTTTGTTACCAGTTATAATTTTAAATTGCCTTGCATGCTATATCATATCAATAGCTTACAATTAATTGTCAGTTCTTCATCAATCAGATTAGATTTGAGTTTCACCCTCTAGCTAGCAGTACGTAAAATTAAATAAAACGCAGCTTTATCGGCTGAATTATGGGGCGGGGCTTTGGCAAAGGTTTCCAAATATTTCTTTGTCCTTTATTATTACAATTTATTATTATTATTATTATTATTATTAGGTTCTGCTTTGCACGAAAAAAGTTCTTTAACTTCAAAAACACAAAGCAATCAGCTAATTAGCCATGTTAGCATTCTGCATTGAGGTGTTCTTGATGTAATGTGTCACACGGCATTTTCAGACTAGGCTGAAACGGAGTTCTAGCGAGTAGCTCCACCCACATTTTTTAACCAAAGATGGACAAATCCAGGTCATGTAAGCAAATCTAATGCTAAAGAATATTGTGAAATGTCTACGATGAGGACTGGAAAATGTTTTCTTTCGATAATAAAAAGGATTTTTTTTTTGGTGATTTGTAAATTGAAATAAAATTTTCCTGAATTCCGTTAGGTGTTAAAACTCAATCGAAAATCTTGCTTGCTAATCTGTGACTAGCATTCTAGGTAACTCCCCAAGCATCACGCGAAAACGAACACAATCGTAAAAGATAGTTGCAGCACGCAGTCTAAATGCTGCTGGTTGAAAATGCTAATTCCCATCGACACTCAGCAATTTATTTTCCACCTCAGTCCTACGGAAAAACAAACCGTTCCATTTACGTTTTAACACACAGGAGAGGGAATTTCCGTTCCCGTCCACCATTTTCACACATTTTTTCCCTCATGTTTGTGCCTCGTATCAGAAAAGTCGCAGCACGCGATAAAAACAACCAGAGAACACGTTTGCTGATGTGGTTTTCTTTCTTGTTTATTTCAGCTTCCCTGTAGTTTGTGAGATAATTCTCACGGCTTTGAATAAGCAGGAACAGGAATGGGAGTGTGGATAACAGTGTGTGTGTGTGTGTGTGTGTGTGACTTTCAAACACTTGCAACATGCTTATGTGCGATAACTTGTCACTCGCTTGTGCTTCAGGTTCAGGTTCAGCTGCACATTTTCTCCGTATTGCGTCTTCATTGCGTCATCATAGAAATGTCACGACTTTAAGTGAAAGGGACATGAACTTAGTAATTTAGCTAAAACTGCTAAATATTAACACAAAGCTAGCAGTTGAGCACTGGTGGACTTGTTCATGTCTGAATGGCTGCATTTCAGCGTGACATGACCATGACGCACAGAAAAGAATCAAATTCATCATTCTTTACATCTCTAACAAGTAAAATGACAAAAATTTGGGTTTAAAATGATCTGTAACCCAAAATGAGGTTAAAGCAAAGCAGTGGGACAGAGCATGATTTTTTTTTTTTCATATAAGAGGGGTGTTCAAGTCAAAACGAGACTTTTATTGTACAGAATAACAGAACACAGTTCTGAGAGTAAACACTCCCATTATTTCTCTATAATCACCTGATACACTAATGCACTTATCACAGTGTTTCACTAGAGCTTGGACACCATCAAGGTAGGAAGTTTTCTAAATTGGATTCCCTGCTCCACATCTGAAACGCCGGCATCCCAGGAACTCCTTTAATGACCCAAACATGTGGAAATGTCTTGCAGCGAGGTCAGGACGGGGAACGTAGCAATAACTTCCAGAGTTCCTGTGATGTGCAAGTGGTGTTGGTGAATGAGTGTGTGTACAGTTCACACACAGAGGCGTCCATTCTTCATACGTTAGTGACAAGTTATCCATCGATATTCAAAGATCAGGCAATCCTCTTGCTGAATGTTGAATTCACCTCGGCCGGGATCGTCACAGACGTACAGCTTTCTTTCAAAAGTTTGCACCGTTCAGATGTTTTACTGCAGCTAGGAGTCTCATCACTGTACTGTGATTGAAGTCTTCTTTAAATGTCAGCCACTTTTACACCCTCAATCACCAGAAATTTCATCACAAGTCCCGGTTTAACTTGAACACCACTCGTCTTAACATCACTAATATCTCTAACATCAGCAAAACTCCAGGACTGTGTTGTAGTGTAGACCTTCACTGATCCTTCCTCTATCTCTCTATTTCTTCAGCGCACACACACACACACACTCTCCTGCACTCTATCTCGGGGGGATCACAGACAGGACCGCCTTCGTATTTAACGGATATGCGAAAAGGTGAAGCCAGAATCTCATTTCTTTGGTAATTGAACTAAAGGTGAAGTCCACTGTGCTTCTCTTACCGTCTCTCTCTTTCTGTCTCTCTTTAATGTGATCTTTATTCCTATGAGATCAATGCCTCAATTATTTTAATTTTAAGAAAATAAAAATAAATTAATTAATTTCACGCTCAGTATAGAGAAGCAGTGGCGCTTCAAACACAGTGATGAACTCGTTCCCCTGGAGTCATTTTCACACATTTGATTTAATGCTCCTTTTTTTATAACCATTCTTTTTTTTTTTTTTTAATAAATAGAAACAGTTCATTAAGTTTTCTATAGATAGGTAATGATTCAGGCTTGTTATAGTGTGCTTTGCGCACAGAGAAAAATACTGCATACTGTATTACACAAAACCTACACTACAGATATATGGTTTGCTGCAAATTATATTCATCCATTCATCCAGGAACCTCTGCAGTCCTACGATGGAGCGTGGAGGCCAGTGGTGATTATGATTGTATTTATTTACATTTTTACGGCCGTGGAAGGACATCCGGTCAACATTCACATGCTATGGGCAATTTGGGAATTTGCAATCTGCATGTGTTTGGACTGTGGGAGGAAACTCACCAAGCACAGGAAGAACATGCAAACTCCATGCACACAGACCTGAGGTGGGACTTTAACCTGGAACCTGGTGGTGCGAGGCCACAGTGCTAACCACTACACCTCCTTGCTGCCACAAATTATATACTGTACTCTATATATACTGTATATATAGACTACAGTGAAACCTTGGATTGTGAGTAACTCGGTCTGCAAGTGTTTTCCAAAACGAGCGAAATAAATTTTAACTTGATGAATGAGCGAGGTCTTGATATATGAGTAGTGTAGTACACACGCGTCTGCCGAGCATCACGTGATCACCACTGAGACAATGGTTCTTCTCTCTCCCTCGCTGTGGGATTGTGAGTAATTGTCTCCCATGCTCAGTCTCAGTGCGGTTGCATCACTCGTATAGTCAACATCCGTGCGCGTAAAGCATTATTTTTCCATTTTGTGTCCAAGTGACTGTTCTTTAGTTCTCATGCACGAGTGTGTGAAAGTCATCTTACACAGTAGCCCTATCACAGCAACCCCCCCCAACCCCTCCGCTTCTGATTCTGCTCTCGTCTAACACCAGTCACAATTCAAGGGTAAAGTGCAGGTTAATTAGTTTTATTTTTACTTTCCATTTTGTATTAATAATTTTTATATGGAATGAATTGTCAGAGTTTAAATTTTTTTTCTTATGGGGAAAATTCACTTTGATATACAAGTGTTTTGATATACAAGTGTTTTGATATACAAGCACACTTCTGGAACAAATTATGCTCTCAATCCAAGGTTTAACTGTTAGTTTACTTGTTAACTTGAGTGTAATACATATATAAAAGCGTCTACCAAGACTTTGATTTGACTTTCTTGCATGGTCTTGATAGAAGCTTGGGTTCTGATCCTACAGGGTAGAAATGATAACCTAGGGTTCTGCTGCAGATATCTCTCAAAGCTCAATGGTGTTTTACTGATGGTGCATAATTAATCCTCTTCATGAGTGGGGAAGTAAAGATACAACTGAATGGGAAAGTTGAGGAAAAGAGAAAAACGAGAGATGGAGAGTGTGAGAGAGAGAAAAAGACAGCCATGGACTTCACCTTCAGATGAATTACCAAAGAAATGAGTTTCTGGCTTTGGCTTTTCGCATATCCCTTAAATACGATGGCTGGTCTTGAGTGTAATCCCCCGAGGTAGAGTGCAAAAGTGTGTGTGTGTGTGTGTGTGTGTGTGTTTGAGAGAGAGAGAGAGAGAGAGAGGATCAGTGAAGGTCATACACTACTCCTCTGGATTAAAGTGCCACAGCGCTGTCTTTTGGCAGCGGAACTGTGAGAGGAGCTCATTTCCTCTTGCGTTCTCCACAACGGACGATTGATGAGTCTTTTAAGACCTTAATCACGCCGCGAAGACCCAGAGCGCAGAACCGGAACATCGTGGCACGCAGCACTACGACTTATAGAGCCTGAAAAAAATTCCCAGCTGTCATGAACATGGCATAAATCTTTTTTCTTCCTTTTTTTTTTTTTTTGCTAATCCTCTGTGTAATCCAGTCCTCCTTTATATCACCACTTCCAGCATCAAAATCTCAAATTGAAAATCGCTATCCATCTTTTTCACGACACAACCCAGATCTTATGATGTTTAAATATTAGCATGTCAAGATGCTAAGGGAAATCTGTTCTTTCATTGCACTCCTGAGTGTCAGATGAGCTCTCTTGTGTTCTTCTTTTTTTTTTAATGCGGAATTGTAAAGAACGAGAGTCAGATTAGATCTGAATGAAATCCTAATTGATGCACTAACCCCACCTCTTATCATATGTAATAGTATCCAATCAAAACTGTAGAAAATTTAAAATCTTGCTAATCATGATTGTTAGCAGTAATGTCGTACGTTGCAAAAAAAAAAAAAATCCTTATCTGATGAAAAAAGATGTTGGATTCGAGTTTTTCCTATAAAAGGAGAAAATGAGAGTGACATTAAGGGTGAGGAGGGACAAGTCTCCCTGGAGCGATTTGCCGCACTGTCAATGGAGCACGGTGATGTCTCCCTTAACCAGAGACAGAGTGAGAGAGACAGAGCAAGAGAGAGAGAGGTTTGATGTGATGTGCCTGTCCAGTGCAGTGTCTTGGCGATGGCAGTGTGTGTAACAGATACAAATCGAGATAGTTATTTTCACTGAAAGGCGAGTGAGCAGGTAAAGTGACATGGATGGAGCTGGGAAAGAAACCATCAAGAACACAAAGTCCTCCCCCGAATAACAAAAACCAAGAACCAATCACAAGAACCAATTTCTAGAAAATGTGTTTTCCTTCCTAATGATTCTGTCACGAAGGTGATCACTGAGTCATTTGTTTCAATGATTCACTTTTCCCTCATGAATGAATCAGTGTTTGGATCAGCAAAATTCTTTTCTGCCATTGACGGAAACTCACCTCTCAGAAGTTCACGAGTCGCTGGTTTAATAAGTGACTGAGATTCATGTGATTGAATTCATGTTTGAATCAGTTAAACTTTTGGTCATGAGCAAGATTCATATCTCCCATTTAAGTGAATCAGTATTTGAATCAATTTCAATGTTTTGGTCTTAATCACGACTGTGTTTAAATCAACAAATTTTTCCATCATCACCAAGACTGCCTTATGAAATGTTCACTCTCATTCATAAGGAAGATTCGTTTCTCCCTAGTAAGTGACTCCGTATTTGAATTAGTACGAATTTGAGTCATGACCAAGATTCTCTTCTTCATAAGTAGATCAGTGTTTGAATGGTGAATCTTTCAGTCATGACCAAGATTCACTTTTCCCTCATAAATGAATCAGTGTTTGAATCAGCTAATATTTAGCTCATTACAGAGATTGACTTGTCTAATTTTCAGTAAATGACTATTTGGATTAATTTCTCCATCTTAAGTCATAAGTGAATCAATATTTAAATGAATCATTTGCTCATGACCAGAATTTACTTCTTCATCATAAATGAAACGGTTTCGAACCAGTGAATCTTTCCGTCATAACCAAGTTTCACTTATTCCCTATAAATCAGTGTTGACAATGAAAAAAATTCACTTGTCTAAAGTTCAGTGAGTATTTAAATTAGTGAATCTTTCGGTCCTGACCAAGATTTACTTTTCCTTTATAAATTAATCAATGATTGAATCATCAAATATTTTGCTAAGGACAAAGACCCAGATGTTTGATATTCAGTGAATCAGTATTTGAATCAGTAAATCTTTTGGTCATGACCAGGATTCACTTCTCCCTCATTAACGAATCAGTGTTTGAATCATCAAATCTTTTGTTCGATTTGAAGTACATACAGTAGGTTAACTTGTTGAATATTCAGTCAGTCAGTATCTAAATCAAATTAATCTTTTGGTCATGACTACAATTAATTTCTTCATCTTAAGTGAAAGAATCGTTAAATTAATGAATCAACCAAGGTTCATTTTTCCTTTATAATGAATCAGAGTTTAAATCAGCAGCTCTGTTGATCATTCATATGTGTGTGTGTGTGTGTGTGTTAGAGAGAGTGATAGAGAGAGTATAGACCTTTATGTCTTTATTGTGTAATGGACATTAAACTCACGTCTCTTTATAGCGCAGAGTAATGTGCCTCTGAACAAAAGGAAGCGTTTGCGGCTTTATAGAGTCGATGGCTGCGACTGAGGCTCTATTTTCACTCGAAAAAATCTCATTTCATCCGTAATTGCTTTCTCTAAGTCCACGCTGTGACCTCAGCTGTTGTCTGTAAAATTGCGTGATGATTAGCTTGTTCTCTCATCCATCTTTCTTTCTTCTCCCTGTCTCAAATCATCTGGCTCCTTTTACAAAAAAGAGCTTCTTCAGTGGATAAGTACACGAGCATGTACTTGTTAGCATGGCGTCTGTAGCATCTTCTTATTTCCTCTCATTGATTCTAAAGAAATGGCACAGGCGAGCTATGTTAGCTGTGCGGCGAATGCTAGCTGATTTTCACTTTGAGTTAACCGCGATGGATCTTTGGCTTTAATTACCCTCAGGTTAGCTGGACTGTTAGCAAACTTGGCTGCAGATATGGCTTTGCTATATTAGTTGGCTAACAAGCAAATAAGCCACTTTTAAAATATAATTTTATAACAATTATGCTAGGTGGTTTGCTAGAAAATGTACTTCCTGGTTGCTTTGAATTGCACATTACACAGTTGCTAGCTTGCTAGTAGCCTTCAGCCATCAGTTAGTTTAGGTTAGTTTAATCGGTTAGTTTAGTAATCTTGGCTAAGAATATGGCTTGGCTACAGGTTTGGCCTTCTAGCCAGATTGACTTAGCTTTCTATCATGTATAGCTTCTGGTTTTAATCTTAAGAGTTTTGATATCCACTTTATAAATTAGCCTAATTGCAATGGAGATTCTCATTCGTCCAGATGAAGTTGATGTTTGTTTGCGTTTCATTCAATTTAAGAAGCGACTCGGATAAGCTGTGACTCGGTTTAGAAGCTAATTAGCCTAATGTTAGTTAGCTTGCAAAAATTTGTCTTTTTATAAAGTTATATTTTAATGTAATCCTTCTAATGCTAGCAATGGTGAGGCTATCTTAAATTGCTATCTTAGCTAAATAATTAAATTTTAGACAGTATGCTAGCTAGCTTGATGTTAGCTAGCCTGCTAAGGATCACTGAATACCCATCAATTAGTTATTTTAAAAGTTAGCTACCCTAATGTTCAGTTTGCAAGACATTTAGCTTAGCTGCTAGTTTGGCTAATGTTTGGCTAATGTGACTATTGTACCGTATACTAATGTTGTGATTTTCTAATTAATTTAAACAAAAGCTCCGCCTTTCAGAAGCCTGGAGAATAGCTTTATAAAATAGGAAAAAAATTTGAAAAAAAATAAACATGCAATCTTTTTTTCCCCTTCAAAAAGCTGCTTAATGCCTGAGCCAAGCTTTCGCCGATGTCTTGGGAGAATTTCAGATTGGATCTGTGGAGGATTTGCAGCGTGGAAGGATAATAACTCGCTCTGAATCGGGCAAAGCAAAGCTGATTAGCTTTTGAATCGAAACGGAGGAAAGGAATTCCATCAAGTAAGCGCAGTGTTGTGAAACGAGACAGAAGAGCGACTTTTACAATCGGAGGGAAATGTGTTCGCGTGCTAACTTTTAGCCCAAGGCAATGCTAATCAACTTTTCTCACCTCTTTTCCTGACACTTTGAGTGCTGTTTTGGACTAGCACGCTAATGCTGCCTCTAAATAAATAAAAATAAATGAAGTGAGAAGTCATTAGTAAGAAATCACTAATCGCTAAATCACTCTCACTTGTTAAATTCATTAAGACGATAAATATTATGCATGGGGATGTGTTGGGGGCGGGGTTAGCATTCATAGGGTTTATTGTTTTGTTTTAAAAGCACTTGCTGGCCACTACAGCCTCGAACAATGCTAACAGAAGAGATTGTACGATTGTAAGCTCCGCCCACTTTTATTTTATTTCCGTGCACTAAGTATACAAAAAGCCCATATTTATCCTCATTTACTTCAGGCAAAATATATCTAAATTAAGATATTTCAAAAACAAATGAAATGAGAACAAAAGTAATGGCACCCTATAAAAGTAGCAGGAGTTATCATTTTGCTGTTTAATCGTCAATTTTGATGCTTTTCAGCTTTATGTCCTTTTTTTCCTTTTATGGAGATGGATGGGCATGAAATTGAATATGCTGTGAATGAGCGTAAACCAGGCCGAGTTTTTTGTACATAGTTTTGTATGTTTTAAGAGTCACCCCTGGTCTATTTATTCTTGTTATTGTTACAGTGATGAAATATATACAGTAATATGGAATGTAAATTGATTTTCATTTGGGAATACGACTGTATGGACAGCTTCTGGCTCGTCAGAGAAAGAGGGCATATTTAAATTTAGCACTAAAAATTTGCAATGAATTTAGTGCTGATATTTCTATCAGCACTTTTTATAGTGGTGTTTCTCCACTTTGCCTTCAGTCTAACTGGGTAATGACCACCTGTGGAATTAGTAGAGCTGTAAACAACCTTCAACAACAACTCTTCCAGAAAAGTTTAATTAAATACACAAAATGTTTGTTTATAATTTGAAACCAGAATCCTGAAATATAACTAAATTATTATGAAAGCCAAAATGAAAAGCAGAATGTAGGCATACTTAAAGAAGCTATATGACATGTTTAAGTTTATAAACTATTACAACATTGGATTTATTTTAAATGAATGTTTTTTTACTTTAAATGCTTCATCGTACCACTTTTATTCTTACTACTTTAATTTTCTGTAATTATTGGTCAGGGTCAATGAACCTGAATCAAATGAGATGATTCACTGTAGTCTAAAATATTTCAGAAAAAATGAAATTTAAATCAACTTTATGTTTTTGCTTATTTTGTTTTTGTACCGGAGTTACTGAAGGTTAATTTCACCAAACAAACGATGAAAAAAAAAAAAAAAGACATATATATAAATTCTGTGAACTTGGATGTTAAGGTCTTTATTTACATTTCTAAAAGAAAAAAATGGAAAAGTTTTTTTGTAAATTTTAACAGATTTTACTTGTATGTTGCTTTTAGCTCTAAGCTACAATTTACCTAAATGGTTTGTCATTAAAAATCTCAAAGGAGACGTTAAAATGATTTTACAATCATGTGCAAATGTTAGTGCGCCCTCCTTTAATTCTATGTGTTTTTTGTGTAAAAAAAAAAATAAAAATACAAATCATCTGATCGTAGGTCAGACCGTGCAATTCCTAATAAAATGCAAAAAAAAAAAAAAACAAGAGCTACATCTCAGACCCTACAGTCCTCACAGAGCATGTTAAATGTTGAAGTCCATGACAGCACAATTAGAAGACGACTGAATAAGTGCAGTTTGCTTTGAAGTGTTTCCAGGGGAAGCCTCTTCTGTCTGAAAGGACTTGGAAGCATGACTTGAGGTTCACAAAACTGCATCGGGGAAAAAAACGCAAGACTTCTGGAAACAATGTCTTATGAGATGAGACCAAAGTGGAGCTGTTCAGCCTTAATATCCAGTACCAGGTTTGGGGAAACAATCAGCATTTCAACAGAAGCACCTCATAATCACAGTGGTGGAGGGGTGATGATTTGGGCTTGTTTTTGCAGACACAGGACCTGGGCACCTTGCAGTCATTGGGTCGACCATGGAGTCCCCTGTATACCAGAGTATTCTAGAGGCAAATGTGGGGCCGTCTGTCCGACAGCTGAAGTTTGGTCAAAATTTCTTCATGCAACAGAACAATGATCTGATGCACACCAGTAACTCTACATCAGAGGGCTGAAAAATAAAAGAATCAGGGTTTTAGAATGACCGAGTCAAAGTCCAGACCTCCACCCAACTGAAACGCTGTGGGGGGACCTGAAGAGAGCTGTGCATAAGCGACGGCCCAAAAATCTCAATGAATTGAAGTGATGTTGTACAGAAGAACGGACCAAAACCATGTGAGAGACTGATAAAGTCATCGAGGAAACCATTACTTTAAGTTATTGCTACTAAAGGTGGATCTACAAGCTACTGAATCAGAGGATTCTTAGTATTTTTTGCTTCAGGTTTGTTAAATAAATAATGGCACGGTAAAAAAAAGTTATAAGTTGTTGTTTGTCTGAGGTTGTATTTGCCTGACACTGAGACCCGCTACGATCAGATGAGTTTTTATTGTTTTAGCACAGAAACACATAGAAGAGGAGGTACTAACTTTTACAGATGACTGTAAATGAATAAATTTAAATGTTATGATCATTGAGGGAAGAAAAAAAAACATATAATCTTAAAAATATCTTATTTCAAGTTTCAAACTTTAGGAGGCGGGGCTTAATGTAATGACATGAATATAATGACTAGAATAGTTGTTTTTGATGCACACACACACACACACACACACACAAGAAAAAAAACAAACACACAAACACAAACACACACACAAAAAAAAAAAAAAAAAAACACGCTCTTAAAAGCACTTTCTAAAATGATCCTTTACCAAACTGCTGCGTTATCACAGACTGTCAGGAAAAATCACTCAAAAACAGACACGGCAAATAGAACATTGTTTTTCAATTGTGTGTGTGTGTGTGTGTGTGAAGCAGCATTTTAGGTTCTTCAAAGAAACAAGTAAAATTTTTAAAGGAAAACCAAAAAGCATTTTTCTTTTACAAACTTTGTGTGCGATCAGGTTTCAAACTATTTTAATATAATGTTGTTTAGAACATTTAAAGCCTTTTTAGATCAACTGTTTTACCAAAAAAAAAAATCTCATCCTTGATTACCATCATCCCTGAGTAGTGAGTGGACCTTATATCTGGCTCGCATTACGATTAGCGGTGCAATAAAGTTCCTCCTCGATGTCCCATGGAGGTTTTTTTTTTTTTGGGGGGGGGGGGGCGGAGTCGCTAACTGTTTTATTGACTAAAGTACAAAAAAGTAGAATATAAAGTTAATGTCGAGAGGAAAGTTGCAAGGAGTGAGTGCGGAGATCTTAAAGGTCACCAGGTGGTGGCGCTGACACTTTATTCTTAAAGTTGAGCGAAAGAATCCACCTTTGTAGCATCTTGATGAATACAAAATAAAGTCATTCCAACACCGTAAAGACAAAAATCATGTGCAAAGACAAGACACTAGCATTAATAAACAGTAAGGGAACTATTGAGATTAGCCAGGGGGCGGAGTTATCTCATGTAGCTTTTCTTTTAACATCTTTTAAAGAAATAGAATAAAACGTCATGTTTTCTTCATTTGTTAGAATTCCTCTGGTGATACATATTCTGTCATTTCCTCAAAGTGAATCAAAACAAAAGTGTTTCTTTTTTTATTCATTTCCTGTTTGGTTTGGTTTCATTTTAAACCAAGTCATTAAACCAAAAAAAACACAAATAAAATACTTTGTTAGATGAAGGGGCGGGGCTTAAATTATCCTCTTAAAGCTTCTGTGTCAGATTTGATTAATTTCAGCAGGTGGGTCGATTCTGAGTCAAATGACTTTCCTGCTAGAGTTGATTCAGAGTCAAATAGTTTCACACTAGAGTCACTTCAGAGTCAAATCACTTTCTCCCAAAATTATTAAGAGCTAAAACACTTTTATGCTAAAGCTGATTTCAGATTTGAATCGCTTTAGCACAAGAGTCAATTTACAGTCAAATTACTTTATTGCTACAATCAACTCAGAGTCAAATCGTTTTCTCACAAAATTGGATTTAAAGTCAAATCGCTTTTTCACTAGAGTTCATTTAGGGTTGAACCTCTTTCTCAGAGTGATTGCAGTGGAAGTGTGTAAGTCTGACCCGACCAAAGAACCCACACACAGATGCAGAACCCAGGGTTCCATTCGACTCGATTTAAGTCGTATGATGTTTTTATTCATGACATATGAATGGTTTTTTTCTTTTACTTGTTCACTGAGACAATGTGTGATATTATACCAACCTACTGTGTGTGTGTGTGTGTGTGTGTGTGTGTGTGTGTGTGTGTGTGTGTGTGCGCCTGTGTGTGTATGTTCCATGATAGAGAATGAATT
>JAQMYJ010000002.1:31416202-31426384 GCA_030014305.1 Clarias laeviceps | reverse complement strand
CCAAGTGTGTTACTCCGCCCCTAACGGTGCGTGAGCGAGCAGTTCGAAAAGATGCGGTCGGCTGGCGTCACGCGGTTATAACACGTGATAGTCTGAGTGGTAGTAGTAGACTTAATGTGGGAGCCCCCTAGTGACGGGGAGGAATTGGCCACGACTAAAAATAGGGAGAAAATCGGGAAAAAATCCACAAAAAAAGATTTAACCTTTTAACTCTCAGCGACGTGTACTAAGGCTAGTTTTAAATAAAATAATAAAAAGCAATCCTAGATCCAAAATTTTATTGTTTTAATAATTTATTAGAGGTTTTCTTAAAGCAGGAACGTAAAGAAAAAAATCCAGAACATTCTAAAACAGCACTCTCAACTTCTGGATCCTGATTGGTCGGTCGGTGTTGATTAATGGTCTGTAACAGCAGCTCTGAGTTGAGCGCAGGTTTATGTTAAAGCACTCGTTCTGATACGCTATCGTTGTACAGGGACATGTGGAAGAAGAAGAAGAAGGAGTCTCCAGTGTCAGTGGTTTGTAAGACTCAGCGGTAAAGCTGTAACTTTAAGTTTATGCTTGATTGGAAAATTAAAAATGTGAAAATTCTACACAGTATGTGCAGTGAAATACTTACAGGTCTGTTCATGACCTAAAACAATAAAGGTAATGTAGAGCGGAAAGACAGAAAGATAGAAGGATTTTACGGCAAGGACAAATTGCACTGAAAGAAATTTAAATTCTCAAATAAAAAATAACATATTTAAAAAGTAAATATAAAACAGGATATTTATATTTTAAAACTTATAAAACATATAAGTTAAACAAACAGGATATGCAGAATTTGCCAAATCAGACGTAAAACTTTACGACATACTTGTGATTAAACACCCATCCACAAGGTCAGTCCCGTCATCTCAGAGGTAGTCTGTCTGTCTCTCTCTGTCTCTCCGTCTCTCTGACCTGGGTGTCTCCCTGTGCACAGACAGACGCCGGTCTCATCTCGACGTATCCGTAAAGCTCTTCGTGGGATCAATGTGAGATGCGTGAAGGATCTTCTTTTTACTACTGAAAGTAAGAGCAGTAGAAGTGTAACTGGAGAAAGAAATGAATCCGGAGCTCTGAGGTCAGAAGATGATTCAGACTTGTAGGAAAAACAAAAAGCCGAGGTCAGTCCGAGGTCGGCGTATCGACAGCTCGATGAAAAGACGAGTCCAGCTCATTAAAAACGTGTCCCGTGTCATAAAAATGAGAGAATACGGCTGGGGTTCAACGTACAGAGAAACACTAAGACAGGGTGGGTTTTTTTTTTGTAACTTTCTGCATGGTTTATTTTTTATTGATCTCCGTCTGGAGACATCTGGCTGAGGTGTCGTCAGGGTCGTACAGTATATCCAGACTTATTGGGGATATTTTCATGCCTGGACGTAACTCCGTCTAGAGCAGATGAGCCCCTTTTTATGATTTCCGTCTTTAAATGTTTTTATATTCAATATTTTCCTTTTCATTTATTTAGCCACACTGTAATTGCTCTTCTTCATAAAATGGCAAAGCAGTTCACCATAAATATTGAGAATGATCCAGGGTTGCCAGGTCTCAGCTCATTTTCCATCCAAGTTGGAAAAAAAAGCACAAAGATGTTTTTTCACTGATCAAAAACCAGAAGTAATTGCTTTAGTCAACTGAAAAAGCACATAACAGAACTACATAGAGAGTTTTAGAGGTTTATCACATCAATGTATGACCGCTTTACGTTTAGTTTTATTTAAATTGATATGATTTTTTTTGTGCAGAATGGCAGGTATTTTCAAATCCAAACATTAACATCCATAATTTGGTTCTTATAGTGTGTTTGATTTGTTGATTGTTTTTAAGAGAATTAAGCAATATTAAAATACCATAATAGTGGACAATAGTGTTTTTTTTTTTGCACGGATACTTGTATTTGTTTGTTAAACACTGATGTAAGGAGTCTCCAGTTTCAGAGGTAAAGCATTAACTTAAGTCTTCAGAACAGAGATTTTTGCTTTAAAGTAACCAGAGAAGCCGCATTTTCTGTTTTCTGGCTTTTTAATTTAAAGAGAAAAAAACAGGTTAGTTAAAGAACGAGTGTTTATAGCTATTTCAACAAGTGACTTTCTGTTCTTTAATAAATGAAAAAAATAAAATGACTTGGTAAACTGCTGTTGTGTAAAAGGAAAAACACTTCTTGTTGTTTTATTTCATATACCACATGCCATCATGTTTTGTGAATCTTAACTCTGAAATCCACATGCTTTCAGTGTAGAACATCATTTTGTGTTTATTTTAACCTTAAATAAAAAATTATCGTAATTACCTAAATTAATGAATGAAATAAACGACTTTCCTGCGAGTGGCGCTGATTCTTTCTGAACAGACCAGTGTACCGGAGAAGAAGACTCGTTTATCTCCTCATCCAGATGACGAAATGCATAAAAAGCCATTTATCTGAATCATTCTGATGCAGACGAGCTCCTCATCTCGCACCTCAGCACACGACAGCCATAAATAGATTCCCCGTCTGCTGCTGAACCCTCATCCTGATCTTACCTGAAGTTTCTGTTTTTCACAGGTGGTGAATTACAGCAGGGTGCAGGAGAAAACAACAACAACGAGTGACGCCCAGCAGGAGGTACAGTATCACTATGGAGGTATCGATACTCATCCTTTAATACAAGTGCGAATACAAGTATGAAGACAAGTACGAGTACAGCTATGAGTGCAAGAACAAGTGCATGGTTACATACAACTACAAATACAATTTAAATTACAAGTACAAGTACAAGTACAAGTAAGAGTACACGCACAAGTACAAGTGCCAATAGTAGGATTAGAAAAACAATTATGAATTCATGTGGAAAAACAGTTACATTATAAATATGTCGTACAAGTCTTCTTGTAAGCACAAGTAAAAATACAAGAATGAGTACAAGTACAAGTGCATGTAGAAGTATGACTACATGTATTTTATGATCTTGTTTCTTTGACAGATTGGATAATCTCAAATTTATTCTATAATAATCTACACTTACAGGCAAAAAAAAAAAATCTAAAATTCTAGTAAGTTAGTTAGTTAGTTAGTTAGTTAGTTGTTAGGGACCATGTACAGTAATGAAGATAAATGTTTCCATATATTGTGCCAGAGTTAGATTAAAGCTAATTTTTGTCTACAGTCTCTAGTTTTCTTGCTAAAAGTCTTTCTGCAGTGTAGCAGTAATTTCTCATGTAAAGGTTGCATGACTTTACCCCCATTATTATTGATTTACTGAGAGAAAATGTTAATTAGCACCTAAAATTAGCATTTTTAAGCGCTAGTGTGGAGTGTGTGTGTGTGTACGTGTGTGTGTGTGTGTTTCGTCCAAGCTGAATATTAGTATTCCAGCGACGGTGCACACAGACACAAGTCCTTCACCGTCAGCTCTTTATATTAGAAGGACTATCCAGGCTAATCCATCGCTAGCTAAAGTGCAATCACTCTTTATTTGGTGAAGGTGGACTTTGGCAGGAGCGATGAGGAGAAGCCGGGGGAAATTTGATCCGATGGAGACGCTATCAGGCTCTGATCGTCTCGCCGTGCAGAGACACTGATAAACCATCAATTATGGATGAAAATAGTTTTTCTACGTGGCTTTGTTCGTCATTAAATCCCGCTTTCCATCCAAGCTCAAAGCTGAGACTTCAAACACATCACACTTTTCACTCGAGCACTTTCGGAGGTCTGATTCCGTCTGAACGCTCACCGCGGTTGTGCCATTCCTTTTTTCCCGTCCGACTGAGAAACAGATGAAGCCCTGAAAGTTTTATGAGGACAAATCAGATTTCTATCTTGACTAAGAGCTCCTGTCATGATGTCATCACCGGGGGTGGGGGTGGGGTGGGGTCTTATCATCAGGTCATCACCTGATACCTCCATATGGAGACATTTTATAGCACGCCTCAGACACACACTCATCCTCACACACACATTTAATCCCAAGAAGCCAGAATGGACCAGTTTACATTTCAGCTCCACGTAATGATTTTTCTCACCATTTTTAAAATTATTTATTTATTTATTTATTTATTTATTTATTTATTTATTATTATTATTATTATTATTATTAAAATTTATTTTAATTAAATACATATGTTGCCTTTTTAATATAACTGTAGAATATAAATGCTATTTAATGTAGCGATATAAATTGATATTTTGCAATATACAACACTAAATAAGTGATGGGTAAATGTGAAAATGACAATTAATATTACTCGCATTTAAGCATTTCATAAATACAAAAATTATTCTTTTTTTTTGTGTATTATAAAATACATTATTGGTCCATTTTAATTCTAAAAGTATTATTTATTTCAATTTACAACCATGTACTGACTTTTATGTAACTTCCTGTTTTCATACAGGAAGGTTAAATAGCGAAAGTTAGCCAAAGCTTTTTTAATTAACAAGTTTTACGTTTTTGTTCTTCTTATTATTTTAATAATGTAACTTAGTTTTCTAAGGTAAAACAAACTTTTATGTTTTTAAGTTGTAGGCTTATGCTTAACTGTTCAGCAACAACTAGCCATAACTATTTTTAAATACAGAAGTGAACATTTTATATTACTTTATTTATTCGTTTTTTTGTTTGCTTAAATTTTTAGTTATTTGTAACTACGAGTAAAGATTAAGCTAAGTCTGTTAGCTGTTTAGCTCGATATAATCAGTATTAAATGCAGGTGAAATTTCATAAATGCTAAAATTAAACAAATAAATAAAACATTAATTGGCAAGCAGAGCTTTTATGTAAGGAACTCGAACATGGTTTGATTATCATTATTCATCATCATAACAGTAATAACACATGGGAGGAAAAATATAGTGATATTTTAGTGGTGAGAAAAAAAAAACAAGAAAAATGTAAAATTTTAAGGGTGTTTTCTTACACCATTTCCTGCAGCCCAGTATTCACATTATTTTTGTTCTCACTACTCGGATATACTTGTGTATTCTCAGCAGAGGCAGCCAGTCAATAAGGGGCGCTGAGGCGCCGCCCCCTTAAAGTTAGGCAGAGAAGAAACATGTAATAATTTCACATACTAATTATTTATATGAAATAAAGTAATTAAGTCACAATAATCCGCTGTATTTCTTAACATAATTAATTTAATTTATATATGTAATATGTTCATTTGTGTTCGTGTACGCGGGGATTTTTTCAAATCATCCTCCACTTTTGTTCTTAGCGAATCAATATTGTTTTTAAATATTTGGGATCATGTGATTTGTCCAGTCTCAACGAGTCTTATTAACGGTCAGCAGATTGTTAGTTAATGTATTGAATAGTGATTAATGTGGAAGCAGCTAAATATGAGAGGAAATTCTGTAATTTCTTTGCTAAAATACCCCTTCACAAGGTGATCGGATGAAGAAAGAACAAAAGTTAAAGAGCTTGGACCAGATCGACCTGATCTACTAATTAAGCAGCAGTCACATGATCACGGCCGAGCTTAC
The DNA here is from genome assembly GCA_030014305.1 of Clarias laeviceps. Classification (NCBI taxonomy): domain Eukaryota; kingdom Metazoa; phylum Chordata; class Actinopteri; order Siluriformes; family Clariidae; genus Clarias; species Clarias laeviceps. The sequence continues at coordinate 31,420,890 of JAQMYJ010000002.1, read as the reverse complement.
ACTCGGTGCTTTTCCAGAACTTCTTATGGCAAGTGGAGCTGCTGACTGGATGTGATGTGAGTCATGTGTGCCTTTATTTTATATTAGTACTAATGATGCTTAATCATCTGATAAATGGCTATTTACAGGCGACTATTAAAAGTTTCATTTTAATTTTGTTTGCACACCCCCCAAAAAAATTTTTGCACCAGCCGCCACTGATTCTCAGTGGTGACAGGATGCACATAATTGGTTTGTCAGGTTCCTTTAAACACAAAGCGAAGAAGAGAATGAGGAAGTCTATCTTCTACTAACATTTTGAAAAAAAAAGTCAAAAGTGACACTCTCACGTGCCTTCCTTCTGTATTAGCTATGGGTGTGTACAGTAGGTCAGAGGATGAGTGCTACACACACACACACACACACACACACACAGATTTTGGAGGAAGCCGACAGCACTGATGGTGTCTTCCGTGTTTTTGTCTGATTGGCTTCCAAATTTGCTATGCTTCATGTCCGAGAACGCTGTTTCCTTTGTTCGAGGTGACCTTTTCCAGTGGACTCGGTCTCGGTTCGAACCAGGAATTGTGGTCAAGTGTTCTCGGAAATGATCCCGGGCCCCTAATGTGAAAACATGCTAAAAACAGGGCGGTAATAGTGTCTAGATACAATATATAACAGAATTTACTCCATCAACTTTTTCAATCTGGAAGTTTCTCCAAGTACAAGAAGTGTTTTGAATGTTTTTTACTGTAGATGCAAAAAGAATATATCTTAAAAAAAAAAAAAAACACTGTAGACGTCAGACCTTTCATCAATCCATAAAACGATCCGCTGCAACATTAAGAGACATCATCTCATGTTTTTGGGATTTCTTGTCAGAACAGAACCCTTTAGAGGTTTGCTTTGTGTCATCTCTCGGCCTCGAGACCCTTTTAAATATTCATATGACGTCTCCTTGCTGAAAACGATATTAATCCCTGATACTTCATCCACTCTCTCTCCCACCCACCCCACCCATCCCTACGCCAACTCTCTTTCTTCTCTTTTTCTCCAGGACCTCCTGTTGCCTCAGAAACTAGACCAAGATAAATGGATAAAAGAAAAAAATAACAACAATGATCCTCAGCAGGCTTCCAGAAAGCGAGGGAATAAAGCTCGAGAGGTGTAGTGTGTCGCTATGACTCCTGGGAGGACGAGTGTTGGGCGTCATGGCGAGGCGTCGCTGGGAAATAAAACACTCTCACAGTGTTTGGTGATGGTTCGACGAAAGTGTGTTTTCTGCCCATTTCTGCTCGGATCAGGTGTTAACAGTTGGCATAGACGATAATAAAATAAATAAGTAATAAAACGATCCTTGTTTTCTGTGTATGTGCGCAGATTTTCTCACTTCTCTGTAAATTCGTTTTGATGTGCCGACGTTTCTTATCTTCCCCGATTCAGGATTTGCAACACAGCAAAATCCCGAGAGCTGAGTTAACACCCTGAGCGATGATAATAATAACACCCTGCAGAATGTGTACAGCATGACATGCAGGATGTTCAGTAAAACTTAGCAGATAATTTCCTTGTAAAACTGCACTAATTGTACCTGATACAATGTTTTAAGCAAAAAACTGACTTCTCTAGCTTCCTAGCAAAACCTCTGTTAATGTTGAAATATAATAATAATTTAATTCTGTCATAATTTTGTCATGCTACGCGGAAAGTGTAGAGAAAAAAATGCATAAACTCCAGAGAATGTAAAGTTCTGCTTCACCTCTGACACTGGAGACTCCTTCCTTCCATGTTACAGAAGCACAATTCTCTATACAAAGCACCTCCCTGTGAATAATCTGTTGCTATGGAAATCATAAAATATCAAAGCAGGCGCATTAATATAATAATAATAATAATAATAATAATAATAATAAGCGCAATAATAAGTGCATAAATTAATAATAAGCACATAAACCTGCTCTACTGCCTTCACAGAGAATTAATCAACATCTTCTGACCAATCAGGATGCAGAACTGTAGTGCTGTCGCAGTCAAATACACACACACACACACACACACACACACCGTGATTAATCTTGTGGATTTTATTTTCTTCAAACACTCTCTCAGGTAAAGTTTATTATCTAGTCAAACACTCCTGTGAAATTATTTACACCACTGTTTGATAGCTGAACAAAGATAAACAGCGTCGCCGACGATGGTGCGCTGTAGACAAGTGATGAAAATAATTACATGAGCAGCAACAATTAATTAAACCGCCAAAGAACGCTAAGGTGCATTAGCATGCTAATGAGATTCTGCAGCAGTAAACTTTGATTAAACAGTGTTTACTTCTTGAATGGGCGGGGCTAATCGATGGGCAAGTTTCTAGCTCGGCAATCGCAAGACCCATACACAAAGACTGAGCTGGAAAATAAATAAATAAATAAATAAACTTTCAAGCAAATGCTAATCTGGTGATTGTAAGGTTACCAAGGTAATCCAGCTAATCAAGCCACTGAACATTAATAATCCATTAAAAGTAATAACGTGACTGAAATTGCTCTAGCATTTTGTCAAGCCTACCTACTGAATAAAAGCTAAGCTGTTCAGTGAAAGCTAATTTAATGAGTCGAAGCTAACTTAGCAAGCTAAAGCTGAGCAGGTGAAAAGGTGAGTTCACGATTAAAAAACAAAACTACTGATTGGAAGCTAATCTAGCAAGTTAAAGCTAATCTAACAATTAAAAACTAACCTAGGACCATAAAGCTAAACATCTGGTTGGAAGCTAATTTTGTGATAAGAAGCTGATCTGACATTGAAAGCTAATGTAATTGATGAAAGCTAAACCAGGAAGTGAAAGCTACTGTAACCTTGTTGAAGGTTGGAAGCCAAACTACCGATTGGATACTAATTTGGTGTGTGGAAGACAAACTTACAGACTGGAAACTAATCAAGTAAGTGAGTTCTAATAAAGCAGTTAAAACCTAACCTAGGAAGTGAAAGCTAGTCTTAAAAAAAAAGGTTTAATAGTGACTCTTGTGAGAAGAAGCTGATCTAGTTTTGGAAGCTTAATCTAATCAATGGAAACTAATCTAACAAGTTAAAGCTAACCTACTGATTGGAAGTTAATTAGCAGTGGAATCTAATGTAGTGAGTGGAAGTTAAACTAGCAATTTAAAGCTAACCTTGGAAGTAAAAGCTAATTTAATATATTAAAAGTCATCCTAGTAACATAAAGCTAAACTACTGACTGGAAGATAATCTATCAATTAAAAGCTAATCGAGTGAGTAGACTCTAAACTAGCACTGGAAAATAATCTAGGCAGTGTAAGCTAATCAAGACATTTTAGGTTAACCTAGGATGTAAAAAAAATTTAAAATATTAAAACTACCCTAGCAACTTAAAGCTAATCAAGCAATTAAAAGCTAACCTAGGAAGTGAAAGCTAATGAAAGAAATAATAATAATAATAATAATAAAAAAGCTAATTTAAAACAGTAAAAGTAAACCTAGCAACTTAAAGCTAAACTACTGACTCCAAGCTAATTTATTGAGTGGAAGCTAATCTAGTGAGTAGTCACTAAACTAGCACTGGAAACTAACCTAGGGAGTGTAAGCTAATCGAACAATTAAAAGCTAACTTTGGAAGTGAAGCCTAAACTACTGACTGGAAGCTAATCTTGTGAGTGGAATCTACAGTAATCTAACCATTTAAAGCTAACTTTGTGAGCAGACGTTACACCAGGAAGCAGGATTGTGTATCGTACACTGTCACATCTGCATTTATATAAAGAGTAATGTGAATAAATGTATTTATTTTCTCTTTCAGATCCCCCATGTTGCTGCACAACACACCACACCGTCATATCCTGAAGTGGAGTGAAGATGAATAATTACTCCTCCGTGAACGAGACGAAATCTGAGCGGCACACGTAACACACATGACCTCATTCATCTAAACACTCTGTCTTTATCCAAACCCGGAGTGAGCGCCCGGGGGTCGAGCAATTACCTGAAGAGAAATTCTGATCGTCGCCACGATGCAGCTGTCAGAGAGCGAGAGCGGGAGTGATGTACGAGTCTGAGTCTGGTTGGGGGGGGGGCATGCATGCACACACACACACACACACACACACATTTGTCACATCAATGTGTTTTATCATTAGCTGAATAGAGAACCAGGTGAAGAGTTTTGTGCTCCGATTGGACAGAAGGTGTTGATTAATTCTCTCTAATAGCGGCTCTGACTGTAGCGCAGGTTTATATTAATGTGCTGGCTCTGATACTTTTCCATATGTTTCCATAGCAACAACTTGTTCAAACACTTCACTTATAATAAAAGGATTAAAAAATAATCATTAGTAAAGTGAAGTGTTCTGTAATGAGAAAGACGTTTCTGTAACATTAGTGAAAGGAGTCTCCAGTGTTAGCACGTTGTAACGGAGTTATTCTAAACCTCCAGGGCAGAAGGTTTCTCAATAACATGAAAAGTTGCGATGTATTTGTTTTAAGAGAGAAAGAGAGAGTAAATATGTGTGAGTGCATGGAGGGATAGAAAGAAAAGTAAGGACAGATAGAGGGAGAGAACAAAAGATGATGACAGGGCTCTGGCTGGGCCATTCAAGAACAGTCACAGAGTTGTTGTGAAGTCACTCCTTCGTTATTTTAGCTGTGTGTTTAGGGTCATTGTCTTGTTGGAAGGTAAACCTTCGGCCCAGTCTGAGGTC
>JAQMYJ010000002.1:31306869-31319802 GCA_030014305.1 Clarias laeviceps | reverse complement strand
AAATGTGTATCATTATCTTATTAATATGACCTGATTTATCGTTCATATTGTCGGGAGCAGCCGAAAGACCAACAACAACATTCAAAATCATATGTTGTTGCCAGTTTACAGGGCGATGTTTACAAGCACTTTCAGGCTGAAATAAATGCTGTTTTCATTTGAATTACAATGCCTAGTATGTCCATTTAATGGTCGCGGGTGCGGCGCGGGGCGGGTTGTAAAAATAGATACAGTGGTGCGGGGCGGGCTGGGGCGGGTCAAATAATTTCATAAAAGCGGGACCCGCGGGTTGGAAAAATACCCGACTACGACTACACATCACTAGTGCTGGTGTAGTGTGTAGTTATGCTGATGAGATTTATTAACTGTATCAATAATAATAAATTGGTGTTCATACCAAAAAAAATTTATTTAAATAAATAACATTAAAAATAAATGGAAATGCAAATTGAATTAGTTATAATAACGGACATATTTATATATGATATATTACACGGACCATCATTACAGCTGCTTCTGCCTAAAGTTCTAAATGTTTTGTGTGTGTGTGTGTGTGTGTGTGTGTGTGTGTGTGTGTGTGTTACCAAACATGCTGAATTCAAACAAATGACAGGCTTTTCATTTCAGAGTGATGCAGTTTTCACTTGTTCACCAAAATAAAAAAGACAAAGCTGGAAAACTAATATGAAGTGATAACGGAACAGAGTGAATTCTGGTAGCAGATTTTATTTGTATTTTATGCACAATGCTACACACACACACACACACACACACACGCTTTGTTGTAAATATCCATAAGCTGCTGTATCCTGTGTCCCACAGTGACAATTTTTCTCAATTTATTTCCACAGAAGTTAAATCCAGTATTTTACCTTCACACTGTTAATCCTTATACATTCATTCTAATCTCAGCATTTATTTTCTAGCAAACCGAACACCGAGTGGCTCCACCTTCTTGCTGGCTGCTATTGTGAGGTCACATTTCTACAAGTGAATACTGTAAGTCTCTAAAGGCCTGAGTAGCGCTTCGTAAACACAGCACAAGTCGTGGGAAGTTAAAACCCATTTTACAATAATAATAAAAAAAGGAAAGGGAAACTACAGTAGTTCATCTACAGCCGGAGAGATAACATTAACAGGTTCATCTTATGTTATATGTATAATGGTATGCTATGTTCAGGCGCATCTGTTACATCATGTCAACATTGTCACTGTGACATTATTCACAGGTATTTAAACTAGACAGTGAACTTTTTTTGGTGTAAAATGTAAAGAGACACACAGTGAGAGGCTTAAACACTTCACACTGAGAGTATTTTATAAAAAGCGAGTAATGACCCACCGGAGGAGCAGAAGGTGGTGATGACCCACAGACACGCCGCCGCTCTTCTGTCATGTTCCGAGTTTTGCTGTAAAAGTCTGAGTGTCAGTAACACGGCGTTGGCTTCCTCCGCTTTCACTCCGATCATACGGTCTGGAAATCAATCAGATCCAGAGATCATTTACAATATTATATTATATTATACTGTACTGTACTATAATGTCCCCCAGTGCATTATAAAATACAGTAAAACTGAACCACACCACTATATACTGTACATTATTATAGTATACTATATTACACTACACCATTCTTTACTCTACTTTTCTTTTTACTTCACTATCCTGTACTAAGTGTATTATATTCCATTGTATAAAATATACCGTACTACTATGTACCTTCCTTTATTATACTATACTTTACTATACTTTATTGTACTATAATGTACCTCAGTGTACTACTATATACTGTATGAGACTGTTTTACACTGTTCTGTACGGTATTATGTTCTACTTTATTATGTGCTGTACTATAATATGGTGAGGTATATAGTAGAGTTAACTAACTATAGCTAGACTGTACTATACTGTACTATACTGTACTTCACTGTACTTCACTGTGCTATACTGGCCTAAAAGTTGACTATACTATAATATAGCATAATGTGATAGTAATGGTGTACTACAGTATACAGTATACACCACACTATACTGTCCTCCACCCACGAGGCTTGGTTTTACTGTACTAGACTACACTATACTGTTTTATATACAGTAGTCCTGAATTGAACTATGCTGTAATGCACTGTAATACACCATAATATACGGATTTCGTAGAAACACTCTACTGTATTTTTCTATGCTTCACTATACTGTACTACTGTACTATAGTAAACTTTACTACACTGTACTGTACAATAATATGCTCCATTATAATCTATTTTATTATTCTGTACTCTATTATACTTGACCATAGTACACTATACTACTCTATACTGTACTACAGTATATTATACTCCATAAATCTGTGGGCTTTTGTCAAGAGGAAGATAAGGAACTCCTGACCCAACGACAGAAATGAGCGGAAGGCTGCTATAGAGCTATAGAGCTGCTAAAGCAACCTAGTCTTCAATAACGCTTCGCCACAGTCTGACCGTCTCCATGCCAGGCTGCACTGATACAGTAACTCATGTTCCAGGAGCCCTGACCAAGTACAGTGAAATTTAATTCACTTTTGATTCACAATTTGAGTACGAGTAACGCGGTTTGCGAGTGTCCACAAGACGAGCAAAGATTTTTAATCAATTCTGACTTGGAAAAGGAACAAGTCTTGGTTTACGAGTAACGAGTATCATGTATCACGCATGCGCTTCTTGTTTCGTCACGTGATCACAACTGAGCCATTGGTTTTTCTCTCTCTTGTGCTGTGGAATTGTGGGTAATCGTCTCCCCTGCTGGGTCTTAGTGCTCGTCTCTTACTGGTATAATCAACATCCGTGCACGTGTGTACTGTTTACTATAACACTGTGACCACATGTGTGTGTGTAAAACATATTTTATTTTGTGTTTGTAAGCACGTGTGTACAGTGTGCATGTACTGTTTATTATAACACACACATGTAAAGCAAAAGAAAGTCTCATTAGAAGGTTAAAAATTCCATTTTCTCCCTCAGCCTATCGTTATGTGTGTGTGCAAGTGTAATTTGACACCGTGCTGGTTCACACACACACTCTCTCTCTCTCTCTATCTCTCTCTCTCGCCTTTAGTGTGTGTGTTTGTGAACCGGCACGGTGTCAAATTACGCACGCGCACACACATAACAACAGACCCAAACACACACACAACGGAAACACTTATCTGTCTGGATTTATTTTTACTTTTTTTAAAGGTAAAGTGCAGGTTAATTTGTTTTATTTTTACTTTATATTTTGTTTGAATTATTTTTATGTATTTATTTTTTTGGGCTATAGAACGAATAATTTGAGTTTCCATTATGTCTTATAGGAAACTTTTATTTGGTTTACGAGTGTTTTGAAATGAATCATGCTCGTAATCCAAGGTTCCACTGTACTGAAGACATTAATGAACATAATTTCCAGAAGTTGGACATTTATGTGTTTGAAAATACTTTAACTGATTGATCTTAGGAAATGTATTGGGAAATATATTATTTTTGATATATTTTGAGATACTGGCCATAAGCCATAATCATTAAAATTAAAACAAGCCAAAAGGCTTAAAAATTTCCACTTTATAAGTAAAAAAAGTCAATCTAGAGTTCATCGGTTTTTCACATTTTTAATGAAATTACAAAAAGCTTTTCCACAATAATCTACTTTGTGTGATGCACTATGTATTAAACTATTTCCATTCTCTCTCTCTTTCTCCCTCTTTGTCTTTCTTTCTCTCTCTCTTCTTCTCTTCTTCTTTATATCTCACTTCTCACGTCATTATCTGTCTCTATGTTTAATCTTTGTCTGCATCTGTCCTTATCCCTCTCTTTGTCTCTGTCTTTATCTCTTTCTGTCTTTCTCTCTCCCCCACTCTATCTGTCTGTCTCTCTGCGTGTCTCACCTCTGTGTCCCACCTTAGCGAGGAGGTGCAGCGTGGGCAGCAGCAGTGTAAAGTCTGAAGTCGAGCGCTGAGCCGTTTTCACCAGGGCCGAGAGAAGAGCTTCACTTCCTCCTTTAGAGATCATGTAGTGAATACGTCGATCTGTACCTAATACACACAATATATTACACACACACACACGCACAAAACAAACTGAGCAACAACATGAACAAAAAGAATATATAAACATAATTATATTTTAATAAAAGATTACCATATGCAAAAAATCCAACATTCTAAAAGTAGGATAATTTTAAATAAATTTTAACTAAAACAAACTATAATTAAGAAAAAAATAAGGTGGACAAATACATTTTAATTAAATTATTAGTGAACAATTGTAAACAAAATGGAGTAGTTTGTTATTGAAGAATTAATGAGCATTTTTTTGTAAACTAAATGATAACTGTTATAAAATGTTATAATAAAAAAAATGTTTTAAGTCTAAAACATTAGAATAGATTTAAATTAAAGTAAAATTTTAAAACAAATTTAAGGAAAATAATCAAATTAAAAGAAAAAGGTAAAGAAAAAAAATATTAGATAGATAGATAGACAGATAGATAGATAGATAGATAGATAGATAGATAGATAGATAGATAGATAGATAGATAAGCAAGAATAAAAATAAATAAATAAACATAATAACAAAATTAAACATAATAAAAATAATAATTAATAAATCATAATGAATTTACTCCAAATTAAATTCCATTCGCGTAAAGTGTTAATGACGTCTCGGCTTATTTTCTGCTTCCTGCAGGTGATTTTAAAGACTTTCAGCAGAGAGAGTTCCCTGATTAACGCCGGCGGCAAAAGAAAAATGCTGTGTAATTACTTTATGCTAAATTAATTTCAGATTACAGGATCAGTGCCGTGTCACATCGCAGTAAAAACCCTGTTCACTTTCTGAGTGTGTGAAATTTCAGTATTTGGTGTGAAACAGTTGGAAATGTCAAAGGCTCAGATAATGACTTTGTTACTGCTGAGGGAAACGGGTTTGCACTTTCAGGACTTCCCGAATCCTTGTACACACTTTTCACCTGAACAAATGAATAATTCACTTAATTATGTCTATAAAATGATTTGAGCAATTGATTAAAAATGTTTGAAATAAAAGTGTTTCTAAAATATGAGACAGGTTCAAATAAAACATAAAAAAATAAATAAATAGAAGAGACAAAGCTGATCTCAGTCATCAGTTGATCATTAGTCACATATGTGAATATATGCATTTGACACGCCTCTTATTTGCATATAATTTACATGTAACATGTCTAATTTTTAAAGACGGAAAAAATTTAAGGAAAAAAAGAAAGAAAGACCTTCTGTAAGTAGTTGCTATTTTATTCTAGTGTGTTGCTAGGAAAACTCCTTTAATTATTTTTCTATTAGTTTTGTTTTGTTTTATAACATATTTTTTTATATAAAAATAAACATACAATTGGCTCTGTATAATAAATAGATTTAATTATAATCTCAATGAAAGATCATTATATGGTCAATGTATGTGTACCTACATACATTGTGTGTGTGTGTGTGTGTGTGTGTGTGTTTACCTGCGGAGAGAAGCTCATCCAGCACCTTGAGGACGTTCTCGATGTCTCCAGCATTCTGTAAAGAGCAAACACCCGTAACATCATCTCTACATTCTGTACAGAACAACCTGCTGCTGAGAATAAACCTGGAGAAGAACCTGGATGTTCTGAATGAGAATGGATAGCGTGATTTTAACTCATTAAAGCAAAGACACGCAGTGCTGAATGTGTCAAGTTTTTCTGAATGTGAAGTCAGTGAGGAAAGTTCCTGGTGTTCAGCATCGGGTTACGCAACTGCTCGAGTGGATTTTCTGAGCTTCTCATTCAGGTTCAACTGTTCAGATGTACTGTATAATGCAATAAAAATGAAAGTCGCGCTGGGTAAGGGCGTCGGTAAGATACTTAAATATAAATGTAATGTCAACTCGGCATAACATAGGAGTCAAGCTGGAGGGGCCTCTGAAGAAAAGAGGTTTGTGAAAGAATGAGTTAAAATCATAAATGTGAATAAAAAACTGCAGGTAGGATGTACAGTTAAACCTCGGATTGCGGGCATAAATCATTAAGGAAGCGTGCTTGTATATCAGAACAATCGTATATCAAAGCAAATTTCCCACATAAGAAATAATGGAGACGATTCGTTCCACCACCCAAAATAATTCATATAAAAATAATTAATACAAAATACAAAAAATAAATAATAATTAACCTGTAATTAAATTGTAAGTAAACGTCCTTAACAAGGAACCTTTCTAATGACACTCGTGTGCACACACACGTAGTCACCATGCTTTAGTAAACAGTACACACACACATGGATGTTGACGATACGAGTGACACACACGCACTGAGACTGAGCACAAGAGATGGTTACCCATAATCCCACAGCACGAGAAAGAGAATAACCATTGGCTCAGTTGTGATCATGTGAAGGTCGGCAGACAAAGCGCATCCGTACTACAATAGTCGTAGACTATTGAACTTGCTCGTTTATCAAATTTTGCTTGTTTTGCAAAACACTTGCAGACCGAGTCACTCACAATCCAAGGTGAAAAAAAAAAAAAAAAAAACTCCTGTATGAACATTTGGAAAGAGAAGCTTGAAGCTGTTTTTTTTTCTTGTTGGGTAACACGATGTAGGCTATAAGGTAGTTTAATGTGACACAGGAAAAGATCTGTATAACATGGGGCTGTATATCGAAAATAAATTGTGTCCTGTATTGAGTTAAACTGGGAGACGGTTTGTCCTGCATTGTCCTGTAGACATCATTTCCTACTTATTGCAGCTCATCACAGTGCTGAGAATGAGATGATGGAAACAGAGAACGTACACGTGCTGTGTGAGCTTATGTGTCAACTTCATCGTTGCCATGGTTACAGAAACTCAGGCCTACGGTTTGTATTTTTATGGATACACTCCTGTCTCTGACGCCATGGAGTGTGTGGCCGGTTGTACTGAAGCATGAAATTACTCGCCCCCTTTCACCCCTGATGTGACATAATGATTTTGTACCTTATGTACTGTTTTGATCGCTGAGAGTTTTTTTTAAACTCAAACAAAAAAAAAAAGATAAAATATTTAGTTTTTCTTTGCTACGATCACGTCCTCATCTGGCTTTTTGTGAACATGTCCAAAAAACAAAAGCAAAGTGAAAGCAATATAATGTTCTTATTAGTTTCTACTGTGTTCCTGCAAAGCTCTGCCTGCGGTAACCAGATTTTTTGAAACAGGGTTAATCAGTGTGAGCGCTACACAACTATAACAACTTTACTGTGAGTGCTTGTCATCATTTACATTTTTTGATTTGAGCACAAAATTAAAAGGCGATGTCTGTTTTTCAATTGATTTTGGAAACAAGAAACAAGCGATTTGTGAAACAAGCGATTTGTGAAACAAGCGATTTGTGACACAAGCGACAGTGAAAATGAATGAATAAACAATTCACAGATTCTTGTGTCATTCATTTGATTTTGAACACAAAAAGTCGTTTAAAAGCTTTTAAAGGAAAACATTTCAGATGGGCCTGAGTTGGGAGATTTGTGAGGTTTTATTGTCAGCTGACATTGAGGACCAATCAGAAATGTTTTCCCTTAAAAGCTTTAAATTGACTTTTCTAACTTATACAACTTAATTATCCAGATGTTTATTTTATCAAGGACTGAAAATAAATAAATAAATAAATAAATAAATACATTACAGCATGTTAGTAAAATGTAATATAAGGTTAGAGGGTGTAAATAGTAAAACTGAAGAAACTGATCGATTAAACACCACAAATGGAGTAATTTATTAAAGTGTCCATTCATGAGTGTTTGTTTAATTTTTTTAACAACAAATTAAATGAAACTAAAATCCATAAATAATGAGGTTAACATTTATTTGATTGGCCATACATTAGCAGTGGTATTTATCAGTTATGTTTTTAATTAATCAGTCAGTACAAGTGTTAATAATTTGGTAAACATTGTATGTAAAGAATAATGTGACAAACCCTGTCATGGTATTTAAAATATATTACTATAATATGAGTATTTATACTATAGTACTCAATACTAATATGAGGTGATTTATTTCTGTATAACAGCACCGCCTGGTATGTTTTATTCCACTTATACCACAGAGATTTCTGTTTACTTTTTCATTTATGCTTATGTTTACAGTCTGGAACAAAAGGCCAAGTATTTTAAAGGATAAATTATCACAAATGCAAATAGAAGCAGAATCTGACTTGGTCCCGCCCACTTCTGGATGGCCGTAGTGACGTTACTTTCACGATGCCCATATGAAAACCCACATTCACAATCAGTCACAGTCACAGTTTTGATGAAGAAAACACACGTGATGTCATCGTAAACAACACACTGTCTCTGCAGTAATCATTCAGAAGCGGCCATGTTGTGTTTTGAGCTAATTAGCTTCTAACACAAGGCTGAATCCCAAATTCCTCTCTAACCCCTGATCAAGGGCACTACTTGGTTTGTGGAACAACGGATTGTACACATGTAGTGCACTAGCTTTAGAATTAGTATTATCTGAGGAACTCATGAGATTTACCCTCCCTACACACACACACCTGCGATTTTACTCAAATTTTCTGACTTATCTCATGGATATGATGTCAAGATAAAAACACTCGTCATTACAGGTCCAGCTATATGATGTAAACAGAAGCATCATAAACATAAACATCCATCTCCAGCTAATCGTTCTTTTTGCGTTTGCTGTTCTGATGGTTTTCAGCTTTCTCTTTCTGCACATGGTTTTGTTGTGCACATGGTGTGTAGCGATATGATCCAGCACCACCCAAAATACTTTCAAAGCACTTCAACGCAGCCCAGAAAATCCTATACGACCAAATCACAGACATGCTGATTCACACGGGATTAAGATCACCGACAACAATTATTACAAATCACAGGAGGTCCCCAGGTGATACTAATCCAGTAGGACTTTAGCTAGCAAACGCCACCAAATCCAGGAGGTGTCACGTACTTGTACAGCGTCTGAGGAAATCACAGTAGCATAACAAATCAAACATCTGCACATTAATATCCTCATTACCTTCTTCATCTTTTTTCACAGTCTTGTTTCTCTTCTGAATAAGTTACTGTACAATGTATAAAAGGACAAACTGAACATAAAAATAATAATAATTACAATAATATATAATAGCAATAATATAATAACAATTAGTCACGAGGTTTATCTGCATGACAAAGCATCAGGTAATCCAGTAGATCATCAGGTGACCTTTCTGCTTTTTTTTTTGTGTGTGTTTTTTTGGCTCTGAAATAAACCATAACATAATTATCAACCAAAAAAAAAAGGGGGGGGGGGGCAGGGGGATGGGTTACTGATCTCATGGTATTCACGTGACTTTATAAAGCAGCACAGATACGTGACGGCCACACAGCACATGTCAATTACGATTCACGATTACTATATATATATATTTATATGATATTATTATATATCGTAATTGCGAATCGATTATTCCACCAATAATCAATTTTCTTGATGTTATTTAGCCAAAGCATTAACACCATTTGTTTACAAATTATTTGCATTTTGCTTTATTTGAGGTTAATAAAAAAAAAGGTTATTTTGTTGTGTTTTTGATGATGTCATTTCCTTTAAATATACACTCTAAATAACAAGAGTTATATTTTGAATTTAGGAGAAAATTTTGTCAGCAGTTCACAAAAAAATTAACAAAACTCTTCATCTCACCAACACACACACCTGTAAGAAAAAAACTAATTATGCTGCAGTGCTCTCTTTTTTTTTTTTTCAGAGCTGTATATTATTATTATTATTATTATTATTATTATTATTATTATTATTTTGATCACAGAAACCACCAAAAACAACAATAAAGACATGTGATCATGTGTATCTGCTTTGCCTATGTGACCTATTTTTCTCCTCAGTCATGTTTGTATAGAAATAAATTCAGTTCATCATATCGGTTGTGCTAAAAAAAAACCACCACATCACTCTGTACTGCACAATCCTGAGCCCTAAATACAGTATGTTCATTAATAAAAACGGCAAAACAAAAAAATACATTTATACATTTACAGGGATCAGAACTAACGCTATTCCACACGGGGACACTTTTCTCAGATCTGAGTTCTGCACTGAATCTGATACGTGACGACTGACTTCAGATCAGCTCGGAGAAAAGTCTTGTGATATTGTGTCTGGTTCTGTTTCATCTTCTGGTGTGAGTTTTGAAGTTGTTTTGGGTCTGAAACCCTCCTGTGGATCCGGATGTTTGTTCCCTGTGTAGTGACCCGCAGCACATTGTACAGGTTTGTATCTGATTAAAGAGATCCGAGCTTAAATGTTGTGGAATATGAGCAAAACTATGAGTGTGTTATAGGTGTGATAAACAGTCATGCCTTTACCGCGGTCTCTCTCTCTCTCTCTCTCTCTCTCTCAAGCTAAGACTTTCCCCAAAACTGGAGACTCCTTTTATAAATAAAAAAATAGGTTCTGACGTCTAGACGTGCCTGTGACTGAGCTGTTACTATGGAAACAGTTATAATATCTTATAACTAGTGCATTAATATAAACCGGTCTGAGCCGCGCCGTTCATACAGAAATATTCCGCACCTCCTGACCAATCAGACACGAGGATTCCACAGCGACATCATTTTCCACGTTTTGCACATTAAGTTAAGGTCTTACAACACGACCAAAACTCAACGTCTCATTAAACAATATACAGCAATTAAACAGCGCTGATGAACTGATTCATTGATAATTATTTAACGTCCGGTTTTCAGTAACACACACAGACACACACTCTCACACACACTCACCTCCAGAGTGGAGAGGAGAACCTCGAGGCCGCTGCAGCCGGGAGAAGCCATGGGGACTTTGGGTCGAGCTGAAAGACGGACGGACAGAGACGAGTGTTAGACAGAAACACAACACACTGTCACCCTCTTGGCCGTGTGAGTATGTGTGACAGCAAGTGTGTGTCGGCTCAGGGCTTTTCTGAAACTCAATCCTCTGAGATAAACATACACACACACACACACACACACACACACACTCCTATTAAAAGAGCCTGATGATATGAGGGATTAAACGAAAGGGAGGAACACGACCCCAAGAGTGTAGAAATATTATCCAGGTGTGTGTGTGTGTGTGTGTGTGTGTGTGTGTTTAAACAGAAAACACACTGATACCACGGTGATTATTTTCTCATAACATGGATGGAACAAAATGTTTTATTCCTCTTAGAACACTGCTAACGCTTATGTGGTTCCTGTTCATCCTCTGCGAGAGGGCGAGAGGCGCCGCATGCACATCCAGTGCCCTGTGGGGGGCGACACGGTAAAGCTCTGCCCCGCCCTGCCCGCTTCATGCCCTACTCCATCCTAGCCATGTGCGGTTCGCTCCCAGCCTCCCAGCCGAGCTCCGCTCCAGTCAGACTCACACCAGAGGCTGAAAACACACACACACCACACACACACCGAGCCCGGATCCAGTCCGGATCTCACCAGAGGAACCACAAGTGTGGAGAGACGAATGGAGTCTATTACCAAAAAAAAAAAAAAAAAAAACACAGATTTTTAGCTAATTAATAGAAAATAATTAATTATTAATATATTCAGAAAAGTAAATGAAATAAAATATTTAATTATCTGAATATATGCACAATGTACCTGTATAATAAAAGGCCGGCAGGTAACTGTAATTTTAATCTCTTCTGAAAAATGCATTTTATTAAACTTCATGTAAAGTGTAACAATTATGTCGTTGTTGTTTTTTTACCTAAAAAACTTTTTAAAGTAATTATATACAAAGACTTTCTCTATTCAGGTGAGTAAATTAATAAATAAGTGCGTCACACAGAAACAGTCTTATTCTCGCACACAGTATGGTCACTGTCCAGGAAAAACACACACACACACACACACACACACACACACACTCGTTCTTACCTCAGCTTGTCCTTTTGACCTCATTAAACCTTCATTCTGATCTAACGACGGCGCCATAACGGGACAAGGGACAGCAAAGTATCCAAGCAAGCAGGCTATACAGATACACACACACACACACACACACACACACAGAGCTATTTTTGCCAGCTGGATTAATGCAAGGAACGAGAGATGAGGTCATTAATCTTAGGCGCTGAAAGCTTGGCATTTAAGGAAGAGTTCAGGAGAGACGCAGAAGAAGAAGGAAGAGAATAACCGAGGAGCAGCTCTGACTTCATTACATCCAGTCACTTTAATCTAATCTTCCAAAATAAACATGGAGATGGAGCTGAGGTGGAGCCGTGTGAGAAACCATCAGATGAAATGGAAACATTTGGCTTCACTACTCTTTAGTATTCCATATTTTTTACTATACTACAGTTAGTTCCACTAGTGGCGTTTCACGAGTGATGATAATGGACAGTAACAGCACTGGGATGTTTAACGACATGTAAACACTGTAGTGATGCCAAAAAAGAACTTTTCCTTAATTTCCCTTATTTAAATATTTAAATTTTTATTGCTTAGCAAATAGTTGGGGTGTAAGATGTGTGTGTGTGTGTGTGTGTGTGTGTGTGTGTGTGTACATGACAGCAGGGAGGATTTTCAGTGTTATTGGATAAAACCTAGTTTCAGGATTCAGCTTCAGGACGAGTTTGTTCTTGTTGCAGAGATGTAACTGAGTTCAGAGGAGAGAACATAAGGAAGAGAGAGAGAGAGAGAGAGAGAGAGAGAGAGATGAAAAAAAATCATATCTAACAGTTATTTTTTTTAACCAAGAAAAATCTAGAATGATCATCACAGTGACTCGTCTCTCAGACATCAAATAACTTTCTACAACATTCAGTTCCAACCGAGATCTGATTGGACGAGACGTTATTCCACATGAGTGCTGATAACAGACAGTAACAGCACTGTGAGGTGTAACTCTCTGTATGAGTGGGCGTGTCCCAGGTGTTGT
>JAQMYJ010000002.1:31296088-31306551 GCA_030014305.1 Clarias laeviceps | reverse complement strand
ACTTAGTGTGTGGAACAAAGGAGTGTACACCCTACATAGTGCACTAGATTTCCATTTAACACTATTTGGGATTCGACCACAAGACCCATAGATTACTAACTGCCAGTCGCAGCTCCACCAGTCGCACTTAGTTAGTTCCGCCAGGTGTTTATTTGTGGGAGGAGCAAAATAACTTGCAAACTGTTTGTATTTGAAGAATCACTAAATTCTAAATTTAGACTTTTAACATCAGTAGTAAAGAGTGAACATGTGTAACATCCTGAGGAATGTCAGGAGCTTCAGATGGAAATAATGTGTGTGTGTGTGTGTGTGTGTGTGTGTGTGTGTGTGTGTGTGTGTGTGTGTGTGTGTGTGTGATTGCATCCCACTGTTTTTAGTGAAGCTATTTTAAAACTGAACAACAAAACAGCAAGAATCAGCCATCACTGACAACAACGATGCCAAGATTAGCACTGTAAGACTCACGGACATGGAGATATTTAGCGATAAGAGACCTAGCGTTTACAGCATCACAGCACACACACACACACACACACACACACACACACATGTGCCCCTACCACAGTCCTCGAGCATGGGAACATTTCCCCGAGCTAAAATAAACGCTAATGACTCACGCTAATTGCAATCCTGACTAGCGCTCTGGGATTTCAGGTCATCGCCTCGGCTAAGCATCATCCTTCTCCGTTCAGGATCGCTGACAAGGTGGAAAGAGCTGAAGGTCACGTGCCTAAAGGGTTTAACGGGTTTGATTATTGGCACCCTGTAAAATGTTATGACCTTCCAAAGGCTGGATTTTCCTCAACACACACAATAAATCACACTGTCGGGGAATTGGGCGGGGGAGGGGGGGCAGTGGTTCCTTAGAAATGTGGTTTCTGAGGTTTGAAAAAAAATCTTATAACAGTGTTGAGTTTCAGATCAGTGAACACATGATGAAGACACACGACAGACACCAATAATCAGAGAAAATCCAGTATCTGAGAAATCAGACAGGATGAATCCAAAGAATTATGTTTTCTAGGAAATTTTTATTCCTATTATACAATATATATATAATACTATTATTATACAATATTCGTGTTCGAGTCAAACCAAGACTTTTAATAAGCATGTAGAATAACACAACACAGTCCTGAGAGTAAAAACTCCCTTTATTTCTCTATATAATCCGCTGCTACACTAACGCACTGATCACAGTGTCTCACTAGAGCTTGGACACCATCAGGGTAGAAAGTTTTCTCAGTAAAATCAGAAACATCTGAAACACCAGCCTCCCAGGAACTCCTTTAATGACTTTTCCAAACATGGAAATGTCTTGCAGCGAGGTCAGGGCTGTACGAGGGGTGTGGCAATAACGCCCAGCTGAGTTCCTGTAATGTTGGTGAATGAGTGTGTGTACAGAACCTCCTCGGCCGTACAACCTTCTTTAAAACGTTTGCACCGTTCACATGTTTTACTGCAGCTAAGAGTCTCATCACTGTACTATGACTGGCTTTTACATCATCATTCAGCAGAAATTTAAAATCCCGGTTTGACTTGAACAGCCCTTGTATGTTATGACTGAATTTCAATAGTCAGTAATACTATGAAATTAGTAATATTTCTTTATAAATAAAATTTTACAAATAGCAAATTGCTGTATACAGTAAGAGGAATAAAGCACATGCTGTTGTAGAAAATTAATCAACAATTTATTTCGGTTAAAAAACTGTATTTATCAAGAATAAAAGTGTCAGTGCTTTGTAACATCCAGAGCCAAAGCTTTAATGCAAATTTTCCAACATTTTCAGGACCTTTTGGTTTTGACACCAATATATAATCATAAATAAATAAAACGATGGTGTTTTTTGATAACAATGATTGCTGTGATATAGAAAGAGTAACACACTGGGGGTCTGTACACATTAAGCCATTACTATGGAAAAAATAACATATCAGAGTAAGTACAATAATATACAGTGTCAGAAAGAAATAATCAACAGCTTCTGACCAATCAGGATACAGAATTCAACAGTGCTGTTTGAAATCATTAAGGGTTATAATCACTTATACAGCTGTTATATTACAGGTTCCCATATTAAAATATTAAAATAATTGTTTAGTTTCTTAAAAATCTTAAAAAAAAAAAAAAAAACGTTTTTCATTTTTTATTATTAAAACAATTAAAATACATGCAATTTCCTTTGCTTTGTTTTGAACAGCTCCACTTTCAAAAGTCAAAGTTACCGTCATAATCCAACACTTAGCATTAAATCATACAGGACAAACGATGAGACGGTGACATCAGACACTAAACGACAGGAAGACACCAGAGGAGATCACCAGAGGGGTGCAGGACTGAGCTCTTCATCAGTCAGACTCCAGTGAAACCATGGCCACCAGGGGGCGGTAAACTAAATGCTGGTTTTAAAATAGACCACATGATGTCCTCATGGACTTTCCTAGGGCCTCATCAACACCACTTCTCTTAAGCATGTTAAGGTTGGGCACTGGGTAAGACATTTCTGTACAAGATACTGCGTCCTTAGTGGTTGAACCCATCCATGTTCATTAAGCTCCACCCTTTATGTAAAACACTTTTGCTCAACCGCTTCAAACCAGCTCTTCAAACATAATTTCAAATGTTCTGAACAATGCACATATACAGGAAAAAAAATACAGTATTTCACCTACAGAAAAAAATAGTTAGCAATAAACTTCCTGAGTTTATTCACCCCAAGTATTCACTCAAGTGTTAATTTCTTTTTTGATCAAACTTTAACAAATACTTTTATTAACATACATTCGTACAAATCTAAACTCCAGGCTTCTACATTACAAGAATATAAATTTTATTATATGACAACTAATTGATACTTAATATTAATTATCAAATATTCCAGATACGACCAAATGTGCCAAAGATGTAGCATTATCAGATTTGTGTGTGACTTTTTTAGAATTTAGGATCGGCCTACCATTAATTAATGAATAATTATGAGATAGAAATGACTGTATTCAATTTTTGATTATTGTAAAATTATCAAAATTACAGTCTTCATTACATTTCACTGGCCAGTTATTTGTCTTTATTATAGTTATCTACTGTATATGTTCTACATAATCTATATATTTTTTATTATAATCTTTATGATTGTTACTGTGATTTATTTTAATTATTACCTGAATCAGTTCATCTGATCGTTACCCAAACCCCTAAAATCTAAAGCATCTTCTGTCAGTAACTGAGTTTATAGGCTTAATTAATTGCTCCCTAGTGGATCAACTCTAAGCAAAAAATGCTTTCTTCCAAACTATCACTCAAATTATTTATTTATAACAAAATGTATTTTGCTGGATTGAAGTAGAACCTAAAATGTCCTGGTCCACAGTGTGTGAGTTTGTGGAAATGTGAGTGTAGAGGACCTTTAAAGACCTTTAAAGATTAAGGAACATAATCACAACTGTGTATCTTAATTAACTTATATTAAGATATGTTAAGGTAATTGTTTCTGTTATCTTACGCTCTTTATGTTATAACATTGCATGAATTTGGTTCAGATTAAAGCTTTTATTGAGATCTAATGGATCTGATGTTTATAATCAAATCATTCTTGACTCATGACTAAAATATCAGATCTTGTTCCAACATTGACATCAAGATCTGTGCCAGAACCCCACCCACTTTTGAAAGGGTTAAAGTTCTACCCTAATGTAATTAGCGAGTGTTTCCCTCCCGTCGTCAGCTGTCCACATTACTCAGCTTTTCCCCAGAGAACAGAGCTCTATTTTAAAAGCTGTCTGAACTCATAGAGAAAAACAGGGCAAATTAAAAGCACTCAGCAACCAAAATAACAAACGCACTAAAATAAATAGATAGATATATAGAGAGAATTTTGAGTAAAAGTTTCACTTAGCCTCTATAATGGTTTGTGTAAAAGTAATGTTTTTAAAAGTTTTAGTGAGTCGCTGTGAGATTTCAACAAGTCAGCAAAAATAGGTTGCCTATGTTAACGCAAATCAAGTGTAATGTAAAGATTTGTGCAGGTTATAACATTTTACTCTGACAATGTAAACCTGAATCTAAATCTAAAGGTTTGACCTGTTAGTGTAAAGTTAATATAATGACAAGGTCCCTGTTTGTTTGTCTGTTTTTGGTAAAATTTAAAAAAATAAGTTTTCCAAGTCTGTATAAAAGTGTGATAAACTATTGCAAATTTTTGTACAGATTATCTAATGTTATAAAATTTTATGACCCAGTCCAAATTGATCAATTTTAAATGTTTAATCAGGATTTGTAAAGTTGATACGTAGTAAAAAAAAAAAAAAAAGAAATTGTAAAAACATGCAAACATTAAAAGTCTTTGTAAAGTTTCATTTTACTATGCCAATGTAAATATTTACAAACCTAGTGTAAAGTTTTATTAAGCTTGTGCAAGTACATGTAAAGATTTGCTGACGTAGTGTAAACTTTCACTGAGTCTGCGTAAGGGTTTGGTAACATAGTGTAAAGTGATATCTTAGAAAGTGACAACATCAATAATAAAGTTAAATTCATCTTAACCTTCTTAAAATAACATTACAACAAACCAAATATAAGATTATTAAGCTTATTTTAAAATGATCACACAGATCTTGTTCTACTGGAAGATCATTTTGTTAGTTTTAGGAATTTATCTCTTATAAGAAATTCTTTCACAATCAAGCAAGAAATTTTCCCTTAAATTTTTGTATAATTTGACCATGAATAAGTCTAATAATCTGATATTTGGTTTGTTGTAAATTTATTTTAAGGAATAATAGCTAGGTTTGTATAAATATTTTTTCTTTTGCAAGGTTAGTGTAAAATTTCCCCAGGCCCATGTAAATGTTCAGTTTTATTCATAGTGTAGACTTTCATAAAACCTTATGAGGTTATTTTAGTACAAAATGTAAATATAGTTTGTGATATTTGATAAAAGAGAGCCAGCGTTGGCAGACGTAAAACGTACGACACGTGCCACACTACCATAGTAGCACGTCAATCTCAGACAAACCGTTAACCTGAACTGAGAGACTGGGGTTGTAAACGTCCGATTACCACACAGGCACTTCGCCATTCCTCCCCTGCAACTCTATACGTCTGCTTAAATATAGACCTGCAACAGAGGCTGTAACCAGATGCTGTACTACTGATCATAAAGAGTTGATATTCCATTCTCAACACTCGAGCCAAACAGAGGGACAGGGGGTCCGAGTCCATAAATCAGAACTCAGAGGACAGAACAGAGAGAGAGAGACAGACAGAGAGAGGAGGGGATTAAGAGGGTACTCTTTGTACTCAGAGGTACATTTTTATCCCACACTGCTGTTGAGTTCTGGTTCCTGTTTGGTCAGAAGGTGTTGATTAATTCTCTCGAACAGCAGCCCAGACGGTAGTGCTGGTTTTGTATTAAAGTGATCGTTCTAATATATCATCGTTTCCATAGCAACAGCTCGTTCACAGGGGCGTGTACGGCACACGCTCTACTTGCACTTTTTTGTCAGTAACGTGACAAGCTGCAGAAATATTTGTGTCTTGTTTTAAATAAAGAACGGCTATAAACATAGCGTATAAAATGATGTTCTGTTCTTTAATAAATAAAATTTTCTACTGCTTCATTTAATCTCTCTCTATCTCTCCCACACACACACACACACACTACTGTTCCAACCCAAAGCGAATTACTTTTCAAGTGATGAACTGCAAATCAAGTGCAAGCTTTATCATCTCATCATTCCTTTGAGAGAGATAGAGATGGAAAAAGAATGAAAGTGAGAAGCTTGTGTGCTTAATGCGGAATATCACATTATGACTGAGCGCTACACTGACGCTACTCTCTGTCGCCTCGTTAACAATGCGAGCCAAATTACTCTCTGAGATTAACTGGATAATGGTCCATTCTTTTCCAATTAGGCCCCGTGTTCAGACACAGAAGAGAATCCTTTGTGCCGGTGATTTCTCGGGGTTGATTACGAGGTCTACGCTGATAATAAGAGAGTCTGATAATAAAATGATAAATGTAATTTCAGCTCAACTCCCCCTTTCACATTAGCAGATGATAAGCTAGTTAACAATACACTCTTCTCTGAATTACGCTATTTTCCATTCACAGGACATGAGCAACGATTTAACGGCTTCATTCTAATCATCATCGCGTATTACGCTTCGTTAACACAAAGATCTGAGAGAAGATCAGCTTCTCCAGCCATGAGGCGTCTTTCTCATTTTCATAATGAAGGGAGTTAAAGGAAACATTTGATGACCATTTTCTTAATTTAGCTTGTTTTCTCTCTCTCTCTCTCTCTCTCTCTCTCTCTGTTTATAGAATTCTAGATTTTTTATCACTATTTTGACCACGTTGTCACAAATTGATTTCACTGTAACCTGTGTAGAATCTGTATTTGTTTAATTATACCTTCTGACCTTCTCTAATGATTTAACTATTCAACTGAATCACATAGAAATGAAATATTTGAATCTTTTCTGTACAGTAAACGATTCATTCAGTTGCTCATGAAGTCATCAGTCTGAGTCATGTGTCATGTGCAATAACAACTCATCTATGTGCTGTTCTTCTTTTGCCTGCTAGTGCAGTGAACTCGATGAGGCGTATTTGATCTGGCACAGGTTTAACACCAGATGTCCTTTCCCGTGCCGTCCTCCCCATTTTCTCCAGGCTTGGTGGGACTGGCACTGAGGGTGCGCTTACATGTGCATTCCATGTCTGAGTTTCCTCCCTGAGGAATCAAGTCTGAATCTTTTGGAAGACAGGCAGAAATACTCCGACTGCACTCTGATTTCTCTTAACACAGCCTGGTCTACACTACTGTAGTTTTCTAACATTTAATAATATGTTTGAAGGTAATATTTCATGCCATTGACATCTCCAGCTTATCTTTCAGAGACAACAGAGACTGTGGGGGGAAAAAATCACCAACCCAAGAATCAACAATCAGTTTCAATAGCCACTGTTAGTCTAGCCTTGGTGTAACAAAGATTAATAACAATGTAATAAAATCTGCAGTAGCCTAAACGTCACAAAACATGATCAAATGTAACCACAATGTAACACAATGTAACAAAATGTAGCCTTGATGTAACCAGACTGTAACAAAATGCAACCACATGTAATCAGACTGTAACAAAATCTTAACAAATGTAATCACAATGCAACAAAATGTAATAAGTTTGTATAAAAATGCCAACACATGTACTGCAGTGTAACAAAATGTAACAGGACTGTAACAAAATGTCAACAAATGTAACCACAATGTAACCAAATGTAATCAGATGATATGAAAAGGCCAACAAATGTACTACAATGTAACCAAATTTAACTAAACAGTAACAAAATAAAGCCTCAATGTTAAATATGAAATTAAAATTAAATTAAATTAATTTGCTGTGTCTTCATCACAATGAATCGATCTTACATATGAAGAATCTCTTATTGTCCTCTCCTGTCCTCTGTACAGTTCTAGGGTCTTGACCTACACAATTACCTCAAACATTAAATTAAAATAAAATATTGCAGTGTTCAGTGTACAGTAATTATTCGACTCAACACTTTTTCAATACAAAACGTTTGAGCATTAAATTAATGTTATGTACTTTAATGATTTCAGATTTCCGTGTGTGTCTGTGTTTATCTTCATACTGTTGTGTCATCACATGTCCATTCCCACTTCCTCCGCACTGACTGCGCTAATGTAAATAGTGTGGCGCTCTTTAAACTCTTCTTTAGCATGCCTGTGTCATGCCGCTGTGTTTAAATCCCATAAAAGCTTCAATCGTCTGTGTAACGGATCCCAGGGTCTGTTTGGACAACCGCCAAATGCCACAGACGCCTCCGAATCATACGATCCGCCTCGTCCCGGAGCAGGGGGTCCGCCGAGACCTCCCACTCCCAGTCCTGACACTCGCAGAATTCAATTTTAGAAAAACACAGTCAATCAAGCCAAGCCGGAGTGGGATGAGTTCCAGCGGAAGATGAGACGTGAACGCACGATCATCAGGATGCGGAATTCTTTCAGGAACGATTGTAAATTGGTGTAGCTCAGTGGTTAACGCATTGGACTATGGTTCGGAAAATCCCAGGTTCAAACCCCACAATCACCAAGTTGCCACTGTTGGGCCCTTGAGCAACGCCCTTAACCCTCAAATGCTCAGATGTGTAATGAGATAAAAAAATTTAAGTCGCTTTGGATAAGAGCGTCTGCCAAATGCGTTAATGTAAATTGTAAATCTCTTTCTCTGTGGATGTGTGTATCCGTCTCTGATGTGTTTTTGATATCAGCGGCCTTGACGTCTACAGCTTTTAGCCCTTTAAAAGCATTTTAAACTTTATCATACGGTGTGATTATGACTGCAGAATGTATACAAGTGCTGATTATTCCTGCTTCTGAACCAGAGTTCAGCAACCTGAAGCTTAAATAGTAAAAACGGACTTTGTACAATAAAGTCAATTAATATGAGAAGTTTGAGCCACGCCCATTTCAAAGCAGCTGGATCTACAATTTAAAATTCCAACTTTTACATGCCATCCACATCACAAGTTTGTGTAAAATAATTAGCCAAGTGTGTGGAAGAGTGTCAAGTGTGTGGAAGTGTATGAAAGCATGTGGAGTGTGTGGAAGTAAGTAGGAGTGTGTAGAAGTGTGCAGAGTGTGTTGAAGCATATGAAGTGTGTAGAAGTGTGTAAGCATGTGGAATATGTAGAAGTGTGTGTAAGTATGGAGAAGTGTGTAAGCATGTGGAGTGTGTGGAAGTGTGTGAAAGTGTGTAGAAGTGTGTAGAAGTGTGTGGAAGTGTGTGAAAGTGTGTAGAAGTGTGTGGAAGTGTGTTGAAGTGTTTAAAAGTGTGTTGAAATGTGTGAAAGTGTGTTGCAGTGTGTAGAAGTGTGTGAACATGTGTAGAAGTGTGTGAAAGTGTGTGAAAGTGTGTGGACATGTGTAGAAGTGTGTGGACATGTGTAGAAGTGTGTAGAAGTTTGTTGAAATGTGTAGAAGTGTGTGAACGTGTGTAGAAGTGTGTGGAAGTGTGTAGAAATGTGTGGAAGTGTGAGGAAGTGTGTGGAAGTGTGAGGAAGTGTGTGAAAGTGTGTGAAAGTGTGTGAAAGTGTGTTGAAGTGTGTTGAAGTGTGTAGAAGTGTGTGGAAGTGTGTAGAAATGTGTGGAAGTGTGAGGAAGTGTGTGGAAGTGTGTTGAAGTGTGTTGAAGTGTGTAGAAGTCTGTGAAAGTGTGTGGAAGTGTGTGAAAGTGTGTAGAAGTGTGTTAAAGTGTGTGGAAGTGTGTGAAAGTGTGTTGAAGTGTGTAGAAGTGTGTGAAAGTGTGTGGAAGTGTGTGAAAGTGTGTGAAAGTGTGTAGAAGTGTGTAGAAGTGTGAGGAAGTGTGTGGAAGTGTGTTGAAGTGTTTAAAAGTGTGTTGAAATGTGCGAAAGTGTGTTGCAGTGTGTAGAAGTGTGTGAACATGTGTAGAAGTGTGTGAAAATGTGTGAAAGTGTGTGGACATGTGTAGAAGTGTGTGAACGTGTGTAGAAGTGTGTGGAAGTGTGTGGAAATGTGTGAAAGTATGTTGAAGTGTGTAGAATTGTGTGGACGTGTGTAGAAGTGTGTGAAAGTGTGTGGACGTGTGTTGAAGTGTGTAGAAGTGTGTTGCAGTGTGTGGAAGTGTGTGAAAGTGTGTGGAAGTGTGTGGAAGTGTGTGGAAGTGTGTGAAAGTGTGTGAAAGTGTGTTGAAGTGTGTTGAAGTGTGTGAAAGTGTGTGAAAGTGTGTGGAAGTGTGTTGAAGTGTGTGGACGTGTGTGAAAGTGTGTAGAAATGTGTGAAAGTGTGTGAAAGTGTGTTGAAGTGTGTGAAAGTGTGAGGAAGTGTGTTGAAGTGTGTAGAAGTGTGTGAAAGTGTGTGAAAGTGTGTGAAAGTGTGTTGAAGTGTGTGAAAGTGTGTGGAAGTGTGTGGAAGTGTGTGGAAGTGTGTGAAAGTGTGTAGAAGTGTGTAGAAGTGTGTAGAAGTGTGTGAAAGTGTGTAGAAATGTGTGAAAGTGTGTAGAAATGTGTGAAAGTGTGTGGAAGTGTGTGGAAGTGTGTAGAAATGTGTGGAAGTGTGAGGAAGTGTGTGAAAGTGTGAGGAAGTGTGTTGAAGTGTGTGAAAGTGTGTTGAAGTGTGTGAAAGTGTGTTGAAGTGTGTGAAAGTGTGTTGAAGTGTGTGGACATGTGTGGAAGTGTGTGAAAGTGTGTAGAAGTGTGTAGAAATGTGTAGAAGTGTGTAGAAGTGTGTGAAAGTGTGTTGAAGTGTGTGAAAGTGTGTGAAAGTGTGTAGAAGTGTGTAGAAATGTGTGAAAGTGTGTAGAAATGTGTGAAAGTGTGTGGAAGTGTGTGAAAGTGTGTTGAAGTGTGTGTGTGTGTGTGTGTGTGTGTGTGTGTGTGTGTGTGTGTGTGTGTGTGTGTGTGTGTGTGTGTGTGT
>JAQMYJ010000002.1:31258131-31287323 GCA_030014305.1 Clarias laeviceps | reverse complement strand
AGCTGCTCTCTCCTCAGTACTGCGGACCGTACAGACCGACTCTCACCCACACTGAGACACACAGTTAGTCTCATTAATGATTATTAAAACGTTTAACAAAATTCTCTGCCAATAAAAGCATACTCAATTCTGAAATTAGTAAAATGTCTAAAAATTGGGTTGATAATCTAATAATTGGTTGACTGTGATATTAGAATATTTAATATAAAATATATTTGGTGTTTTTAAGAATCTCAGACCATCAGGGTGCAGAGAAAATAAACATGAAGAACAAATAGCTGGTGCAAAACTCAGCCTCATTAGTAAGCAGGTTAATGATGAGGTTAATAATATGAATATAAATATTGTGTAACTATAATAAATGTGTGTTTTGTTTGAGGTTCATTAGCGTCCGAAGTCACAGATCAGACCCAGGAGACTGTAATCATGGCACTAAATCATAGTCAGGTTTAGGAACCCAGCGAGAGACCAGCTGGCTTTAGCA
This sequence comes from Clarias laeviceps, assembly GCA_030014305.1. NCBI lineage: Eukaryota > Metazoa > Chordata > Actinopteri > Siluriformes > Clariidae > Clarias > Clarias laeviceps. The sequence goes on along the minus strand of JAQMYJ010000002.1, from coordinate 31,286,839 downwards.
AAGAAGAAACAAACGCTAACCCAGAAGCTCCACCCCTTTTCCTGAAAAATTGGGAATATGAATCTGAATCTGCATACCGAAACACAATTGGTCGTTATCATTACTTGATGATAGAATCACACTTGCCGGTCATGCACTCATCACTCTGTGAGGTTTCATTTTATTCACAATTATTTTATTTCATCATCATTTCAAGGTGCAGTGTGTTGAATCCTGGACTCCAGCTGTTTGCTTTCTTTTTTTTTTTGTTGTTGTTGTTTTTTATTGCTCCCTGCATGTTTTTTTTAGCATTAGCAAGTTAAATCTGTCATTTAAGTCCATTTCGGGGATCTAAATATGCAATTTTATGAGGATTATATGAATGTCAAACTCAATAAATAACAATCATCTTTTTTGCATTTTTTCCCAATTCACACTAGATACAAGAGCCAAGTTTCTGAAATGTGAAAGCCTGGGTGAGTGTCGCCCTCTGGTGGCCAACATTAGAGGTAGCGTTGTAGAGGGGTAACAAATAACAAATGGTTATAAATTTGATGTTTATTTAGAATTAAAATAAAAACAATAATAATAAAAAAAAATATGCTTTTTTTTTACATGGACCAATTGATAGAAACAAAGAGAATTTAACTGATACGTTGATCAATCATCAATCAATCAATTAGTAAGGTAAGCAACTAGAAAATACTTTATTTGTATCTGTAAATACACAGACAGGCAGACAGATAGATAGACTGATCAGCCATAACATTAACACCACCAGCAGGTGAACTGAATAAGATTAATTAATCACAAATTATACCCCAGTAAACTGGTGACTGGATGACGATACCACAACGGCCACCAGAGGAGGGGAGCCACACCCTGAGAGGCAGAGCCGCCCCGGTGGCACAAAGGGAACCCAAAACCTAGGTGATGTTAATGTTATCACATCACAGCACAAAACTAAAAATATAAAATCAAATTTGTATCAAAGACAACATACAAAATTTCAACATACCCTTATCAATCTAGTGTAAGCTAATTGCTAAGTTTAGCATCACCGTTCAAAATCAGCACAGGTGTAAACAGGGTCGTCCATCACCCTACTGGGAGCTAGCATAAACACAAACAGCATAGCGTTAGCCATTGGTACACCCAAGGAATACCGTGTGAAGGAAATGCTCACATGAGCAGGAAATATCTCTCCATCCAAATGAGTGTCAGTGTACAGTACACGCTGCGACATCCGCCAGCACTGTGGCATTTTTCAAACTGAGAGAAATAACAAATCTCCAACGTCCTGTCATCCAGCGTTCCCTCGTTTTATTTACTGCCTCTTCTCACTGCCTTTAAGAGATTAGCTCATGCTAATGGAAATGAATAAGCAGCATAGTACATACAAAACCTAAGAACATACACACACACACACACACACACACTCACAAACAAACAAACAAACAGTACATCCATGACCAGAACAACAACTGTTGTAGATGAATAACACCAAAAGATAAAATGCTAGTTAGCTTTGCTATGTGAATGCTAATCAAAAGTCAGATTTGCTATCAAAGTAAAAATGTTTATTTGTCACATACACAACCAAACACAGTATGATACACTGCGTACACGACTGTTTGTGACCTTGAAAAGAAAAAAAGGAAGTAAGGAGGCATAAATGCCAAGAGGGAAGAATAAAGAATAAAAAAAATATAAAATACACCATCTTTCTGTTACAATAAAATAAAATAAAGTATAAAGTAGAACTATATAAAGTATATAAAATGTAAGGCTGTAAAAATGTAAGAACTGCATAAATAAACTTTATTAAGTGTGTGTAGTGTGCAATGTGCAGACAGCAGCAGTAAACGGAACGATGGACCGCGGTGATATCGTCCATCTTTAAAATGCAGTAGTGCAAAAGTAGTCCTTTTGTATGCAAACATAAAGCAGAATGTGCAGACATACTGTATATTTGTGTATTTCAGTCCTTCAGTCCTCTGCAATCTGCTAATATGCAAATGTTCAGTGTGGTAGTGAAGGAAACATAGCAAATCCAATCAGTTGAGTTCTAGAGTTCTGGTTGAGCTGGAACTCTGGTTGATGCTATCATGAGCTAACATCTTCTTCTTTGTCTTTCGGCTGTTCAATCTGGCCTCTCTGACTTTATCTCCAAAACATCTAACATGGGTTGTCCCTCTAATGAACTCGTTCCTGATTCTATCCATCCTTGTCACTTCCACAACATCTTCATCTCTGCTACCTCCAGCTCTGCCTCCTGTCTTTTCTTCAGCACCACTGTCTCTAAGCCGTAGAGCATCGCTGGTCTCACCACTGTCCTGTACACCTTTCCTTTCATTCTCGCTGATACTCTTTTGTCACAAAACACACCTGACACTTTTCTCCACCTATTTCAACCTGCCTTTCCTCACCTCCGCCTTTCCTCACCACCGCCTTTCCTCACCTCCTTTCCACACTCTCCATTGCTCTGGAGCGTTGACTCTACAGTAAGTACTTGAAGTCCTGCACCTTCTTCACCTCTGCTCCCTGTAGCCTCACCATTACACTTAGGTTTCTCTCATTCACTCACATGTATTCTGTCTTGCTGCTGCTAACCTTCATTCCTCTGCTTTCCAGAGCGTAACTCCACCTCTCTAGATTTTCCTCCACCTGTTCCCTGCTCTCGCTACAAAGCACAATGTCATCTGCAAACATCATAGTCCATGGAGACTCCTGTCTTACCTCATCTTTCATCCTGTCCATCACCAGAGCAAACAGGAAGGGGCTCAGAACCGATCCTTGATGCAGACCCACCTCCACCTTAAACTCTTCTGTCACACCTACAGCACATCTCACCACTGTATTACAGCTCTCATACATGTCCTGCACCACTCTAACATACTTCTCTGCCACTCCAGACTTCCTCATACTCCAGACATACTACAAACTTCCACAGCTCCTCTCTCTGCATACTGTCATACGCTTTCTCTAAATGAGCTACTCTGAATTTATTGACTGTTATAAAATAAATAAAATAAAAATATTCCTTTCCTGAATTCTAAACTTTTATCAGCATAAATACAAAACACCATTCAGCTAAGCATCTTAGTGATTAGCATGTGGCTAACATTGCTTTGTTTAATACTAACTTTATCTAACTAAGTGTATTTCAGTCCATCAGCATGTGAATTAAAATCACTCCCCCCCACCCCCCAGCTCCTTAGCTCCTTATTTGGCCTCAGATTGAGTGACAAAAAATCTCTAGCATTTGTGATTAGCATAATTAATGTAGTTACTGAGTTCAGTAATGCATTTCATCTCATACGGTCTTCCACAATCCGTCTGGTCTCCGAAGGCCAGCGTGATATAAACAGTAACAGATGGCTAGAAACTAAATACATGCTGAGCGTCTCACTTTTAATGTCTGCTCTCTGGAGTTCCCAGACACTCTCTGACGTACAGTATTCTCTCTCTAAACTTTTTAATCTGACCTTGAGCAAAATCCCTGCAGTGACCAGCAGAGTGAGCCGAATGCATTTGTCTTGGCTTCATATAAAAGCAAGTAAAAGTTTGTCTAGACGCAATAGTGCACATGATAAATAGTGTTAGCACTGGACATAGTGTTGTGTCAGACTCTGTGGGTTGGGCAGCTGGTACGTTTCTCAGTCTGTGGGTCAGTAATTGTTAGGCTGGACAGTAGCTTGGGTGTTGGTCAAGATGGTTGGAGAGTAGAATGGTTAATTAGTGGGTCAGTCAAAGGAAGGTAACCAGTGGGTCAGTAGGTTGTTAGGTCTGTGGGTTGGTCAGCTGGCAGGTCCTTCAGACACTGGATCAGTCAGTTAATGGAGTGTGTATGTATGTATCCTGGTTGGATGTTGTTACTTGGTGAATTGAGTCAACTGAACAGTTGAGTCAGTTTGGGGACTGGTTCAACTGTTTGGAGGGTTGGACAGGCAGTAAGTGAATCAGACAGCTACAGCAGTTAGAATGTTCAATTGGTGGGAGGTACATTGAGTGAAAAGTTGTTAATCTGTCAGTTGGCTGATCAGACATTTGGTTGGTCAGTATTTGGGTCTGTAGATAAGCCATTTGTTGGGTAAGTTAGAAACTGGGTTGTCGGTCAATTAAGTAGTTTGGTTGGAGATGAGCTTCTCCTTCAGTGGGTTGAATGGATATTTGTTTAGACACATTTGTTATTTTTGTGGTTGCTTGGTTGTTGGTTTGACAGTCAGGGGGTTGGTGGTTTCCTGCCCTATTTGAGTGTTTATCCTGCTCTATTACGTCCATTTTAGTTTTCAAATGCTGTTAATTAGCTGATAAATCCTGTATGCTTGGAGCTGGGAAATCACCCAGAACTGCACAGCTGCAATGTCCTTAAGGACACGTTTTGGGAAGCACTTGTATATACGATTTAATTCCAGATCAGTGGGTCTGTAGATAAACCATTTGGTGGGTAAGTTAGAAACTGGGTTTGTTGGTCATTTAAGTAGTTTGGTTGGAGATGAGCTTCTCCATCTGTCAGTAGTGAATTTGTCTGTAGGTAGGTGGGATATCATTTTATTAGCTGTACTTCAAAATAACATTACTCAAGTAAAAGTAAAAAGTATTTGGGGAAAAGACTACTCAAATACTGAATAACTGTTTCATTGTAATGTCCGGTTTATTTATTTATTTATTATAAATTTTGTAAGCAGCCAGTCAAAATGATAAAATAATGTACAAATTCTGACAAATAATAAAATAAATGAAATTAATGAATACAAATAAAATAAACGGATAAAAATAAATATCTTTACAAAATATCAAATTAAGGAAGAAGAAATTTCCTAATCTCACTTTTTTCCACAACACAAAGCTTTTGAAACAACTACCTGAACAGTGTAAAAAATACTGTATATTCAGTTGCCATCCAAATGGCTCAGCAGTTTGTGTGTGGTCATGTGACTACATGTGGTTATTGTTATTGCAGCTGACTGGTCAAACGGAGTCATGTGATTATTGTTGCTACGTCTGATTGGTGAAACACAGTCACTTAGATCCACCGGCTGCATTTCTCTGGCAAAATTAAAGAATATCTAATGTGTAGAATAAATGGTTAGAAAAGTAACGAGTCATGAGGTCAGTCACCAGTTATGTTGGGATCATCAGGGTTGTGAGTCTAACAGCCAGTGGATCAGTTGGAAATAAAATAAAATGATGCATTTTCAATAAACAGACCCCCAGCACGTCTACATACAGAGATTTTAGTTCCAGTAATAAAAATATTACAATGCAGCAAAGGACATATTATAATAAACAGAATGAGCAGCTCAACATCATATTTTCTTGTCCAAATCATTCGTTCTTTTGTCACGTGACTCTCATAGACGTTATGCAGGGATTTAACACAGGTAACAGAATGGAACGGTTCTTCTCATGAGTCTTCTAGTCTGAGTCGTTTGTTCTTTTGAATCTATTGCACTGTATAGTGTCTATGGGAGTCACGTGACAAAAGAACGAATGATTAGGACTAGAAGACTCAAAGGTAACGACTTATTTCTGTTTTCTGTACATAACCTATGGAGGTTTTGTGATTCTTTGCGCATGTGCACCCAGTAGAAAATGGACGAATCACTCTCCGAGATACTCGTTCTTCTGAGTCACGTTAAAGATTCGTTCAAAAAGAACGAATTGTTCATGAACGACCATCACTAGTCAACAGTTTGCTCAGTCAGTGGACTGGTCAGTGGTTTGGCGCAGTATGTGGGTTGATCTTTAAGTGAATCAGTTGATCTGACAGTTGGTTGGTCTGTCACAGTCGGTGGCAAAGAACACTTTGGTCTTATTATTACGTATTGGATAGGGTGTTTAATAGCCAGTCGGACCCCAGTGACACTGGTAAACACACACATAAACACACATACACACATACGCACACACACATACTTTATTTTAAAAATCTATCATGGTGCCAGATCACAGCTTGTCCTCAGCATGTTATACAGTTTCATAACGAGATCTCTAGTGTCTAATTATGGGACGTCTCAGTTAACTGTCTGTTTAAGTTTTTACAACCGATACCAAGCAGGAATGATACGACCACCATTGCCATAACAACACACACACACACACACACACACACTTCACTGCTCTGCTAAATAAGTAACCTATAATACTATAATTTTTATTCGTTTATATATTATATATTTATATGTTGTTAATATTAGCTTTTATTTTACTTCATACACCAACAGTACAACAACTTTGTTAAGGGCAAAGTTTATTTATTTGTCACTTTTGTCTGTTTGGCATATTGTGGTGTTTTTCAAGAAGAAGAAGAAGAAGAAGAATACATTTTTTAAAAATGATGGAAATTATTATAGATGAAATACATTTGTTTTAATGTTTGATTAAAATAAATATATACATGAAAAAAAATAGATTTTTTTTTCTTTTATATTTTTAGAATTTAATAAGTTTAGCTTAGAGTTTACGCTCACAGAGAAAAAAAGGGAAATATAAAATTTATTTTTAAAAAAACCAAATGCTGAATTAAATAAATTAAAATGTCAGATAGGAAATGCGTAATAAAAAGTAAAAGAATTAAATAAAAGAGAATTTTTTTTTTTTAATAATAGAACATAAATAATAAGATTCAAAAAAAAGTTTTTTTAAATCAACTATTCATTTATTAATTTATTTGTTTCCAGTTATTAATAAACCATTGGGAAATCAGTCACCGATTGTACAAATTAAATTAATTCCCACTATACAGCATATTTACATCTTTATTTAAAATTTTCCTTTTTTTATTTAAATGCAAATGGCACGATCCAGCATCAGGCTTTCACTCTACAGAACTAAGATGAGCCATTTAAAATAATAAGTGGTTGTTATAATAATAATAATAAGAAGAAGAAGAAGAAGAAGAACTGTGAAAGAAAAGCTGACACTCACAGTTCAGATGCTCTCTCAGCTTCCGGAACAATGATGCTTTGCTGAACCGCCATGTTGGCGCAGCTTCCTCCACCTGACCCTCCTCAGCCATGATGGCGGACATGTTGTCTAAATTAATTCACAAATGAATGAACTTTCCTCCTTAAGTTGAACTTGATGTCGCAAACTCAGTCGCTAATGTGTGAGAGCTCACACACTCGTTCCATGCTGAAAATTTAAAGCCTCGTTAAAAAAAAAAAAGCTGGCTCAGGTTTTATCACCGTGATGAAAATGTAGCCATGATGTGGTTACGGTTTCAGGCCTTGAGTTCAAGTCCATGGAGATCCTCTCAGGATTGTCTGGGCGCTCAGTTTATCTATTTTAGGTCTGATGAATCATGCTGGAGGGGATAACGTCTCTTCCGTGACCTCAGAGTGACCTTTTGAATGGATCCAGTTTAAAAATTTACCTTCATCTACCTTCATCACTTTTTCCTTGCAGCTGCACTCTTCTGTCACACTCCCTCTTATTCATTCTTGTCTGACCTTGCTTTTCAATCTATCCATGACCATTGCAAACANNNNCTGCTACTTCTGCTCTGTAAAGACTTCATAACGCCTCTAATCTGAGGTGCTGTTAACTGGTCATTTTTCAGGCTGATGACTCTAAATGAACTTCTCGTCTGCAGCAGAGGTAGGTTTTGGTGATACCATTTCCAAACAATCTGGAGAAGTAAAAAGCAATACAAGACAGATTCCAATGTGGACGCCACAGCACATTCACCCCAAGGTCAGACCGTGCAATGCTCAGAGAAATACGAAGAACCAAAGGGCTTCATGTCAGACCCTGCAGGCATCACTGAGTATGTTTAATGTAACATAATGTAGTGTAAAGTAATGTATGTTTGAAATTTCCCCACTGTGGGACGAATAAAGGTATATCTTATCTTATCTTATCTTATCTTATCTTATCTTATCTTAAACTTCATGACCGCACAATTAGAAGATGACTGGACATGTATGGCTTGTTTGTAAGGGTTGCCAGGAGAAAGGGAGGGGTGATGATTTGGGATTGTTTTTGCAGACACAGGACCTGGGCACCTTGCAGGTAAATGTGAGGTCGTCTGTCCGACAGGTAAAGTTTGGTTAAAACTTGGTCATGCAACAGGACAACGATCTGAAGCTCGGCAGTAACTCTACATCAGAAGGGATGAAAAATAAAAGAAAGTCCAGACCTTAACCCAACTGAAATGCTGTAGCTGGACCTTAGGCTAACCCTAGCTGTGTACTCAATATACTGAAGTGATGTCAAGAAGAACGGACCAAAAGCATGTGAGAGACTGATAAAGTCATACAGGAAACCATTACTGCAAGTTATTGCTGCTAAAGGTGGATCTACGAGCTACTAAAACAGTATTAGTATTAGTATTACACACGTGATGTTTTCTTTTCGGTTTCATTTTTGTTAAATAAATAATTGGCACAGTGAAAGGTTAAATCACGCTACGATCAGATCATTTTTATATTTTCTTTTTTGTCTTTCTTAAAGTTAAAAATAATCCTTTATCCTGAAGTGGTCAGAAAGCCTAAAGTTACAGTTTAACCTCCCGACTGTCACAAAACCCTGACACTGGAGACTCCTTCCTCTAATGTTACACAAATATATTTCTCCTTTACAAAAAACTTTTATTAAAATGTTCATTATTAGTTGAGTGTCCGTTGTGCACATCACTGTGAGCAGGCTGTTACTATAGGAACGATAAACTGTTCATTTCCGTATTCTGATTGGTCAGAAAGTGTTAATTAATTCTCTATAACAACAGCTCTAACAGTAGTGCAGGTATATTAATGCACATGACAAACATCACAAACAGAAAAAAGAAAAAAAAAGAAACAAGGATGAATGAGTGATGGATGATCGGAACGGAAAAGGAAATTTAAATGTACAGGTCTGTGGAGGCATGAAAGGAAGGTTAAAAGAGACAAAAAGGAACAATGAGATAAAAGAGAGGATTAGAGAATGAATGGATGGATGGATGGATGGAAGAACAGTAGGATAATAGAGTGGATGTGTGGTTGGTGAAGGTATGGATGGTGAATTGAAAAAGAAAGAATAATGGATTCATGAATGGATGGATGGATGGATAGATGGATGGAGAAAAGTGAAAGAAGGAATGATGGAAGTGTTGATGGGCAAAAATAGAATGAATGGTGGATGGATAGATGGAAATGGTTTCCATAGTAACAGAGAGGAGTTTAGTCTTATTCATTTCAATAAAGGTAAAAGCGAGGCTGCTGAAGGAGCGAATCTTTATAGCTGAAAACAGGAATTACGTTGCTTCAATGTAACTAAAAACAAATTAAATGTATACCGTGATTCTTTGATTTTAAAAAAATGGAATTGTCGTTAAAATGCTGTGGCATAAGAAGGATCAAACACTAAAAGAAACTTCTCAGCTTCAGGGAGCTAACATTAAAGTCCAAGTTCCCCTGTTCCCCTGGTTGAAAAGTTTGTTTATGCCGTACACACGGAGACGGATATGACCTCCTTAACGCTTAAATTAAACAGAGAATTATACAGACGGTTAGTAAGATAAGAATTTCTAACATGAAGAATAAAATCTGATCTGGTGGGTGTGTGACGGCTGCTGAACTCTCACCTTACGCTGATCAGACATCTGTAATCTTGTCGAAGCTTTGCAATGCTCGTGTATAAAGAGGGAAATGGTGTGTTATGGTTTAAAATTAGCCGTAACTCATGTTTCACTCCCCCACTAAATTCCGCTAAAAGCGTCACTAAGAACGCGGCACTGAATTTAATATAGCGTTACAGTGTTCCTGAAGCATCTTGATAAGAGGAGCAGATGTTTAATTGCTAACACACACATTTTTTTATTAAAGATCAGCATCTCTATGTAGCATGTGTAAGCTTAGGCCTGGACAGAGTTTATTTTATCATTAACCATCAAAATTATCCAGAAAATATCCCTTACACACTTTTAATCTTATTATCTACAAATAACCTTTTCTGTTGAAGCCATTGCATATGTGCATTTAAAATGAAATACGGATAAATGGAAATAAAGGTGTTCCTCAGGGATCCAGTTTTGGTCCAATTTAGTTTCACATTTCTTGCATTTCTTTCATTCATCATCCGCATGTCCACCCACCTATCCTGTTGTTTTTTTTTCTGTCCATCCACATCCCATTAACCATTCATTTTTATTTTTCACTTTAATCATGCATCAAAACATGTTTTTAATTTTTTTACTATCCATCTAGGCTTCCAATGAATCATCTATTTTCTTTCTTTTGACATCTATCTATCTATTCATTCATCCATTTATCCATGCATACATTCATTATCCATCATTCATTCATCCTTGTTTCTATTTTTTCTTTTCTTTTTTCTGTTTTAATGTGTTTATGTTAATTTATATAAACCTGCACTACAGTCATTACACAGAATTAACCAACACCTTTTGACCAATAAAAATTTGTCTGTGTGTTTTTTGTCTGTATATTGGACAGAAATTTCAATAATATCTTGAGGTTTCTTCCATTGGAGAACCAGAAATCAGTCTCAGAAATATTTCTGTCTGTCTGTCTGTCTGTCTGTCCAGACAGATTTTGTCACAGCATCACGCAAAACTGGCTGAACAGAATTTAATTAAACTCTGCCTTAGGCCTGAAGTTGCACCATAAATGAAATCAAAATGTTGAGTAAAAGTGATGTTATGAGCAGTTACAGTATGTCCCAGACAGATACTCAACCTTACAGAATGTGATTTCTTTGTATTAATAAGTTAGACAGAGATTCTGCTGTACAGAAAGACAGACAGACGTGTACATGGGCTTCAACCTGAAATAATAATAATATCACTGATTACATTAAAGATCAGCAGATTATTATTAGATTTAACTTTTTAACTATTTCTACAAACTCTTCGACTGTTTCTACTAACTATGTTTCTACGTGGGATAACCATAACATTTAAACAGGCGGCATGTTGGCGTAGTGGTTTGTGCTGTGGCCTCACACCGCGAGGGTTGAGGGTTCAATTTCTGTCATGAGTGAGAGAAAGAGAGAGAGAGAGAAACATCTAAAAAATGAATGGTCAGGGAATTAAGGAAGAGTTTAAGAATAGGAATTCTCTAGGAATTCTCAAACAATTCCTTCTTCTACAACTTTATCTTTTATGTGTGTGTTTCTTTAAAGGTTTACTCCAACAAATAAATTATGACCCATACAGAGTGGTGTGTGTGTGTGTGTGTGTGTGTGAGAGAGAGAGAGAGAGAGAGAGAGAGAGAGATCAGAGCACTAGAGGGAGCAAGAAGTCAACTTTTCCCTCATTTACAGAACTGCAGAGGCTTTCACTGTTTACCTAGAAAAATATTAACAATATAAAAACAAAAACAACAACAACAACAACAATAATAATATTAATGATGATAATGATAATATGAGTGTGTAAAATTGTACAAGCATGTGTACCATATGTGTGCTTTGTTCACACAAAAGAACTCTAACAATTTTTCTGCTTAGTCTGGAATTTTCTTTAAGATCAATAAAGTATCTATCTATCTAAATAAATGGATGGCTGGATCGATAGGAGAATGGATAAAAGCATAGATAGATAGATAGATAGATAGATAGATAGATAGATGAATAATGGATATATAGAAGGATAAAATTGTGATGTATAGATAAAATGCTGGGTGGCGAAGGTGAATAGAGTGATGGGTGGATGTATGGATAAAAGTGGGGAAAGGATAGATAGATAGATAGATAGATAGATAGATAGATAGATAGGGTGGATGGATGGCTTGATGGATGGATGAAGAATGGGTGGATAGAATGATAAAATGGATAGATTGATCAAAAGGTAGACAACGATACAGATGGATGGATGATTGATTGATAAATAGAAGGATGGATGAGTGTATAGACAGAATGCCTATATTCTATGTGAACAGAAAGATGGACGTGTGGGTGGATCGTTAGAATGATGGACGGATGGACAGAAGCTCATTTCCTGCTCATTGCGCGTCTTTATTGCTCCGGTGCGCTGTCGTCGCTCTAACTCGAAGCCCCGCCCATCTGAGCGGCGATTGGCTGCTTTTGTACTGGACAAAATCGCGCCCATTTCCAGCGTGCTCGAATCCCATTCGGCGCGCGTGCACGTTAGGGCTGGGGAGAATTAATTCTGATTGGCTGACTTTGGCGTCACTCAGTGGGGTAGTCCCCGCCCCTGTTTTCTGGGCAGACATAAAGACTTGCACGTTGTTTTTTTCAGCTCCCAGTCGCCTGTGGACAAGAAGTGAGTGAGAAAGAGAAAGAAAGAAAGAGAGAGAGAGAGAGAGAGAGAGAGAGAGAGAGAGCTGCTGCTGCTGCTGCTGCTGCTTAAAAAAAAAGACTTTATCACGCCTGTCGCTGTGGAGATAAATATTATGTTCCAGACGTAGCGGAGAATAAATCCGGATCTGTGTGAGTGTGTGTGTGTGTGTGAGTATCCTTTCTTTTCCTTTCAATGCAGCTGTTTTAGCGACTTTAATCAGTCTCCAGTCACACAATTTATTCTCACGATTAATAAAAAACTCTTTATTGTGTGTTTAAACACGGCGTTGTTAGACTGTAGTAACCGCTCCCAGATCATTTCAAGTCGTTTCACTTCACTGCATGCCAACGCACTTATCTGAAGAAACCCTGGGCCGCGTCCCAATCGGCTTCAGACGGCACTAGGTAGGGGACAGGGCGATTGTGTTTTTATTTTATTTTTTGTCGCAGTGTAGGGCGCGTGTGTAGGCAGTGCGTAGCGGTTTGGCATTCGGCCTGCTGAGACTTCAGGCTAGCAGCGTTAGCGTTATCGCGTACACACAGTGATCAAGTCTGTTCTCACAAGAGTTGGAAAATGATTAAAAATAACTTTTTAAAAACATTAAGTTTTAAATGAGCGGTTAGGGATTTAGATTGTTTTGGAAAAAATGTTGATAACGATAAGCTAATGTGTTTAGCCAAGCTACAAGTAGCACAGTTCTCACAGAGAGACAGGAATTGTGTGTGGAAAAAATATTGTTTATTAATAATAATTTTAAAAAATAATCATCTTATCAATAATCATATTTCCAGGAGCTAAATGTACTTACTTTTTAATAACATTTTTGTGTTAGGTTAAAACACTTTTAAAATTTAGTTTTATAAAATATAATGTAAAAACTTTTGTAAAAAAATGTTTTTTAAAAATGAATAATTTGTTTTATTTAGAATCTGATTGCTTTATAAACTGCATGTTATTTTTATTATAGTACTCTGAAATATATATATTTTAGTATTCCTTAATTTTTAGTTTTTTAAATTATTATTCTTTTTTTTTTTAACACCCATTTATTTTATTGTATTTATTCTTACACCATTAAAAAAAATAAATAAATAAATATATATATATAGTTATTGGTTTGCACTAATATTGTACTAATGTAATTTTATGTTAACCTGCAACTTATTAATATTTACTTATCTAATGTAAGTTGTTTACTTAAGCTTATAAACCTTTTTTAAATAAACATATTAATCCATAAAAATTTATAAAATCACTAAATATAAATATAAAACTAAAATAATAAAACTGTTTGTTTAAGGAATGGCGTTAAATTCATTATTGATTATTTTTAATCTTGCGTTATTCACCTTCTAGTCCCGTTTTATCAATGGTGTGGGTGTGTGTTTGTTATTTAAAGGTGTGTGTGTGTGTGTGTTTGTTATTTAAAGGTGTGTGTGTGTGTGTGTGTGTGTGTGTATCAACAAGATTTCCAGAGACGCAGCAGAAACACAAACCTGTTCTATTGAGAGAGAGAGAGAGAAAACAACCCCCCCCTCCCCCGCAGTTCTGACCGGGCCAGAGTCCGCTCACTGTGTTTACTGCTATAGTGTGTGTGTGTGTGTGTGATGAAGTTAGAGATTGGCGCGCGGCGATATGACAGAGAGATTAAATCGTGATGACTGTAGAAGTTTCTACGCTACACGATACACACCGTACTGCAGCGATCACACTAAACACACACTGATCAGATCAGGTGTGTGTTATGACGGTTCACACCTTTAATCGTGAGTGACGTCTGTCTGTCTCTGATGTGGCATGTGTGCGGATCTTCACGCGTTCGTTTCAAACCCTGGCTGTGATTTCAGCAGGAAGCTGCTCGGGGTTTCACTCTGGAGGAGTCGGTCAGGAATCCAAACGGCTTGCTTTAGCTGTAGCATCTGTTGCTAACGCCGGTATGAAAATCCCCGCGCTGAGGCGTGAGAGGAATAAAACACTCGGGGACGTGCGGGAAAATCATCAGTGCTGGTTTCACTCGTGAAGTCTGAAGCGGATAAAGAAAAGCCTTGAATTGAGATGAAATGTCGTGTTTTGTTGCATTTGTAAAAAAAATACTTCACAGATGTGAGATTTGCATTTATAAAAAAAAAAAAAAACGTTTAGTTGTGAAACACACTTGAGGTGATTATTCACACACCTCGACACCTCCGTGTTCATGTCTCCGTCTCCAAGCTCTCGGACGCACCATCCGTCTCTCCTCCTTTCTTTTGTTTATTGTTTTTATTTCCCCCTTTAAATTAATGACACCCCCCCCCTTCCCCCCACCGTACTAATGAAAGTTACTTCAGTCAGACTTCACAGCAGTTGGAAATCCGCTGAACGTCGTAAACGATGCCAAGGTTCGTTTCCCACTTGAAAGAAAAACCCCTGAAGTGAAAAGCGCCTCACTGTCGCGGGCGAAGACGCACCGGAATACCAACGCCGCGTGTGAAAGGGTCGGCTCAGAAACGCTGACGGAGGGAACGTTCGACAGCAGAAGTTCTTTTTATTCTCCACGTTCAAAGGCGTCGGCCGTTCGTGTTTCCGCGATTCGCCCGACTCCGGCGCCGTCGTTGAGTGGCAGTTGCCGTGGGAGATGGGATGAACCTCGGAGGAACTCCTTTACAAGATCGGAAGCGAGTTTAATCAGTCCTGAGTTTAAAGCGGCCCTGCAGTCGACTTCCTCCCTCTCTCTCTCTCTCTCTCTCTGTGAGCTGGTGGTGTTTAATTCTCTTTAACAGCAGCTCTGATCGTAGTGCAGGTTTTATTTACATTTATTTATACTCACTCTGATGCGATATTGTCTCTATAGCAACCGCATTATTATTCACGTCCAGGTTTTCTGCACAGAGGGATGTGTGTTTAACTGGAGTGGAAGGAAGTCTCCGGTGTCAGGGGTGAAGCCGGTTAGAGGTGGGTGGAGCCGAAGTTGACTTGAGAGGCGGCTGTGAGCGAGAGACTGTGTACAGCAGGTGTAACAGCACCTTACAATAAATGTTAAATAAACTAAACTCATATGGTGCTATCTGTCGTTGTTTTAATAATTAATATAAAATTACAGTTGTTGGTTATTTCCTGCGGTGCGAGAGGAATAAAGTCACCAGAGCACACTGGAGCAAAGCTGCTTCATTTTAGTGAAATAAAAGGAATTATTTATTAAAACACACAAGTGCACTTTTTATCCGTCACTCCTGCAGTGCGCTCGTGTTGTTTATTATAGATCTGACATATAAACATAAAAGCAATATTAATGGGTGGGGGGGGGGGGAAGCTAGATTTAGTTTATGTTTTAAAAAAAAGATTTTATTATTGTTTTAAAAACAAGGTCCGTTTTCTCATACTTTACATGGAGGACGAGGACAAGCGATAAAACCACGACAACGTCACATCTGGACCATCTTCATACTTTTAAAGATGGATTTAACGCAAGATTTTGGCTTGTTCATGAAATAAGAGACAGATTATGGACCCATGCAGTTATACACTCTAGTAATGCTTGTTTGTTTATTTATTTATTTTAATCTTTTGTTTAATTAAAACAGGAGATGTTAATTTTTTTCTTTCTAGAATGTACAGTATCGTTTCCATAGTAACGACTCATTCTTAGTGTTTTAAGTGTTTTAAAGAAAACACTTGTTGGTATAATGAATAAATAAACTAGTGTAAAATTGTGGTTTTCGAGTCTACGAGCAGTGAGACGGCCTTCAGGATGTCGATGTTGTAACTGTAACTCGTCTTTATCACACGACTCCGTCACTGATACCTTCAACACCGCCGCATGCCGTGAGTGTGTTACTCCACTCTGACTCCCACAGGATCGTCTCTCTGAAGGTCCTTCAAGGCTGAAGCTGGTTTAAAAAACACACACACACACACACACACCTCCTCACCTCGGCTTTAGGGAGGGGCGCGGACTCCAACCTCACGCCGTGTGTTTCCCGTGTAGAGGATCCGCGGCGGTGTCTCGAGAGTCGATGCAGACGTCTCCTCACGTCGTCTCGGTCAGGGTCTGCTCCTGGGTCGGCAGATTTTGTCGCCGTAAGTCTTTTTTATTTTATTTATTTAGTTATTCATTCCAGAAGACATCTGATCCCCGGGTCTCGTCCCTCATCGCTCCCGATCCCGTTCCTCCCTGCATGGCTCACGGTATCCTGCGGCTGAAATCGTACTGCATGGCCTGTACCTACAGTGCGCACACACGCACACACTACAGGCTTGTTAATCATTCACATCCTCATTTCAGGAAAGTTTAAACTCCTGTGTGTGTGTCGCTGTTAAAATATTTAAATTCCCGTCTTCATTGGAATTGCTAATCTCTGAACGTTCTTGCAGCCGAATTTAGTTCCCTAGACGCGCGCGAGATGTGGAATAACGTACGGATCAGCGATTGCGCCGCATGTGTGTATGGAATTCAAAACAAGGTTATTTGGATTTTTGTTTTTCCGGGTAGGAGATCTACCCTAGATCGCTAGGAGGAATGGGAGGGGGCGTGGCCAAACGTACAAGAACGCGTGTTGTGGTCATGTGGACAAGCGTGTGTGAGCTGATAACGGTGTGATGATGGTGATACTTATAGAATCACGATGCAGATTCAAATCAGGACCCGGATATCAGGATGTGATCGTATCGGGCCGGTCCCGGGGTGGGGTGGGGGGGGGTCGGGGGGGTGAGGTGATTCCCAGCCCCTGGAGGAAGGCAGGCGAGAGAGACGCTCTTGATGTTTTCTCCAAAATTATCCAAACAGTCGACCCCCATGAAGTTGCAGTTCAGAAACTAATATTTGTTCACATAAACCCCTGCAATTCCACGGAAACCACAAATATCCTTCGCTATTTTTTTTTTTATGGTTTTATTTTTGTGTTCCTGAGTTTTAACGCTAAAGTTTTAAGAACAATAGTTAAATAAATTAGAACAATATAATTGACTGTTTATAAATAACATGTACATTAATGCAAATTCAGCTGCATTTTCATATAAAATAATACTGTATAATTTTTTTTAGTACTGTAGAGAACACAAGCGACCATAGAGGAAACCGCGACTATTGTACCGTATTTACCCTACAGTACTGATGCCACACAAAACACACTTGCATGAGTTACAGTACATATAGGAGTAACATGGGTTGTACAGTACTGTATAATTCGCAAGTTATCTAGGAACAAATCTAGGAACTGTGAATTTCGGGTCGTCTGTACTATTAGGTACAGTGTGAAGGCCCACTTTCTTGTACGCTTTGAGTACTTTTTCCTTTGAGTTTTTCGGTGGCTGCCACCTGCTGTACTGGTGAGGTACTGTAAACACACAAGTGTACAGCGCGATTATAATTAATGTGAGCGTCTTACCCGAGAACGGTACTTGTATTATTGGTGTGTTTATTCAAACGGCTTATGTTTTTCTTTTTTAAAGAATAATACCTGTGGAGCGGTGATATTTCAGACTACTTTAATCTACTGTAAATAAATTTCAAACCATAACATCACTCTAACAGCAGGAAAATAAAAACACAGAGTGAGAAGAGTAAATAAAGTTAGTCGATCTATTAAATTACATTACTGAAGCTGGTCAGATGTGTGTGTGTGTGATTGTTTTACCGCAGCATCATTTCAGCTTATTGTTTTTTCTCACTGCACGGATCAATGAAAACGAGCTCGTCCTGGAGGACAAAACCTCATTCTGCTTTAAACGTGATGGTCTGTGTGAATATAAGGTGAATTACAGGCTCTAAATTAAGCTCTTAATTCATCGCCGGCTCCGTAAAGTCGAACTGTAACGAGACTCCGCTGTCAGTGCGGCGTCGAGGATAATAAAGTGTCTCTCGGGTATAAAAATGAAGTTTTATTGTGACGGTTTCTGGTTTGTAGATCCAGTTTGTAGATCCAGCATTATGTACAGAATATATATATTCTGTACATAATGCACTTAGCTTCTTTGTTGTTTTTGTTAAAAATCGTGATTATTCTAGCAAGTGACGGCGCAATTTTACACTGAGTTTCTCAATTTTATGCCAATTCATTATAACCACGTAAAGCAACAAATCCAAATAACTGGTTTGAGTGATTCTTCGGACTTGTCCTGTGGTGGGTGTGGTTTAATGTTTGATTTATGAGTAGCAAGTTAGTTTTATTAGTGATATATAAAATTTTTTTTCTTTTTTTAACGCTCCCCCCGGCCAAAAATAATGTGAACTGAAGAGCGAACTATAAATATATTTAAATAATATTTAATATATATATATTTACCCCCCTTTGCTGCACATCTACTCTATAGAATCTCACAGAAACCAAGTTAACCCATTTCTTTTTTTTTTTTCTCTCTCTCGTTCACTTCAGTTCAAGCCGACTCATCGGAGGTCCCCGAAAACATGTCCGTTAGCGTCCATGAGAACCGCAAATCACGGACGAGCACAGGCTCCATGAACATCTCGCTGTTCCACAAGCCCTCGCACCCCGACAGCGTCCTGACGCATCTTAACACCCTCCGCAAGCAGTGCATGTTCACAGACGTTACATTATGGGCTGGAGACCGCTCTTTTCCGTGCCATCGCGCGGTTCTGGCGGCTTGCAGTCGCTACTTCGAAGCGATGTTCAGTGGAGGCCTCCGTGAAAGTCTGGACAGCGAAGTCAACTTCCGCGACAGCGTTCACCCAGAGGTCCTGGAGCTGCTTTTGGACTTTGCTTACTCATCACGGGTCATCATTAACGAGGAGAACGCCGAGTCGCTTCTCGAGGCTGGAGACATGCTGCAGTTCCACGATATCCGTGACGCCGCAGCGGAGTTCCTGGAAAAGAACCTGCACTCCTCTAATTGCCTGGGTATGATGCTTTTGTCCGATGCTCATCAGTGCAAGAGGCTGTACGAACTCTCGTGGCGGATGTGCCTGGTTCACTTCGAAGCCGTTCGGGACACCGAAGACTTTTATGGGTTGTCTAAGGACAAGCTTATAGACCTTATACTAAGCGACGAACTGGAGATCGAAGACGAGCAGATTGTGTTCAACGCGGTCATGCGCTGGGTCAGGTACGATCTAGACGGTCGGAGAGACTACCTCCCTGAGCTCCTCCGGGGTATCCGTCTTGCACTTTTGCCTTCCGAGTGCCTGATCGAGGCTGTGGCTTGCGAGGAACTGGTCATGTCGGACAAGCGGAGTCGACTGATTGTCGAAGAGGCCGTCCAGTGCAAGAAAAAGATCCTGCAGAACGACGGAGTCGTCACCAGTCCGTGTGCAAGGCCACGCAAAGCTGGCCACACCCTGCTCATTCTTGGAGGCCAGACCTTCATGTGCGATAAAATCTACCAAGTGGACCATAAAGCAAAAGAAATCATACCCAAATCGGACTTGCCCAGTCCGAGGAAGGAATTTAGCGCCTGCGCCATTGGGTGCAAGGTCTACGTGACCGGAGGACGAGGCTCGGAAAACGGCGTGTCTAAGGACGTTTGGATATACGACACGGTCCACGAGGAATGGTCCAAGGGTGCGCCCATGTTAATCGCGCGCTTCGGTCATGGATCAGCAGAACTGGAAAACAACCTGTACGTCGTCGGAGGTCACACTGCTATTGCCGGCGTCTTTCCCGCTTCCCCTTCGGTGTCCTTAAAACAAGTGGAACGTTACGACCCCCTGACCAACAAATGGACCATGATGGCGCCGCTCAGAGATGGAGTCAGTAACGCGGCGGTGGTTAGCGCAAAGCTCAAGCTGTTTGTTTTCGGCGGGACTACCATCCACAGGGACAAGGCCTCCAAAGTGCAGTGCTACGATCCCCTGGAGAACCGATGGACCATAGCGGCGGAGTGTCCTCAACCCTGGAGGTACACGGCAGCCGCCGTGCTGGGAAGCCAGATCTTCATCATGGGGGGTGATACGGAGTTTACCGCTGCTTCCGCTTACCGATTCGACTGTGAAACCAATCAGTGGACGCGTGTAGGAGACATGACCTCTAAAAGGATGAGCTGCCACGCCGTTGCCTCGGGGAACAAACTGTACGTCGTCGGGGGGTATTTCGGGGCACAGCGGTGCAAGACACTGGACTGCTACGATCCGACGTCGGACAGCTGGAACAGTATCACTACAGTGCCTTACTCGCTGATTCCTACCGCTTTCGTTAGCACCTGGAAACATCTGCCTGCTTAGCGGTCACGGAGCGAAGTGGACGGACTTGAAGCGGGTAAGACTTTTATTGTAGTTATTGTAGCGTTACTCGGATGTGAAGTGTTTAACGCAATAATAGACAAATATATTGGTGTTGAAAAAATTACGAATGCTACGTGACGTGGCCACCTGTCGTGTTGTTGCTACCTGTTCTGAAACGTTGAGAGAATGTTGCCTTTGGAAGTTGTGATTTAATCAGTCCTTTGTTGCTTTGTTATTGATTGACAATAAAAAAAAAAACTGACATTACTTAAAAATATGAAACAATACAAAACACCTCCATCTGAGTATTGTTTGTTGTTCTTTTGAGTTCACAGATGGTTGTTAAAATAGTGCCACTTTTTTTTTTTTTTTTTTTTTTTTAAGACTTAAAAAAAGATGACGGTTTTCTAAACCGACCCCCAGGCTTCATCCTTTACACTCGGTGTTCTTGCTCTGTTAGCTTCTGCCTCCTTCTGTAAGATTTCCATTTCCACAGGACATAATGAGGTCTTGAGTCAGAACAGAAGGCGCGACTCCATAAATCAGGAGGCGAGTCAGGATACAACGTGAACTTTACAGCCTGATGCCAGTAATGCAGAGGATATGAGTAGTGACGGATGACCAGACAAATAAATCGTCTCCTACAACAAACGATGTACATTAATTAAATTTTATTTGTAGTTACATGGACAACAAATCATTTAGTGCGCGGCTGGCTTTAAACTTGCGCGACCACATGCTTCCGAACCGCGCCATCTGCTGCACTACACACATCAACCTGAGGTGGCGGTAGAACAGTTTCACCAGGGAGTCGAATTAGCGTCAATGGATGACTATGTTTTCAAATCTGTGTTCCTCATCAAGTCCTTGTGTAACTTGGAAACAAAGATTCTGACTAGACCTGATGATTTAATGTAGGATGGATGTGTGAGGACAGAACACGACACAATGTAGAAGAAATGTTGGTAAATTTTCGTCATCAAATGATGTACCTCCCATTAATTAGCTTTACATTATCAATGATCAGGGCTGCACATTTTGATCAAAACATATATATATTGGACGGATATATAACCGTTAAATCTACCGTTTGGCATATTTATCAAAGCATATTTATTAAGGTTAAAAGCAAATAACAGCACAAACGATAATGTTAAGAGGATGTTTATTCAGACACATGATTGAACCTAATGATCAGATCAGAAAGGTTTTATTATTATTTTTATTTTTTTTCAAAGCTCGTGATCACATTAGACGCGGCCTAAACGCCGTCCGTTTTGCGAGTCAGCAGCGGGAGCTAATGCAGCGGGAGCTAATGTTCCTGAGTGCAGTCGGTTCCACGCCAGGACGCTAAATCACTCTAGATGAAGTTCTGGATGCACTTAAGTCCTGCTGACAGTGTGAATATTCCTCCGTAATGTCAGGTCAGCGCTTCTACAGCGTGTTCCGGTGTTTCTTCACTTCTCTCACACATCTGAACCGCTTTAAGACCGCGACGTCACGCAGGGTTCTTCGGCATTCTACTCTGAGGAACCGTGTGGAGGATTCGAAAAAGAGGATTAGTCTTTACACACTCCTGTCCGACCGAAGGTGTTACGGGACGAGAAACCCGTTTGAGAAAGGACGAAAACGTGAACGTCTGTTTCTCTCATAGCGGGCTTGATTTCCCTCATGCGATCAATACGGCATTCTGCTTAGCGAGCTAGTGATGCACTTAAGCATTGATCTGAGATCTGCAGCGCTGACGGACTCTGTGCTAAATCAGCGTAATGATTTTCTGCTTTAATTACGCCGCGGTGGCACGGCTCATTAGCGTATAAATAACATATGAACAACATGCGTGTAGCAGCGCCCTCATGTCTTTGAGACGCTTACACACGCAGTAATGATACGCTAGCAGGACGGTTTATATTAGCATACGTTAGAGCCGAACGACAGACGTAAATAAATCCACATGTGCAGATCAACTTCCTTTTTTATTTATTTATTAATTAATTGAATTAAAATTATACCACGTAATATTAGCTTATCACGATTAGCTGGCCTAAAGTTCATTACCAGTAAATATAAAGTGGGGTCATGGATGCAAATTAATTAAGGATTATGGCTTTGTATGAGACGTGACTGTAACTCGTCACTGACTGTTTAAATGAGAATTTCAGTGTTTATTAAAGACTTTCAGTAGTTTTGATTCTTTATAAACCTGTAAGAACTCCAGCTGCTTGGAACTGCACCGTTTATGTCCAGTTACAGTAACTGAGTCCGTTTGATTCGACTGATGTAATTTATATTTCTCCTGATTAATTACAATGAGAACTAACAGACATCAGTGTGATTAATCCATTGGTTTTGTTTTTTACATTCAGTAATGATTTTGGCTTCCAGCGGTTATAAAAACATTGTGAGGCGTTTTGGTTCAGTAAGTTTCTCCTTGTGGTATAAATCTTGCACATTTAATTCTGGAATTAAAGCTGGTGATTACAGACTGTAGTTGATCCTGGATCAGTATATACATACACACACACACTCAGTGTAGATTAGTTACACATTCAAATACTTTCTTTTAATAAAAAATGGCCTAGATTTTCATAATGTGCCCAAATACACATTTTTACAATACTGTAGCATTTTTACCGCCGGAAGGATCTTGGAGAGACAAGCGAGCTTAATTGCTACCCAATGCAAATGGCTGGGAGAAGTTTTTCACCACACAGTCAAACAGTATAGCATGAGTAGCACTTTCACCTCGGGGACCCAAAGACCCAATTCAACCTTAAGCATGAGCTAGAGCACGGTTAGCATAGAGATGACACACCCCCTTAACACCCAACATGGCCGAAGCCACTAACCCAAACAACTTTCCCCAACAGGGTGAACACATAAACTCCCGCAAGGCATGATGGTCGTCAGCCGCCGCCCCGCCACACTGCCCCCACCCGAGCTGTGACCGTCCCCGGTCATCATGATGAACTCAGTCTCTGAGGCGTGAAGGCGGTCGGCGCTGGCCTTGGGAAAGCCGGAGTCCTTTTGCGGGGGAGGGAGGAGCATAAACATTGTCCTGAAAACATTCTGTCTCCGCAGAGTTCGATTTTTCGCTGGCGTGCGGCTGGTAGGGAGCAAGACGGTCTCGGTGGAGCACAACCACTCGTGCCCGCCCCGCCAACCGCACCCGGTAGATGACATCAGAGAGCTGGGCAATTACCGTACAGCGGCCCACCCAGTGGGACATAAGCTTGGGCGAGAGCCCACTCTTCCTTCCAGAGAAATACACCCATACCTGCTCTCCAGTAGCAAATTCTCGCCCCCGGCTGTGAGTGTCCACGCCCATATGCTCCATAGGTGCCCCCACCCGAAAGTCCTGCAGCGGTGCTCGCGAGCGCTGGGTGGGGCCCTTCTTTGCCGTGCAGAGGTCGCATCGGTGAACAAAGAGTTCACTGTCGGTATGACAGCCCGGCCAGTAGAAGCGAGTGCACAAACGCCGCAAAGTCTTAGTTGCCCCGAAGTGCCCCGAACCGGAATGTCCATGAACCAAACCCAGTACACATGTCCGCAAAGCCCTCGGTACCAGCAGCTGAAAGCATTCCCCCGCGCCGCGCAGCCGTTCCCAGCGGCGGTAGAGTAGCCCTTCGTGCAACGCTAGGTGAGTAAACTGGGAGTGAAGAGCTCTTACCTCTCGCCCTAGATGAGCGACTGCGGTGTAATCCGGTCTCAGGCCCGCTTTTACCCAACCTAGCACCCTATGCAGAATCAGATCCTTCTCCTGCTCGGCAATAAGCTGATCACGGTCCAGCTGTGGCACAGGCGAAGCAACTACGGGTGATGCTCTAGGTGACGCAGTTACTCGGCTGCACGCCGGTTCGGACAGATGAGTACCGACGGGGGGTCCGGAGGACTGCGCGGGGGGAATGTTCTGGACCAATGGTTTCGGGGAGTGGTCTACGTCGCAACCACACACGCGCTCTTCAACCAGCTCACAGTACCAACAACGCGCTTTGCTGCACGGCCGGCGGGATAAAGTGTCGGCGTTAGCGTGTAGTTTTCCCGCTCGGTTTGCTACCAGATGTTTACCTGGCGCGACCACCGGAAGTTCCGCCTCCTGGGTGTGTGCTACTAAAATGTCCGGCTGTGGTTTAGGTATCAGCAACCTGGCTAAACCGAAGTCATTTAAATCTAGCACCGCACCCCATTTTTCTAGATCCAACCCCAAAATGCACTCCTCCTCGATGTTTCCCACAAAGAATTCATGAGGATGTGTCCGCTTACCTATTTTGACTTGCACCGTGCGACACGCCCGTATCTGCATGTAGCTCCCAGAAACGGTGCGAACATTGAAGGCTGGATCAGGCAGTCGGCAAACGCGCTCGCTTTTTCTCAGTAATCCACCGCGCAAAAGCGAAACAGTAGAACCCGTGTCCACGAGCGCCCGTAGTAAGATGCCGTCCAGAACACAGTTCACATAGACCCCAGCGCGATTTCCTAACCGTCCCAACCGGAAGTTGAATCCACTAGTTGGGGGAACGAGAACGGTTGTGGGAGGCGGCTTCCCATTAGCGCCCCCCGGAGCTAGTTTAACGGCTGCTGGTATGCTGTCTCTCAGGCCTGAGAACGTTGCAACGGTAGTCCCGAGGTCCCGTGCCTCGGCATCGCCGTGAAACCTCGGAGACTTGTTCGTTGTCTAACCGTGACGGGTAGCCCTGTCCCCGGCTAGATTCACCTACCGAGCACCCCGAGCTGAGTAGCGCGTTGTCCCGCCATTATGGGTTCAACGTGCTACGCCTTGCGTAGTGCCTCAGGAAGGGAAGCTGGTGCCGCTAACCTGATGTGCTCGCGGAGCCGCAGCGGTCGGAGTCCTCGGAGAAATGCGCGACGAGCTAGCTCTTCCTGCTTATCGGGCTCGAATTCTGGATAGCCCCGGCGCGCGAAGCACCTTAAATCCATGGCGAATGCGCCCAGTAATGCGTAAGGAATGCATAGGGTTCAACGGCGCCGTTGTAGGAGGGAAGTCGCAGCTCGCCTTGCCAGCTGGAACCCTCGATGAGCCCTTTCCAGAATCCGCTCCCGTCCCGAGATCCAGTGCCGGGATGCTCATCTCACCGCTCCGCTTTGGTCGCTCCGCTTTGCTCGCGCTAGCCCCGTCAGGAAGATGCTCTTTAGTAGTTGCTCTGCCACTCGGCGGCCTACTTGATCTTCCGTAGGTCCTCGATAGTGCGCTCGACCTTGTTATTCTCCATCCCACTTCTGACACCAATGTAGCGTTTTTACCGCCGGAAGGATCTTGGAGAGACAAGCGAGCTTAATTGCTACCCAATGCAAATGGCTGGGAGAAGTTTTTCACCACACAGTCAAACAGTATAGCATGAGTAGCACTTTCACCTCGAGAACCCAAATACCCAATTCCACCTTAAGCATGAGCTAGAGCACGGTTAGCATAGAGATGACACACCCCCTTAACACCCAACATGGCCGATGTCACTAACCCAAACAACTCAGAATCTCAGATTTTCGATTTCAAAACTAATTTTTTTTTAAATGAAAAAAACACTAGAGGGTACAGGATTTTTATTTATTATTATTTAATCAAAAACAATATAAAACAAACTGCATATTTGGACTAAAAGTGAGAACTTACTTTTAATAACAACTTGTTATTTTAGAAACACACACACAGTACAACAACACACACAGGTTTGAGACGCCTGTAACATCCATGGAATCAGTTTTCATTTTTTAACATCGACATGAACCATAAATGTGAATTAATCGATAATAACGACTACGCGGTAGTTATGAGCTCGATATTTTACTAAATAATCCAGATTCATCATTTTTGCTTTAATCGATCAGCTCGAACAGGTTTAACTGTGTGATGTCGTATGTTACGTTTCCATGGTGACGAGCAGGGCGTCGTCACAGTATTGAGTTTCTGTAAAGCAGCAAAATATAAAATCAATGCAAATGTTATATTCAGTTCTGTCAATTACACACACACACACACACACACACACACGTGTGAGCAGGTCGGAGGTGTTCAGTGCAGCAGAAGGAGGTGAAATTGTGTGACGTAGCAGGTTTGAGTTAAATGAATAGATGTGTTAATAGTAAGTTTAATGATGACACACAGGGTCGTTACTGTTCCTCCGTCACTCTGTTATTCTTGTGTTTTCTTGTTTGTTCTCTTTAACGACTCAGACGTGATTCAGATTCTTGTTGATTTTGAAATTCTTTACTTTCGCAACAAACACAAACATCAGTGTTTTACAATATTTGTGTGAACTTTCCCCCGTGTTGCAGAAGTTCAGCGTATGACTCTGCAGACATCTCTCTCTCTCTCTCACACACACACACACACACACACACACACACACACACACCCTCCCTGAGGATCAGCCCAGGCTCAGATTAAATCTTGACTTTGTCTAAACTGAGTCTGATCTTCCTGTGAAGCTGTGAATCGATTCCTGAAGACTGAAACTGAGAGAAATCTCGTCTCATCTGCGACTGGATCCCCGAGTCAGGAATCTCTGTTAATCCTGACGTCGGCGTGTCGGAGGAAATGACCTCAGCTCTGCGTCATTCTCTGATCTCGGGCGGTTATGAGGATAAACGTTGAGGAACGTTGAGGCAGGACGAGTGCAGCAGGAATCACAGATACAGTGAGGGACAGTGCAGAGTCGGATTACATCATAATTACAGAATAAATTCCACCTGTTAATGAAAAGGTGGAAGTAGAAACCGAAGCGTCTGAGGGGGCGGAGTCAGGAAATGAGGAAGTGAGGGGTTGGAGAAATGAGGGGAAATAGAAGAAAAGGAAAAGAGGAACAGGAAGTATACAGTGTGAAAGAGGAAGTGTGGGCGTGGCCTAGAATACAAAGGGGAGGGGGGGCGGTTAGAGAAGAGGGAACAGAAAGGAAATGGGAAACGTATAAATGTCAACTCAGGAGGTAAAACGCATCATTGCAGTGTGTGTGTGTGTGTGTGTGTGTGTGTGTGTGTGGAATCGCAGAGGAAGGTGCTGGTGTTAAAGTGACGCGTCTGTGTCGAGTGACAGAAGTATAAATTAATACACCTTATGTAAGGTCTTATGTAACACCTATTTGTGTGTGTGTGTGTGTGTTTTTGTTTTTAAAGACTAAAAATACCCATAACCCTCGGCGGTGCGTCTCTGCTGTGTCTCTGCTCTCGGTCCCTGACGGTGAGGGACGAAGACGAGGCCGCGGCGCCGAGCGCGTCGTGTTTCAGCGCATTAATATTTTAATAACTGCAGCAGACGCAGCAGGAGGAGAGATCACCTGCCGCAGTGTGTGTGTGTGTGTGTGTGTGTGTGTGTGTGTGTGAGAGAGAGAGAGCCGTTAGCGTTTGCATGTCGTTTCCCTGCGCAGCCTCTCGCTTCATAAGGACGAGTGAGTAAAGAGGAACTTTTATTCAAAAGTAAAGAATGACAATCACATCAGTGGTGTGTGTGTGTGTGTGTGTGTGTGTGTGAGAGAGAGAGAGAAGACCTGAGTTCATCATGGTACAGCGTGCTGTCTGCATCCGACTCACTGGATTTGGAGTTTTTTTGGTGTTTAAACTTATAAACTTTCTAAAATTGACAAATTCTGTAAAAACATCTCAAAACGTCTGCAGGAAACACGACCCTGTTTTTACCTGATTGTCGCTTCCAAGTCTTTTTATGAGCCGTTGGTGTGGTGTCGCCCCCTACTGGACTGGAGAGTGGAGCAGAAGATCAACACTCTGAGACGCTGACCCTCTGCGTCTCGTGTCTCTGAGACGTTAATACAGGACACGCGAGTGTTAGTCACATAGTCGAGTGGACGGTCTGCGTCCGCGCGTCCTGGTATTTATACGTATAAACGTGACGTGTTTCTGTTGTCAGAGATGAAGATTTCTGTAATCAAATCAATTTACAACTGATTTATTATTATTATTTTAATTATTTTTAGTTAGTGCGTCTGTCGAACGTTAACACTGATCGTATCATCAGTAAATGAAACTCCTGAATCACCTGCTAACTCTGCTGCAGAACGGCATGCTGGGACACGACGTGGTGTTTGTAGCCTCAGTGACGGAGAGATCAGATAACACGCGCAATCTGATTCACAGCCGCGGCGACAAAACAACAATCAGCTGCTTCAGCGTCGGCCTTTTTTTTTTTTTTTTTTCTTCAATCGCGGCTCCAAGCGACAAATTTAGCGGATTAGCGAAGCACAATGGCGCTGATTAGAAACTGCAGCGCCAACAGAAACTACAGGAACCCGCGTCCACCACCGTGTAACCAGGACTGGGGCGGGGGGGGGGGGGGGCTGTGGCGGTTGGAGCCGGAGTAA